>CM023955.1:30158537-30173884 GCA_013407115.1 Glycine latifolia
CCTTCAAAATGATGTCTTCTCGTGTTTACCATTGGGAACGTGGGAGTAGAAATTTAACGTTCCCACAGACGTTTCAGATGCATGGCTGAGTACTTTTGTATATATTACAACTATAGCAGCAGTTTCATTGTAATTCACTTACGATAGACATGTATATAAAAATTCCCTCTTGCAAAGATGTCTCTAACATCTGATAAAACATCCCATCCCCTTTACTCAATGTTAGAAATTAACGTGAACTATGGCAACGAAAAAGAATATGTATTCCTTGGAGTTTCATGACTAACGTTTATCATATAAATGATAGTAATCCGTTTTGATTATTTCTTAGTTAGTATTTTTCTTACTTTCTTCTTGAAAAAATCTAACATTTATATTCAACATTGTTTCCGTTTTCTAAGAAGGAAAACAGGATTGAATTTTAAAAACCAACTTTTTATTACAAGTATAAAATTTACTTTTCATACTGATATAATTTTAACAATCACTTACAGTAACTACATTGTGACCAATACTCCTTTGTTTTTTAACTTTAGCATGTCTAAAAGAAAGAACTACCAGTTTTGTCTTTCAACAAAATTTCTTCAGTATTAGTTTTTCTTCATCTGTAATACAGTCCTATACCAATAAAGAATAAGATGTATAGTTGTGAAACTCGGTTCGGTCATTAACCCGATCGAGATACTAAGTTAATGGATCACTGGTTCAACCGGTGGGTTAGTAATTGGTCTGGTTTGACTAGTATATATTAAAAATTCAAAATTATATATATGTATCTATCATAAATAACTATATAACTAACACTATTTGAGTAAAAAAAATCTATACATACTCCAAAATTCAAATTTTTTTAAAAAATAATCCAATTTTTTTTATAAAAAAATTAAAAAATAAAATTGGAAACCGGCTGACGGATTGGTCTAATTGGAAACCTGACCGAATCTGACCGAGTCAACCCGAGTCAGATTCATATCCGGTCCGAAAGTGGAACCATCCCGATTAAGCCATCGGGTCCTGGTTCAACCGGTCCAACCGGCCGATTTAGACCAATTTTTACAAACACTGATAAGATGCATTAAAGTTTAAAAAAATTGAAGATCATCATTATTAAATTGTTTCTCTTATCTACCACTGAGATACATGATTTAAAAAGAGCATTTACATGTAAATTTAATATTTTCATCTCTTCAAGACTCTTTTTGCTGCCATATTACAACAATAACATATTACAAATTTAAATTAAAATTTCCCAAGTAATTATCTGTTATCTGCAGCATAAATTTATCTTAAGTTATCATTTTCCAAATTTAATCAATACTTAATTAGTCTAATTTTAAAAAAAGGACTTTTCATAATTTTAATTGTAATAATGGAAAAATAATCATTTTTGTCCCTGAAATTGTATTTTGGGCAAAGTTCTGACAAATTTATCCTCAAAATATGAAAATTCAAATTTTTGTCCTTGAAAGTGAAAAAAGTGTGACAAAGCTATCTCTCCGTTAACTTCCGTCCGTTACTGTTAATTGAAACAGTCTACATGACACATTCAGAGACGAATTTGTCAGTGCTATACACATTCATGGACGAATTTGTTAGCTCTTTACCCAAAATATAATTTAATCTTCATATTCTCCATTTTCTAATCATTGCAAGCATAAAATTATAATAAACTCTTAAAAATTAGGAAAGCAAACATAAATTCAAACAAACATAATAATAAACATAATATTGATTAATAAGTATAATTTGTTTGTTGTTCTGAAATTTCTATTATAATATTAGGTAATGACAAAATCAAGTTGAGTCTTATTTTTTTTGTAAGAATTAACTTAATGGCTATGCATTTTTGTTTTGAGTCTCATATTTTGAATAAATTATTGTCATATTAGAAATTTCAAAGTAAAAATATGAGATAATACATTACCCAAAATATGAGGCTCAAACAAATTAAAATGCACAGTCATTAAATTAATCCTTACAAAAAAATGAGACTCAACTTGATTTTGTCATTGTTTAATGTTGTTACAATAGAAATTTTAGAGCAACATACAAATTATGTTTATTAATCAATATTATACTTATTATTATGTTTGTTTTAACTTATACTTGTTTTCCTGATTTTTAAGTGTTTATTATAATTTTATACTTACAATAATTAGAAAATGGAGAATATGAAGATTAAATTATATTTTGGGTAGAGAGTTGACAAATTCATCCCTTAATGTGTAGAGCGCTGACAAATTGTTCTTAAATGTGTCACGTAGGCCCTTTCAATTAACAATAACGGACCAAAGTTAACAGAGAGATATATTTGTCACACATTTTTTACTTTCATAGACAAAAATTTGAATTTTCATCTTTCGAGGACGGATTTATCAGCATTCTAAACATTTAGAAACAAAAATGCCTATTTAACCTGTAATAATTCAAGACTTACTTAACAATGATGATTCAACCATTTAGATGACAATTAGACAATTAATTATGGAATAATTATTTTGTTATTTAATGTTCTTTATGTATCTGTAATCCTAATATTTATGAACAAATTTGCATCTTATTCCTTGCAACAAAAACATCTTACATTATAATTTCATTTTAACAATTCCAATTGTGTTATAAAAAAGAATCGTAAGATACGTATGGACGGATTACTTACTGATAAGTTTCTGAAAGAGACCCAAAAGGGTCTATCACTCCATTTAACTAATGCTAAGATAGTTAATTTGAAAAATGCATTTTTTGTATTTTTGTAATTTGAAAAGAACTTGGAGACTCGAACTCGCTCTCAGTTAGCTCCAATGCACTGGAACACACTCAAATGTGTGGGTGTGTGACCTCATTCGAATAATCCACCTTGTTATAAGTTTGGCTAAAGTTAAATTGTATTCAACCAAATAAATAAAAAATTAGGTTTCCAGATTTTTAAAAGTATTAAACAGTACTAGTCTTGTGGCATATCAAACTGAAGCAATTTCCTCAGCCACCATTTGCAAACATATAACATAACATCAAATAGCCACATTATCCGAACCACTAGACTCGGACTGGTTCTGGAGAATTTAGGTAATATACATCAACTTATAAGTTTTATCTTCGATGCAATCACTGTAAAATAAAAATAAAAAAACATATTTTTCAGCATATGTGCCATTAAATACTAAGTTTTGAGGCAGCTCCCCACCAATTACACCAAACCTACTAGTAACAATCAAAACCATGTGGGCATTTCATTCTGGAAACACAGAATGCCATTAAGCTGTAAATCACCTTAGAGTATGTTTGGATGGGAAAATTAAAATGGGGAAAGTAATTATTTAGAGAATTTAAAATTCTTTTTTCTAAATAACCTGTTTAGATGTTTATTTAAAAGGAATTTAAAATTGACATTTTAAAATGGAATTTGTTTTTAACTATAAACTTAGAATTTGAAATTCTTTAAAAAAAATGAAAGAAATCTAAATTCTCCCTGTCCTCCCACACGCTCTCGGTGATATTGAGACCCTCACATTGAATGAATCTGTAACAACTCAATTATCCCTCCATAGTGCATATGCAACTTCTTCATTGGATTTCTGCAAAACCTATATATCAGCTCAAGATATTTTTTCCTCATCCTATAAACAAAGAATTTGTTGTTGTTTTGTTGGCTTCTCAAAGATGCAGGGTTTTTCTTTTTCAGTTCCGACAAAAAAGGCGAGAACGAAAGGATCAGGTTCAAATTCTTTTCTATATTTGAGATCAATTTTCATGCTCCATTCTAAAATAAATGGGTTTATCCAAACAAAAAATTTTAAAAATTCAAGAATTTTAATTGATGAATTTTAATTTCTCTAAATTTTAAATTCCTTAAAATTTTAAGATACTTCATCAAAACACACTCTTAGACTGTGTTCGGTAGTGACAATTTAGGAAGGAGGGGTGACAACAGAATTTAGGATGGTCGTTAGGTTAGGTTATTTACGAAAGAAATAAGTTAGGTTTTCTAATGCTTCATCACGTCACGAAAGTGAGCAAGTACATGTTTAGGTATGGGATGTTATCAGCTAAGCTTCTTGTTGTTTGTCCGGTGGACATCTTCGATGCTGCCGGTACTCGGTGCTCATCAAAAGTTGTGGCATCACTTCTTCATCTTCATGCCGCTACTTCGTAAAGATCCAAAAGATCCTTAATTCCTTATCCTCACACTGGGGATGTTAGTAGTCTGGTAAAGATCTTCCACTACCTAATAATTGAGAGGGTAGCGTGGGTGCTCGATGGCCTGTGAAGGTCCGCGTTGCTGTTTTGCAAAGTCTTCGTCAGGGTACCTGTGTGTTCCTATTGGGTAAAGGATGAATCAATAATTTCATACATGTAGCATTTTACTTCTACTCTATTTCTCTTTAACCAAATAATTCAACTCTCAATTTTATTTTTACTATATTCCTCCATTTAAAATTATCTCTCATTTCTATTTTCTCTATTTCTCTCCTCTAAACCAAACAGTCTTATAGTGATCTCCTCTAAACCAAACAGTCTTATAGAGATAGGGAATGAAATTTCTTTAGTGATATTATCAGTGCGTGAAATCTTGCCATTCAATGAAGTTTATCAATATATGCCAATTGTAATATGAAAGTTCAAAAGAATAAACGACTAAATCATCATTTGAAAATCTCAAGTTTTTTTTTTCTTCACTGAGGAAATCCCTTTCCACACCAATGACATTTCACTGCATCATACCTTAGCCGTTCAATAAATTCATTATTAATTTGAGGTGTCTATTATTAAGTTGAAAAGAATATACAGAGTACATTTCACTTGAAAATCTCAAGTTTATTTTTTCTTTTTTCCATGGAGATTTTCCTTTCACATACTTATGACATCCCCCATATTGGGCGAACAAATACCCCCCGTTTTGCAATAAGAATAGCTGATGATTAAAAAAAGATTACCATAGACATGCCTGTGTAGTAGACTGTAGTTATGCGATTGCTTAGTCAATAAATAATCACTATGCAAACGCAATTTACAGTAACTACTCTTTAAACATATATGTAGAATGCAGTTTATTATACAAAAAACAGAATAAAACCTTTCTATATGTTGCATTTGGCTTTCAACAATAACTTTTCCCCATAATAAAAAAAAGGGTTTCAACAATAATAATATGGATCAAGGATTCAATACCGATAGTGGAAGAAGCTTATTTAGATTGTGACACCGGTATTTATTTGTAATTAAGTAATTAAACTCTTCTTTAACATGCCACTTCTGCAGGTAACTATCACGCAATGTATACATATAAGTCACGATCCCAATTACTGCATCCAAATTACAGTGCTACTCTTCAATGAGTTTATGCAAAACACAGAATAACACCTTTCAGTATTTCATTCCATTAGGTTTTCAACAAAGAAAATATGGATCACAGATTCAGCAATAGAAGAAGCTGATTTTGCTTGTAAGCAGTATTATGTATGAAAAACAAATGTTATTTAAAATTCCAACATACAAAATCCAATCACCAGATAACTATCACGCAACAGAGAATTCATGATTTCCGTGACATTGGGTTTTCAAATGTGAAAGAAAAGGAGGCAGAAACAAAAGCCAAGGCAGTTAATAAAATTAAAAACTACCATCACAGCTTCACATTAATTAATAGCATTTAAAAAAAATACAGAAAACAAAATAGGGTTTATGGAAACGCTCTACAATGATCCCTCTGTGTAACCACGTGACCAAAGCTACAACTTTCCACATCGCTCCTAACATTCTAGAAAAACCAAAACAAAATAACAATCTCAAGTAGAAGGTTGACAATTGACATGGACCTTAAAATCCGAGCTTGGTGCGGCGCCAGTGCCTGCGCTTAGCATTGTACCTGACAAGACAAAAGAAGCGAGTGAGGCAAGGTAATATTCGCAAAACGCAGCGCTTTTCAGAAGTTTGTAGAACGAGCTACAATAACTAGGGTTTCTGGAACCTGATGGTGTTGTCGGTTCTCATGCGGATCCAATAAGGGATGGGTCTGTTCTGCCTCATCTTCTTGGCGAGTTTCTTCTTAATTCTGAAGGTCTTGTGGGAAGGCTACGAAATCATCATACGCCACGAGCCAGAATCAACAATGGTTCTGATAAGCATTCACAGTGAACAAATGTAGATCGTTTGTTAGTTCTTACCATTTTCGCCGCCGATTGTTGAACACGCCGCAGCCTCGGAACAGTTTGAACAGCTTCTCAATGAAACCCTGATTCAAGCATAGGGTCAGGTCAGCAACAAAACCTTTTAGAGACACTTCATTCGATTATTGGACCGGGTTTTGTTATTTTTTTTTCTTGCGGTCCATCAATTACGGGCTATGTAAGTTGAGTCTGTCATTAGGCCGGAAAAAATAAAGGCTTTTGCTATATCCACTTTACTTTTTGCTAAGAAATCTCATTTATTTCTAGTCATGAATGAATTATGGGGTTAAATTTATTTTTGATGTCATGATCCAAAAAATACATATTTTCACGAGGGAAAAGAAAGGAAATTGAATATAGTTTTCAATAAGAATTGGTGCATGTTTTCTATGTGATGTAGGGGCAAATTATTGTTAATTGTCTTAAATAGTTAATTTTCACATATTTTATAAGGTAATTAATCTAATTTTATCCAATTTAGAGTGATATTTACTCATTTTATATTAACTTTGTAAAAATTAAATGTTTATGTTAGAAATTTAATTTCTTAGATTGCATCTTTTTTTTTTGTCTACTTTTTGTAGTAGAGTGAAAGAAACTTTAGAGTCAATTTGAAGAAAAAGAAAACATTGATGTAGCTAAGCCAAGAAATGGAGCCGAAGCTAAATTCTAGTGAAGCAAAAAGACCTTCACAAGCTTGAGTTAAATTTAGGAGCTGAGTTAGATTCTACGTTTTCACTTAAGTTGTGTTTGCACTTTAACTGAGCTAGAATTTTGAGCTTCGCTAAAAGTTAATAAAATAGAATTTTTGGATCTTGTATAAATTGGACTTGATTGTCCTCTAAAAAGGGAGTTCTTCATTTTAGCACTAATTCATTGTCCCACTAAGAGAAAAAGCTTCCTTTGGGCTCCATTCTTCTTCTTCTTCTTCCTCCCTCTATGTGTTTTGAGGCTACCCATGGAAATGTGTTTTGATACTTAGGGTATTGATGTTAGTATTTGCTTCTTTACTTAGTGCTTGTTGTGGAGTGACCAACCATGACATGTGTTTTGGGAATTGATTGTTGTTGGAAAATACTTTCATAGCCATGAATTAAAGCAAAATACCTAATGAATTTGTGTCTAGGAAGGGAGCTAAGATTATTTTCACCTAAGGAATTAGGGCTAAGAAAGCATTTATTGGCTGATTTTAGCATTGATTCACAACTGGTATATGTATTGTATGTTCAAGCAAGAAGAGAGTGAAGTTTGGTGAAGTCTAACTTTGATAGTCCCTTTGTTATTTGAAAACCTCCTTGATTTAAGCTTAGTTTTAACAAAAAAAATTCACAAAATGGGTATTTTAATTACTTTGCCTTTATTTGTTTTGTTTATAACTTACTCAAAACCAACTATCGTTCATATATTTATAGCTTTCATGTGATATTTGTTAGCTTAGATATTGATTTTGTGAATTTTGTCCAATATTACACAAGTCTCTTTGGAAATGATACTTGAAAATTTCATTTTACTAATACAATTTGATACACTTGCCAAGGATGCAACAATTATTTCTAGATGAGTAATATACAAAGCAATGCATATTAATTGTACATCACTCACCCACTATAACAACTGTTTACTTGGTATTATGATTGATATATTGTTCCTTAAGTTTTGGGTGTTATCTCTACATTTTTCCTATTACGTGTCTATGACCTTTTGTAAAAAGGCAAATATCACAACAAGGGGGTTGAATTTTAATTTTTACTAAATTTAAATCATTTTCGTAAATAACAAAGTTAGCGTTTAATGAAGTAAGACTTAAGAAAACAGATATAAGATTTTTGCAAAAATGAATCAGATGATAGTTTCAAACCTTTGTAAAACAAATAGAGTTTTTCAAAAGCAAAGATCAAATTCAACCCCTAGGTCAGTTCAAATAATAGGAGAGAAAATAAAAATAATAAGACACAAGAAATTTATACTAGTTCATCTCAACCACCAAGACTACGTCTAGGTTTTGTCAAACCTTCAAGTTCTACTAACTTCAACAAGTTACAAGTATTTGCCACTACCACTTTTGGCTCCTTAACTCAAGCTTTATACCAAGCTTGTTACAACCACTATTCTTTGTCTTACCAAGTCACTGCTAACTCTTACACAAATTACAAGATTTGTTGGTTTGATTGCATAATGACCAACACTTTATCGTCTTACAGACAGATAAACAATTTCAACACTTAGTAATTTCTCTCAAGATAAACAAAGTGTTTTTTAGATCTTTTCTAAATTTTACAAAATTTACACAAAGAGCTTTTTACAAATAGAAATTTGAATAATGAGGGCTTCAAAAATATATGCATGTCTTCAAAGCTTTTGGTATTTACAGATAAACAATTTCAACACTTATTCTTTTCTCTCAACACAAATTTAAAAGTTGAAGGTAGACTTATAAGATATTACATAAAGGCATTAGTCAATCTTATCAGATGCAGAAAGTATATATCATAAACAAATCATAATGCATCATAAGACTTTGAGATAAAGTCTGAACAGATAATAAAAACATATCATTTTATTCATATAAGAGATTTTACATTAAGAAGATGTGTGTTTGGGCACAGAATAAACTATTTCAGGGTAAAAATTTACAATTTTGAATCATAAAAACTCCCCTTGAACTGATGCTTTATTCAAACTTTTGCACTCCCCCTCAGATGATGTCGAGCTTCAGCTTCAACTTTTACTTTTTCTCCCCATTTTGTTTGTCAACTTACTCATCAAGCTTCCTAAGAAATTCATCACTAGAGTCATCAAAATTAGATGAGAAATGAATAGGACTACCAGGAGGTGTTAGAGGATGAGGAGGTTTCCAGCCAGTGATATTCTTATCAAAGTAATCCCCAATCATGAACCATTTATAAGCCTCATTTTCAGCATGAGCACGATTCTGTAAGGCTTGAGCAAGGGCTTCTCTAGTTCTGGCTAGTTTAGCTTCAAGCAAACAAAAAAAATGCGTGAGGGTGGAAGATCATACACTTGAAAAACCATGGAATCAAAACCATCTTCAACATCAAATTCAACTTCTTCAATGATAGGATCCACATGGTGTGTAAAGAAGAATCTGGAGAAGGGCAGGAACAACATAAACAAAAAGGTGCTATCAAACACAACATAGAACTCCTTTTCCATTAGTAGACCATGTTGAAAGGAGTTTCTTAAAAGAAGCAAGTGTTATTCAAGGTCTGATAGCATCGCCCAATTTCATGGTGAATTGCATCTGCAGGTGGCTTCTCATCATGTTCTAGACCAAAGCAGCATTCCTTCAGTTTGTAGAACCTTTTCATGGCATACCAATCTAGACTAATGAACTCAGTCTTTTGCTAGAGAGCTTCAAACTCATGTTTGAAATGTCGAACAGGACGAGCTTTAACATATATGTTTGGTGGAGCATCGTCATTGTCATCAATCAACAACTTCTTGCCTTTGTAGCAATTGACCTTTTGATACAAAATAGACTTATCAATGGCTATTTGAAATTGAGTCTCTCGAAAGGCTAAGCAAGAAAATTGTGACCCAAGCATGAAAGACATGTGAGTGTTGAGCCTTTGAAATTGGTGAAAATAAGCTTGCCTTGATCTATTCTCCTCCCTGTAGGCAAATAGCTTTATTCTAAGCTCAGGGCCATAGTTTGATATTTCTAAGTCTTGAAAGTTCAGGCTTTCTTCAAGTTCCTCCAAGATGATATCTTCTGTCTGAAACATCTCTTCGGTCTTGGTGTGATCCCAAGGAAGAACAACATTGAGGGCACAGATGAGAACCATCAACTATTGAAGATCCAAAGGAGTAAAGAAAGACATTTCAACAGACTTGGCCTTTCTGCTTTTCCCTACGCTTGTTGTAACATGTAACGCCCGTATGCATCCGGTTGTTAACATCTAATTATGATCGTTAAGCGTAGCAATTAACTTAACAAAATGAATTCGGAAGCAGTTAATAAATGATGTCATCATACGTCTATAAATAATAATAATTGTGCATTATGTATGGCAATTGTTCATGCATTTACAACAATATATAAGACCCTGGGTAAGTTCTCCCCTCAGGGTTCGGGTTACAAAGTGCATAAATACATGTACATAGCAAAACAGGGAGCCAATGCGATCGCAAAATAAACTAAGGTTCATTTGGAACCCGTCCCGACTCGGCCTTATGTCCGAAATCCCTCGGACCTCCACACTACCCGGGCCTCTTGCCTCGGGATCTGCCATCTTCCCTCTGCTCAGACATATATGACTCTTCCAAGAGAGGATCATCCTTATAAGGCCTTATAAGGGCACACTCTCTCAGGTTTTTATATATATAGATTGACCACTTAGAGTTGTTCCACATTACTTTGACTCCAAGGGAAGTCCATATTTAGTCCATTCTACTAGCCAGAGAATCTCATACGTCACAATATATCATAACAGTGCAAATCATATACATGTTCTCAATCAAAAGCAGCAACACACAATTTCAATACATGCATCATGCCATACAATAATCATCACTCCCTCGGAGTATGGTGGAACACGGTCAAGGGAAAACTCCCAAGAACGGAGAGCTTACCTGCTCTAAGAGTTACGTTGGTTCTTCCCAGCCTCGAGGTCGCGACCGCCTTCGTCCCTTGTCACGCTCTGCAAAAGCATGCAAGAAGGAAAAGTGGTCAATACTAGTTGCATGCAAACAGTCCAGGACGGTCACTGACCGTTGCATGCAAGCCGTCCAGCTCCGACCCACACGGTCCCTAACCTCTCAAAACACAGACTCAGTCTAACCGCGAAGACATAAGGATCTTACCTCAGGAATGTTCAAGAAGGCTAGGAAACAACTTTTACCAAGCTTAAGCGTTCTAAGAAGCCTTCTTCTTCTTCGAAGTCAAGACTCGGAGGTCTTGGGAGAGACGAACTCTCCGTTTACAGGTTTTTAACCGGAACAAAGGTTGGAACCTAGTGATAACCAATGTCATATCGCTTCAAAACAATTAAACCACGCTAATTCTATAGCACAGGATTAACCTAGGTCGACTCAGAGACACAATCAATATGGTTATAACTTCAATTCACTAGTAAATAATAGGGGGATTTTTACCAAACAGTTTGCATGCGTGAATAAAAATTGTAGAAAAATGTAACAAAATAGAAACTAACAGAATTGATTAAAAGTATTCTAAAACAGATTAAAAAGCATCAATCCAATCCACAAAACCAAGCAATACGAATTATCATAGTTTTCAGATAATGATTTTGTTGTGAAAGTTCATTCAATTTCATTAGAAACAATTCAATCGAATTAACCCCTAAATTAATTGAAACCACAAACCTAATTGAAATATCATCCAAATAATTTGTGATTAAAATTTGAAATTAGGAAATGAATCCATAACCTAATCTACTTTCAATCCTAAACACATTCATAATCATGAAAATCAAATAGAGGATTGAAGAAGAAAGTGAACATTCACACAAAATTTGAAATACCAAACCAGAACTCAAATTCTCCTTGCTTGGGCTTGGATCCTTGGATTGATTGATTGTCTAGCCTTCCATGATCATCATCAATGAAAGCCCCATGAAATGAGTGCAAGAAAATGGAAGAACAAAAATGAAAATGAAGAACAGTGAAGAATAATGAAGAACAGTTGAGAGAAAATAAGAAAAAGAGTTTTAATTCTAAAAACTTCTAAAAGTTACTACAAAATGTGTTTTTGCTAAAATGAAGTGTGTCCATTCAAATAACTAAAATCACTAAAATATAGTGACTGAGTCAGTAGGAAAGGATGAGCCATAATGAAGCCCAACTAATCTAACTAATTACTAATTACACCAATTTCGCAGTCCAAAATTCAAGTGCAGTGGTTCTGACTTCAATGCCTAAAATGACCCTCAAAATGATAGAATTGGCCTCATCTTATCTATTACAAAATTGTAGATCTTTTCCTTATCTTTCCAGGGACTACTCATATGCGTCATTTGGAGTTCTGTAGAGCTCTCTAGGTCTTGTGCAAGGAAAATTGGTCAAGTAAGCAAAAACTCCGAAAATAAACAATAATTATCAATTAAGCCCACTTGTTTGCCTAAGGCAAAAACTGAATTAGAATGGGAAAATAACAGTCCAAGAGAAGTCAAATAAGCTAAGAAGAATAGAAAAATATTAAACTAAAAATACTCAATCAAAATACCCCACACTTAAAGTTTTGCACTCCTGGGCAAAACTAAAAGAAAGACTAAGAGAAAAATTCAAACTAAAGTAAACCACAAACTAAAAGAAAGGTAAGAACAAGGTACACACATTTTTCAATGAATCCTAACAATGCACAAAAGTGAGAAAGATGAAGAAAAAAAGGAAGAATAATTAAGGTTTCAAACAATCCATGAACAAATGATCACAAGTGCAAAGTGAAAAAGTAGTCAAGTTAAAATTAAGAATGAACCAAGGTGATAGAAATCTCTCAAAGAGCAACACTTAACCTCTTCTAATGTGTATGGGTTTATGTTTACACTCAAACACCACATGTAACTAGCACATCCAAATTTTGACAAGACTCTAATTCATTAAACTTGAAATACACATGCATCAAAAGATCAAAAGGACTTTATAGGCTTGTAATGTATGGCTTGGGTAAAAGGTGGATAAGAAAAGGATATTTAGGCTAAAACTAAGAGAAAAGAGGGGCAATGGAGAGTAAGCCAACAAGTATAAAGAGGGGTAGAAACAAAGAACTTATAAGGATGAAAATGAATCACAACAACTTTTATTGCATTTTCTTTTCCTTTTTCTGTTTCTTTTTCTTTGCTTTTCTTTTTCCTTGTTTATGCATTTTTTTTCTTCTTTAAACTTTTGCTTTGTAAACTCTCTCTTTTCTTTTCTTTTCTTTCCAAATCAAAACAAAATAAAGATACCCCACACTTGTTTGGAACCCACTCCCAAAACAATTCCAAGGCCCATTTTCTCCCTAAAGTTAGGATAACTTGGTTTTCCATATTATTTTTTTTTATAATGAGGTACACAAGAAAGAAAATGTTAAAGGCTCAAAAAGGGTAGCAATGGATATCAATGCAAGGATAGTTTATTGTAACACCCCGTGTGCACCCGGTGTATTAGCATTATATAATACCAGAAGCGCGCTATTAGCGTTAACCAACACATTGCGGAAGCGAAAGAATCGTTTTTCTTGATTACATTATGCATAGAATAAAACACATATAACACAAGTCCCTTGCTGATCCAGGTAAAAACAAACATACATAACCACAACTACCCAGGCAGATATACATAAAACTCAAAATAGAGATCATCAGGAGGAAACATACACTAAAACAACATCATCGTCGTCTATACAATAAAACGGGTGTACACTCACACCCTATCTTTTTAATACAAGACAGAGATAAAATAAAGACTCTTCTAGTCTTCATCTGCAGCCCATGACCAGGTCCAGCACTCTCAGCTAGGGCCTCCTGCCCTGAGGTATCTCCTCTCCTCTGGAAACACCTGAAAACCAAACCCACAACGGGGTGAGATAAACATCTCAGTAAGCTCAGGGTTCTGGGAAATCCTTCCTTACCCTGGTTCACCCCCAAGCACAAAACACATAAAACTAAAACAGGAACGAGCTTAGGAAATCATCCTAGCTCTTATAACCCACTACAGGGTAACATAACCAGATACTCTCAGTATCAGAGGCATCACACCTCATCCTGGCTCTCACAGCCATCTCAAAACCATCTAACAGAGCCAAACCAGAATCATGGCTTCAACATCTCATATCGGCTCTCATAATCGTCTGACAGAGGTCTCACAGAGGTACATCACATAAGTGTCTACCACTGGACACTTTCCATACCAGAGGCACTGCCTCATGAAACTATATGAAACGTTGCCTGAGAAAACCACTCAGGACTTCATACATCCAGATATGGCTCTTCTAAGAGACTCTCATCCCCCCCCGGGATACCTTCTCTTAGAGATACAACATATCTGTAACCATCCTGGCCTGGAAAGATCATCCGTCAAGGGCACTCAATTCCCAGGACTTTCACACACACTGCCTGAGGAATCTCTCAACTCAGGGCTTTCACAAACACTGCCTGAGGAATCTCTCAACTCAGGGCTTTCACAAACATCCATCTACCAAAATCAAAGCATACTCATGGCATAACGCCATTCATCACATCAATCACTGTCATGCAGAGGCTACATCTAAGTATATAGGAACATCTCCTCACGGGGAGGCTACCTCTATATACTCGGCACATCTCTTGCATGTATCCCTAGCGGAGGCTTCCTCTATATATATATATATAGGTACATCTCCTTTTGGTGAGGCTACCTCTATGTACATAGGCAAATCTCTTATCACGAGGCTACCTCTATGTATCACAGGGCCATCTCATCCTCTAACTCAATACAATTGCCTGGGAAAGGCTGCCTCTGTGTATATGGGAACATCTCCACGTAGGAGGCTACCTCCATATCACAGGCTCATCTCTCACCAGGTCTTTCTCAATCTCAATCATCTATCCTACTACAATAGGATACTATTCAAACACAGCATGCATATCAATTCCCTATCACAGGGTTCAGTCCACATTTCAAACATCGCATGCCAATACACATCAATTTCCCCTTCTCAGGGTTAGGCATACACATCATCAAGCATTCACAGCTTTGCCTAAGGAAGAACCTCCATACAGGGTAATCCACCCTTAGGACTTTAGCGGAGAGCAGTGGCACCTCCCATGGAATCTCAGCTATTCCAGGGAGTCCTCAAACTCTTCCTCTGGCTAGGGAACCTCAACTAGCCCGATACCATCTCAGTATCTTATAGATTCCATCACAGATCATTTTCTGATTTGTATCTCATCAAAGCCATGGAACACCTCACAGTGTTCCTCCATCTCAGGCCCAAGGCCACACCTGAAGTCACAGGTGTCCAATACCCTCACACTTTCTCAGTGTCTATCCTAGGGTTTAGCATGTATCACAATCTCTGGAACAACAGGGGTTCCACTCTCATCATCATTCATCCAGCCTTCTAGGCTTATCTCGTCACATATCATCATCAATAACAGGCCATCACGGCCTTTCTTTCTCAGCATGCACAATATATATATATATATATATATATATATATATATATATATATATATATAT
>CM023955.1:30173894-30192083 GCA_013407115.1 Glycine latifolia
TCAAACATGTCATGCACCCATCACCCACTTAGGTGGCAAACTAGAGAAAGAGAAAACATCACAGAACGATGAGCTTACCTGGCAAGCCGTGCCCCTCAGCTTAGCCTCAACTGATGGTCTGCTTCTCTGACAGCTCCGTGTCAAGCCCTAATCATGCATACAAGCACATATCACAGACCATACAAAAATATATACATGCATAAGCTCATCCAGCAGTCATCCACTGCCTCTGGGAAGGAATCACAGTTCTTTCCCTCAACCCGAGTCATCAACTCCAGGGTTCATCAGGCTTATCCACACAAGCCTTCCATAGACCCTCAGTGTCTATCTCAGGTTCATCCATGGCCTCAGAGTCATTCCAGACTCAACCCAGCCATTCACAATGAGCATCACAGCTCACACAATCCACTTATACAGGGATTTCCACGGCTTGAACGGTCTATCTCACAAGACACCGTTCTCATGGCCTCTCAGGCACATCAAGCCCATCATCATGGCCCTTGCATGTCTCAAATCAAGTGACTCAGTTCAAGTCACACATGCATATCCTAGAGCTAAAACCAACAGTCACCAAATCACAAACTGAAAGCTAATCCTTCCTCCTCACATGATTCTTAACACAACTCTCAACTGGACCCAGAGCTAATTCTAGCTCCATCACAGATGGGTCACTATTCATCAAAACCCCCAAATCCAAAATCAATCGGAGAAACTCGAGTTTCTTACCTCAGAACCATCGGGGAAGGCCTCTGGGCTACTCTCCCTAGCCTTGGTGCATTGAACCACCGCCGTTCCTCGCCCAATCTCGAGCTCTCTGCAGCTTTCTCAGAGAAGGGATTTTCAATGAATAGGGAGAAAGGATTTTGGCTCAATCTTGGTTTCTAGGAGGTTTACTAGGCTTAGGAAGGTGTTTTGGTCATATAGCATGAACATAGGAGCTTGGGAAGCTCTCCCATGGCTGCTGAGGTCCAGAGGAAGAAGAAAACCAATTCTTCTCCTCTAAAACGTGACCCCTCTTTAAATACAGTCTGCACCGTCCTTCCCGCGCGATCCGCGCGGGACACCGCGCTATCCGCGCCAGCTGCAAAACCCTCTGGCGCCATCAGCGCCACCTTCACGCTATCAGCGTGAATCTGCCGCGTCTGTGGCGCGATCCGCGCCAACTATGGCACTAACCGCGCCATGAGCAAACTGTGGCGCCATCCGCGCCAACTCTGGCGCTGTCCGCGCCACACCCTTCCCAGGGTTTCCTGCTGAAAAAGCTGGCGCTATCCGCGTGGGATCTGGCGCCAGCCGCGCCACACTCAGGGTCCTTACATTTATTTGGCTAGTGGATAAAAGAAAGAAGGTCTATATTATCTCAATCATAGCATGTGTAACAAGGAATGTCAAAAGAGGCAAGACAAAACATAGAGTAATCTAGCACAAGGGTGAAATCACACATGAAAGAACATGAATGAAATAATGTGATTCATCCACAAAGGCCCAAAAACTCACAAGACATAATTCTATCACACATGATCCACCTTAAATTCTATTTCTCAAGCCTACTTATCTCTTCAACAATTGCAATAATGATTCACATCAAGCATGAAACCTTTCATTCCAACAAAAATAAGTACATTTCTCACAAATTACACAAGTTAGAAATCCTATGAAAAACATGAAAAAGTACCTAAATTCTAGTTTTTATTTTCTGAATGTAAAAACAGACTAACAACCAGACAGAACAAAACAAATACAGCAAAACAATAATGGAAACAGTAACAAAAACAAACAGAAACAAAAAATAGAAAATGGACAAAAACAACATACAGACTCAAAAACTAAAACAGAAAATAGAACATAGACAGATAAAAAGAAAACAGACTAAAAAATTAAAATAGACAGAATGTAAAAACAACGAACATAAAACAAATTTTGTAATCCTTCACCCCACACTTGAAATGCACATTGTCCTCAATGTAAGCATGCAATGAGATGCAAACAAAGAGACAACAAATAAAAGAAGGGAAAAGGAAACTCCCCAAATGTCATTCAAGGCACATCATCACATAGAATTGGCAAGACCAAAGAGATCTCCGCCACAAGCTCCTTCTCCACTTGAGGGCTCTCATGAAATAACTTGAGTTGGTGACCATTCACTTTGAAGACCTTGCCGGTAACTTCATTTTTAATCTCAACTGCACCATGGGAAAAAAATTAGTAATAACAAAAGGTCCATCCCATCTAGATCGAAGTTTACCAGAAATAAGCTTGAGGCGAGAGTTAAACAATAACACTTTTTGGCCAATATGGAACTCCTTCCTAAGAATCCTAGAGTCATGAAATCTCTTCACTTTCTCCTTATAAATCTTGGAGTTCTCATAGGCTTCTAAGTGGATCTCTTCAAGTTCTTGCAATTGAAGCTTCCTTTCCATACCCGTTTTATCAAATACCATGTTACAATTCTTCACCACCCAATAAGCACGATGCTCAATCTCCACCGGAAGGTGGCATGACTTAGCAAAAACCACCCTATAGCGAGACATCCCCACAGGTGTTTGGTAAGCGGTCCTGTGAGCCCATAAAGCATCTTCAAGTAACTTGCTCCAATCCTTCCTGTTGGGTTGCACTACCTTCTGTAACACTTGTTTTATCTCTCTGTTAAAAACCTCTGCTTGCCCATTAGTTTGGGGATGATAAGCTGTAGCAACTCTATGCACAACCCCATACTTCTGAAGCAAGGATCTCAATGACCTGTTACAGAAATGGCTCCCCTGGTCACTAATAATGGCTCTAGGCACACCAAACCTGCAAAAAATGTTGGATCTCACAAAATCCACAACAACTTTAGAATAGTTAGTTCTAGTGGCCTTAGCTTCAACCCATCTGGAAACATAATCAACAACAAGTAGAATATATAAAAAAACCATGAGAAACAGGAAATGGACCCATAAAATCAATACCCCACACATCAAAAATCTCACAAAAAATAATGGGTTGTTGAGGCATCTCATGTCTATGTGTAATGGTTCCTCCTGCTCTCTGACACTGCTCACAAGTGGTAGTAAAGTGATGAGCATCTCTAAACAAAGTGGGCCAATAGAACCCACAGTCCAATACCCTCCTAGCGATCTGCTGAGGACCAAAATGACCGCCAGTAGGTGTGCCATGACAAAACTGAAGAATAGACTGAATCTCATGATCTGGCATACACCTTTGAGTCACTTGATCACTACCAAATCTCCACAAATAAGGATCATCCCACACATAAAATTGAGCATCACTCTTAAGTTTATCTATTTGAGACCTAGATGGATGAGGTGGAACAACAGATGCAACTATGAAATTCACAATGTCAGAAAACCAAGGGGTAATATGTGATGAATGCAAGTGCATCAAATGCTCATAAGGAAAATTATCCATAATAGGAAAGGATTCAACAGGTCCCTAAATCCTGCTCAAATGATCAGCAACCAAGTTTTCCGCACCACTTCTGTCCTTAATCTTAATATCAAACTCCTGAAGAAGAAGCATACACCTGATCAATCTAGGTTTAGCATCAGGCTTCTTCAACAGGTACTTCAAAGCTGCATGGTCAGTAAAGATAGTGATATGGGAGCAAAGCAAATAAGATTAAAATTTATCTAAAGCAAGAAAATAGCTAAAAGCTTATTCTCTGTGGTGGTGTAGTTAACTTGGGCTGCATCTAAAGTGAGTAAAGCATAAGCAATGACATGGGATCATTTATCAACTCTATGTGACAACACAACCCCAAGTGCATAGTTAGAGGCATTACACATGAGCTCAAAGGGAAGTTCCCAATCTGGTGGCTGCATGATGGGAGAGGTCGTAAGCTTCTTCCTCAATTCCTCAAATGCCTCTTTGCAATGCTGATCAATCATAAAGTCCACATCCTTTTGGAGAAACTTGGACAACGGCAGTGCAATCTTGCTAAAATCCTAGATGAATCTCCTATAAAAACCTGCATGTCCAAGAAAAGAACGCACTTCCCGCACAGAAGCGGGGTAAGGTAAAGAAGTAATAACATCAATCTTAGCTTTATCAGCCTTAAGACCTCTACTAGAGACCAAATGCCCTAAGACTATACCTTCATGTACCATAAAATGGCATTTCTCAAAGTTAAGAACAAGGTTAGTCCCAATACATCGATCAAGAACTCTAGAGAAACTATCCAAACATGCATCAAAAGAGGAACCATAAATAGTGAAATCATCCATAAATACCTCCATGCAACTCTCTAATAAATCAGAAAAGATATTCACCATGCACCTTTGGAAGGTAGCAGGTGCGTTGCATAGGCCAAAAGGCATCCTAGTGTAGGCAAATGTGCCAAATGGACAGGTGAATGTGGTCTTATGTTGGTCCTCCGGTGCAATATGAATCTGCATATAACCAGAAAAACCATCTAGAAAGCAATAATGTGATTTACCTGCCAACCTCTCCAGAACCTGGTCAATGAAGGGGAGAGGGAAATGGTCCTTGCGAGTTGCCTGGTTAAGTCTCATGTAGTCAATGCAAACTCGCCAACTGTTGGCTACTCTAGTCGGAATCAACTCATTATCCTAATTTTTCACAACAGTGACACCCGACTTCTTAGGAACCACTTGGACAGGTGAAACCCAAGTACTATCTGAAATGGGATAGATGATCCCTGCAACTAGTAACTTCATCACTTCCTTCTTCACCACATCAAGAATAATGGGATTCATCCTCCTTTGTGGCTGCCTCACAGGCCTAGAATCATCCTCTAAGAGTATCCGATGCATGGAAATGGAAGGACTTATTCCAGAAAAGTCAGCAAGAGTCCATCCAATGGCCTTTTGTGGCCTCTCAAAACATGCAGCAATTTCTCTTCATGCTCAAGTGATAGGCTGCTAGATATGATGACTGGAAGTTGCTGATCATCATCTAAATATGTATATTTAAGGTGTTTAGGTAGTGACTTCAGCTCCAAGGAAGGTGGCTGAATGGTGGAAGGAGAGGAAAAGTTGTTGGCTGAGGGAAGGGGGACAGTAGAATCAGAACCTGTATTTGTACGTGCAACACAATCAGAGTCAAGTGCGGAGGAAATCTCCGTACAAATACTACACACAACAGTAGAATCATCACAGGTACAAGTACAAGAACCAAGATCAAAATCAGAAAAATCAGAAAGTAAATCAGAAATATCTACACTATCTGCTGCAACATCAATGATATCAAGAAGAAGGACAGAATGCTCCTCTACAGGATGTCTCATGGCCTCAAAAATGTTAAATTGGACAACGTCATCACCAAACTCCATGGACAAAGTTCCTGCATAAACATCAATTTTGGTCCTGGCTGTCATCAAGAATGGTCTCCCTAGGATCAATGTGGAACCATGGCTGGAAGACTCATTCTCCATATCCAATATGTAAAAATCTGCAGGAAAAATCAAATTATTAACTCGCACCAGCACATCTTCAATAAGTCCAAGTGGAAGCGCAACACTCCTGTTGGCTAAGTGAATGACAACACCAGTGGGTTTCAAATCACCAAGATATAATGATCTGTAGACTGATGTAGGCATCACATTAATGGAGGCTCCAAGGTCACACATGACATCTGCAAAAGTACAATCTCCAATGGTGCAAGGGACAGTGAAAGTGCCAGGATCCTTGCACTTCTGTGGCAAGGTGGATAGTGGAATGGTATTAACAGTTTTGCCCTGTATAAGTGCAGATACATTTCTGCCCATCTTCACTTGCTCATTTTCCTTCAGCTTCCTCTTGTGGGTGTACAAATCCTTCAAGAACTTTGCATATTTTGAAATCTATTTGATGGCATCCAAGAGGGGAATGTTGACTTCCACCTTCCTGAAAGTCTCAAGCAGATCAGAATCAAACTCCACTTTCTTTGCAGAAATGGATCTAGAAGGAAAAGGTAGAGGAATGTGTGTTGGTGCAGAATCTGTTTTGGCACCATCATCAATTTTAGCACCAGCATTTGGAAGCTCCTTGCCATTCCTCAAGGTAATAGCACTCACATTCTTTTGATTAATAATTGGTTGTGCTGGAATGTTGCTAGAACCTTGCTACTGCATCTGGTTGATAGTTGTAGCTAACTGTCCAATTTGAGTCTGCAGGTCTTGGATGGTGGCATTGACATTCTGTTGAAACTGAATGTTGGTGGTTGTCATTTGCTTCATCAAGTCCTCCAAAGAAGGTCCAGAACTGGTATGCACAGGTTGTGCAGGTGTAGGTGCAAGCTGCTGGAACTGTGCCTATTGTCTGAATAGAAGAGCTTGGTATTTGCTGGTGGAGGGTTGATATTGCTGCTATTGAGGTATGAATGGCTGCTGTTGTTGTGTCTACTGTGGAGGTTGTGGACCAGGACCATACCTCAATTTTGGGTGATCTCTCCAACCAGGATTACAAGTGTTGGAGTAAGGATTATACTATTGTTGAGGTCTGAATGGCTGTCCAGATTGTATGGCAGAAATGTCAGCAGCTTGTTCTATTTCTTGGAGAGTGGGACAGGCATCTGTTGGATGATCAGGTGCACAACAGATACCACATAGCCTTGGTTGATTAGCTGCCATCACGTTCTGCTGTTGACCAATAGCAAGTTGTCTCACAATGGATGTCAACTCTGTCAGCTTGTTCTCCAACCTCTGGTTATCAGCAACCATAGAAACAGAAACTTCAATTGCAGCAGGCTTGCTTGTTGCAGCACCTCTAGTACCAAATTGCTGATAGTTGGCTGCCATGTTAGAAATCAACTGTCTTACAGTAACAAGAGTCTTTTCCATCAAAGCGCCTCCACTAGCTGCATCTATCATACTCATGTCCATCAACATTAAACCTTCATAAAAATATTGAATCAATAATTGCTCACTGATTTGATGGTGAGGACATGTAGCACACAACTTGTTGAATCTCTCCCAGTACTCATACAATGTCTCTCTAGGGAGCTGCCTTATACCATAAATTTATTTCCAGATGGAAGCTATTATGGATGCAGGGAAGAATTTCTCCAAGAATCTTCTCTTCATATCTGTCCAGGTGTTGATAGGATCTGGTTGAAGGTACAACTAGTCCTTGGCCACACCATCCAGAGAGAATGGAAATGCCTTCATCTTGACATAATCCTCATGAATGTCATGTGGTCGCATGGTGGAACACACTACATGAAACTCCTTAAGATGCTTGTGTGGATCTTCACCTGCAAGACCATGAAACTTTGGAAGCAAATGGATCAATCCAGATTTTAGTTCATAACTAACCTCAGTCTCAGGATATTGAAAACACTAAGGTTGGTAAACAACATCAAGTGTAGCCAATTCCTTCAGAGTTAGATTGTTATCAGCCATTGTATCAACAAAAATTTCAGAATCAAGGTGTGCAGAATTGGAAATAGACTCAAAAACAGAAGACTCAGAAAACACTACACTACTATCTAGGACTACACTATCAAATTCATCTAGACTAATATTATTTCTGCTTAATCTGTGAAATGTCATCTCTATCTCAGGATCATATGCATGCAAGTCACTTGATGTGGACCTAGTCATGCACAGTTCAACTCATAAGGAACAAAAACACAAAAATAACAAAAATGTCAGACAACTATTCTACCAGGATACTATTCACAATATCTGCTGAAATGAAACAGAAAATGGAAAACTGCCCTAAACAATTTTAAAAAAAAATTAAAAACACCATAGTAAATATCTATCAGTCATGCTTGATTTTTGTAATTTTTTTGGTGATTTTTAAAAATCATGAAAACACAAAATAAATTCAAAAGTAGTCTAGATCATTGAATTTGGCAATTTGGCCCCCCCCTGACCGTGTTCATCCTTCAAAGGGTCACCTTGATGTATTAATTTTCTCCACATTCTGGGAAAATTTCAGCCCATTCTGAGATAGTTTGCTGTGAAATGACCAGAATGCCTCTGTGCTAATTGTTAAAACGGTGCTAAAACTCCTACTTAGAGGTCGAATTTGCCAATTTTAACCCACACATTGTGCAATTTGCTATGAGTTTCTCTTACTTGAGATAGTTTTGCTTGGAATGAGGGATAAAATTTTGACACCAAGTTTTGCAGCAAAACTCCACAGGACCGAAAAATTCTGGACAACAAATTGCAAAACAAACACAATTACACTACACAAATTCTCTCCCTACTACTCCTCTGTTTTTTCCTCTGTTTTTCCCGTGTTTTTCTCTTTTTTTTCACTGTTTTGCACCAGTACCTCACATACACTTCATAACAACCAACAGAAACAAGGAAAATATGTAACAAAGTGCAATTGTGTAGCAGGATGTAAATATGCAGTGAATGTAAATATTTTTTTTCCTTTTATATTTTACAAATGCTATTATCTAATATGCAGTGAATTAAGGTAGCACACAATGAACTGTGTCCCCTACAACGGCTCCAGTTTTGATAACCAATGTTGTAACGCTTCAAAACAATTAAGTTACGCTAATTCTTTAGTACAAGATTAACCTAGGTCAACTCAGAGACACAATCAATATGGTCCCAACTTTAATTCACTAGTAAATAATAAGGGAGATTTTTATCAAACAGTTTGCATGCGTGAATAAAAATTGCAGAGAAACGTAACAAAATAGAAACTAATAGAATTGATAAAAGGTATTCTAAAACAGATTAAAAAGCATCAATCCAATTCACCAAACCAAGCAATACGAATTATCATAGTTTTCAGATAATGATTTTTTTTGTGAAAGTTCATTCAATTTCATTAGAAGCAATTCAATCGAATTAACCCCTAAATTAATTGAAACCACAAACCTAATTGAAATATCATCCAAATAATTTGTGATTAAAATTTGAAATTAGGAAATGAATCCATAACCTAATCTACTTTCAATCCTAAACACATTCATAATCATGAAAATCAAATAGAGGATTGAAGAAGAAAGTGAACATTCACACAGAATTTGAAATACCAAACCAGAACTCAAATTCTCCTTGCTTGGGCTTGGATCCTTGGATTGATTGATTGTCTAGCCTTCCATGATCATCATCAATGAAAGCCCCATGAAATGAGTGCAAGAAAATGGAAGAACAGAAATGAAAATGAAGAACAGTGGAGAACAATGAAGAACAGTTGAGAGAAAATAAGAGAAAGAGTTTTAATTCTAAAAACTTCTAAAAGTCACTACAAAATGTGTTTTTGCTAAAATGAAGTGTGTCCATTCAAATAACTAAAATCACTAAAATATAGTGACTGAGTCAGTAGGAAAGGATGAGCCATAATGAAGCCCAACTAATCTAACTAATTACTAATTACACCAATTTGGCAGTCCAAAATTCAAGTGCAGTGGTTCTAACTTCAAATCCTAAAATGACCCTTAAAATGACAGAATTGGCCTCGTCTTATCTGTTACAAAATTGTAGATCTTTTCCTTATCTTTCCAGGGACTACTCATATGCGTCATTTGGAGTTCTGTAGAGCTCTCTAGGTCCTGTGCAAGGAAGATAGATCAAGTAAGTAAAAACTCCGAAAATAAGCAATAATTATCAATTAAGTCCACTTGTTTGCCTAAGGCAAAAATTGAATTAGAATGGGAAAAAAACAGTCCAAGAGAAGTCAAATAAGCTAAGAAGAATAGAAAATATTAAACTAAAAATACTCAATCACCTAGCTGTGGGGTGGTTCCTGTCAACTTCTCAGTTGCATGCAATGGGTTTTTGATTAAGGATGAGTGGCTATGAGTTTCTCTCACTTGGAAATGGAAAATACGAAAAGAGGAAGAAGACGATGGTGTTTCGTCAAAAGGGACAGAAGTGTCCTATTTAAATGGCCTGACACACGCGCCAATACTGCCAAATGTCAAAACATAGCTTAGAAAACATAGTCAATCGTTGTCGGGTTCAGATTACTTACCAAAAGCCTGCCATGGGCAACACGGTACTAGTAACCTGGACAACTTTGTGCAGGTTCGAGGAGGTATCAGCACAATTGTTAATTGCTTTTGGTTGATTGCCTAGTGCTGAACCCATCCTCGGCACTTTATAAAACGCAAGGCTTCGCCCTTGTCCGACGTCGTTCGGGTCTCTACCTTGGTACATCACAGAGTCCAAGGTTCCACCCTTCTTCTACCTCGTTTGACCTTATCCGACCTCGTTCGGGTTCCTACCTTGGCACTTCACAAAGTCCAAGGTTTCACCCTTCTCTGACCTCGTCCGACCTTATCCGCCCTCGTTCGGGTTCCTCACTCCATGTCAGAACTGGCCCATAAAGGTCCTATTTCCTCATCGAAGTGACATCCCGGTCACACGAATCCGGATGCCTTATAAGTGCTGACTAGGAAATGCGAATCCAGATTTGTTAAAAACAAAAATTCCTCTTAATCCTAAGATTAATATATTAAAGAGCCAACGTGGACACCAAAAACCTTACATAACATCCTTAATTTTTTATAGTTTGTATTAATGTTTGAATTATTTGTGTGATATGCTTATAAAGAAGTATAACCATGTGATGATTAATACATGGTTATATGATGCAAAGATTTGGTGTTGTGAGAAAATTATCACATGAGGAACACATGTGATGGTAGTGTGATACAAGAAGGATATGATAGGAAACTAATGGATCCAAGTGGCAAGCTTAGAAGTTCTTAGAATAGATTTAGTCATGATTAGTTAACTTAAGAAAAGAAACAAAATTTTACTAACATAAAGAGACCTAGTCGTGTGGAGTATTGGATAAAGACATAAGATTTAGGATGATTGGTCAAAGGAAATTAATAGGTAATGCACCTTAGTGGCCACCACATTAATAGAAAAACACATGAAGTACAAGTGGTATAAACCAAAAGAGACAAAATTTAAAGGATAGCATGTATTTATATTTAAGGAAGCCACATGAAAGTATAAAAAAGAGAATAAACAAAGGTGTAGCCGTGTTAGTGTGTGCGTGTGTGTGTACATGAATGCATGAGACAAAAGGTGAAGCTATGCCTTATGTGAATAAAACAAAAAGAACAAGCTTATTAAGAAAGCTCTTCAACGTGAATCTTAGCATTTATGAAGAGAATATTTACTTGATGAATGGATAAGCATGCATTTAATTCAGAGTTAAAATTAAACCTAAAAAATCTAGTAATTATCTTCATGGCATGATTACTTAGTTAAACTAGAACTAAACTAAGGACTAACTAGACTTTCATTCTAACTAATTTTTCTTCTATAAATACTTCCTTGGATTAAAATTTTGCACGTGCAATGCTCCCCCTCTCTCAAACTCACGACCAATTCTCTTCCTTTTCTCTCTTCTCACTTCTTTCTTGACTTCAAACCATAGCCTTCACCTCCATTTACTTCTCTTTTTCTTTCCAAACCATCTAATACAAGATAAAACTTTCATTTTTTCAAGACCTTGAGGTGCAGCCAAGTACTTGGAGGAGTTGGAAGAAACCTTACTTAAGGTAGGCTATGAAAATAGTATGAACAACACACAAGAACCAAGAGAGGGGGTGAATTGGTTGATCTTGGCCAATTAAAAGTCTTTAGACAATCAGAGTTAACAAGATCGTATCACAAAACAATCCAAGAAAGCTTTCAACCAATCAAACACCACTACTCAAAGAATGCACTCAAAAACTTTTTTTTTCTGTTGATTGTGAATTGATATACCAATGAATGACAAGTTATAACCACAAGAAAATATTAGAAAGAAGTAGTCAATACAAGGATTTATACTAGTTCACTTCTCAACCTAGAGAAGCTACATGCAGTTATTCTAACCAACAAGTTAGAGTTCCACTAATAACAAACTGTTTCTTACAAGCTTTTTACAACCACTCTTAATCACACTGTAACAGCCAGTATGCACCCAGGTTGTTAACATTCCATTATGGTCGTTAAGTGTAGTAATTAATATAACAAAATAAATTAAGGAGGCAACTAATAAAATCATGTCATCGTACGTCCACAGTAAGATAAAAGCTTTGCATTATGTATGGTAATAGTTCACGAGTTTACAAGCATAAAAGACCCCGGGTATGATACCCTTCAGGGCCAGGTTACAAGAATGCGTAAATACATAACCCAAAAGTAAAGAGCCACATGCTCCCAAAAGACTAAGGTTCACGAAGAACTCGTCCCAGCTCGGTCTCTCGTTCGGAATCCCTTGGATTGCCTCACTACCCGGGCCTCTTGCCCCAGGATCTGCCGTCCTCCTCGTGCTCATCACCTGCAATAACAATATAATCCCCAACCGGGGTGAGATAATAATCTCAGTAAACTCTAGGTTCTGGAGGGCTTCTCCTTTCCCAGGTTCACTTCCACGACATAGAGCATCAAAACGGCATTACACAAGCTAGCCATCCCGGCATACAAAATAAGACATCACATGTATATAATCACACGGATATGACAAGAGAGATCATCCAACTTAATGGGCACATTCCCTTGTATATCTTTGCCTAAGGAAGATCATTCAACTTAATAGGCACATTCCCCCAGGACTTCGGGCAGACACCCCCTGAAGAAGATCATCCAACTTAATGGGCACATTCCTTCTGGGTTTCGCGCGGACGTCTATGGCTCTAAGTCCATATTTGTCCATTCTACTGGCCAAAGAATCTCATACATCACAACATAGCATCATAATGCAAATCATATACATGTCCTCAATCAGAAAGCAGTAACACCAAATTTCAATACATGCATCATGACATACAATAACCATCACTCCCTCGGAGTATGGTGGAACGCGGTCCAGAGAAGGACTCTCAAGAACAAAGAGCTTACCTGCCCTACATTCCTCACTGGTTCGCCCAACTTCGTGATTCCGAACACCACGATCTTCAGCATTACGCCCTACATACATGCATGCAAGAAATCAGTAATGGTTTTCACCCGTTGCATGTAGAGGAACTCAATACATTTCCAGGTCACCAACATGAGTCACCCACAGGCAACATGTAAAACCCCAAAAGGGTTCATCACAACTAACCCAAAATTGATACCAGTTATATCCTACGGTTGGATCGGTGCTCCTTACCTCTAAGGTTGTTAACGAGGCTAGAGAACCGCTTCTCAAGCTCTAACATCCTAAAGTCACCTTCTCTTCCCTAAACCAGAAGCTTTCTTTGTTCGTCAATGGCAGAAACGGAGAAGGAAGAGAGAGAAGGAACATCTTTTTGGTGAAGGGTCAGAGGAAGAAAATGAGTCGTGCACGAAATAATCCACACGCACGCTATATAGATACTCTAAGAGTTAACGCACGTAACATACATCACTAAGTCAACACGTGTTACTCCAGTGACCTGACAGTCAATGCGGATCACGTGCATAGGTTAAGCTTGTGAAATCACCAACTACCGGGTTGGTGAGTCAAGCGCATTTGACTTCCCATAGGTAAGTGTAGCCCAGATAACCTTGTCCGGGTTCCCATTGTAGCCATCACTACCCAACCTCGTTCGGGTTTTTGCCTTGGTACTTCACTAGTCCGAGGTTCCGTCCTTCCCGATCTTGTCCAACCCAAACCGTGATTACTTACCCGGTACTCGTAGGGAAAGGATACACGAGTTCGTCCAAGGTCGCTATTCGGTAGCTCGAAGGAAAAGAAGACACGAGCCATTCGGGATCGCTACTCGGTCACTTCTTCCTTCCTTGTTCGGGTTCCTTTCTTTTCAGCTTTTTTTCCCAAGATACATGCGCGATAACCCGGTCACACTCTAACTCTGTTTCCTTGTAAATACTAACACACTCAGTACGAACCCGGCTTCAAAGGGTTCTATTTATACCCCTTCCTTATTTGAGTTCCAATTTGCACCCCCTTGTGTGACACCCCGGTCACACGAATCCGGATTAGTCACAGGGTCATTACCATAATTATTATTACTACTACGTAATTACAACATTGAAACATTAAAGTGTCACGTGGACACCCATGACCTTACACACACCTAGGTCAAGAATGAGATTTCTAACTCAGAATCTCTGTAATCAAGACATAGAGAAAACCTATCTCTACTCTTACCTTTAGGAACACCTATCCTAGAAAAGCCTTAAGAAAAACTATTGTTATTATAACACAAAAAGAAATTCAAAAGAATTCACAACCAAGTTGTATGGAAAGAAACCACATGATGATCCAGTAATGATGTATGCAAAAGATTACCAGACTTGAATCAATGGTAAATTACTTTAGAACTTTCCTTCCAAAACTTCTTTTGAAACCTTGCCCAAAAATTGTTTGTAACTATTTGTAACTGTTAGTAATCAATTAATTCACTAATGTAATCGATTAAGTTCACTTATGTAATCGATTATATTGTCATTTAATCGATTAAAGTGTTCTTGAAATTTCTAGAAAAGATTTATGAGCAATGTAATCGACTATCACAACCAGTCTTTGTTTCAAACACGTGTCAAGTAATCGATTACAACAATATCGTAATCAATTATCATAGGAAGAATTTTATGTGATTTTGTGCATTGTAATCGATTGCCATACTCTTGTAATTGATTAAAGTGTTCTTGAAAGCTTAAGTAATAGATTATCATTTGTCGGTAATTGATTAAACCAGTGAGAAATTAGTTTTTCAAAAACTTAAACATTGAACACTTGGTTTTCTATGCACTCATGAAAACTATTTGTTTCAGAAAAGATTTTTCACAAAACTTATGCTTTTATGAAAACATGAATGCAAAAACATGATTGAGCTCTATGCAATGGATCATAGGCAGTCTCATCTCATACACAAATTACAACTACTAATCAATTGATCTGGCATGTAAAAAAGTCTAACTACTTTGCTGCCTAAGAGACTCGGTTTCTTGATCCTCTTGAGCTCCTCCTGACTCTAACAGGCTATGCTTTCAATCTTGGTTTAAGAGTTTTGTTGTGTTAGAGTCTGGGGGAGCTCAAGAGGATCAAGAAGTTAAGTCTCAAAGGCTACAAAGTATTTAGGCTTTTTGTAATTTGTGTATGAGATGAAACGTCCTATGATCCATTGCATAAAGCTCATACATGGTTTTGCATTCATGTTTTCGTAAAAGCATAAGTTTTGTGAAAAAGCTTTTTTGAAACAAAGAGTTTTCATGATTGCAAAAAAGCTAAAGTGTTCAATGTTTAAGTTTTTGGAAAAACAAGTTTTCTCTGCTTTAATCGGTTACCAGCTAATGGTAATCTATTACTTAAGTTTTCAAGAACACTTTAATCGATTACAAGAGTATGATAATCGATTACATTTCACAAAGTCACATAAAAGTCTTCCTGTGATAATCAATTATGATATTGTTGTAATCGATTACTTGGCACGTATTTGAAACTAAGACTGGCTGTGATAATCGATTACATTGCTCATAAATCTTTTCCAGAAATTTCAAGAACACTTTAATCAATTAAATGTGTTAACAATCGATTACATAAGTGAATTTAATTTATTACGTTAATGAATTAATCGATTACTGACAGTTACAAACAATTTTCTATAATTAGTTTTTGGGTGTTTTGAAAAAGTATAATGAAATATCAAAGTATTTTCATTAGCTTTCTGAAGTAAGAAAAGATTCCAAGTGCTAAACTTTGTTAGACCCACAAATCCTCAAGCTTTAAGATTTAAAAAGAAGATTTCTTCTTGGGCAAGCTTTCAAAAGAAGTTTTGGAAAGAAAGTTCTGAATTAGCTTCTTCCACCTTTTAATTCAAGTCTGGTAATCAATTGCATATTACTGGATCATCAAGTGGTTTCTTTCTACACAATTTTGTTGAAACTCTTTTGAGTTTCTTTTTGTGTATTAATAACATAGGTTTTCTTAAGGCTTTTCTAGGATAGCTGTTCCTAGAGGTAAGAGTAAGGATAGGTGTTCTCTATGTCTTGATCACAGAGATTCTAAGGTGTTCCTAGAGGTAAGAGTAGGGATAAGTGTTCGCTATGTCTTGATCATAGAGATTCTAAGTGAGTTAGAAGGCTCGTTCTTGATCTAGGTGTGATTAAGAATCGTTGTAAAAAGCTTGTAAGAACAATTTGTTATTAGTGGAACTCTAACCTTTTGATTAGAAGAACTGGATGTAGCTTCTCAAGGTTGAGAGGTGAACCAGTATAAATCCTTGTATTGACTACTTCTTTCTAATCTTTTCTTCTTGTTATAATTTGTCATTCATTGGTGCTACATTTCTTAATCAACAATAAAAGTTTTTGATCGCATTCTTTGAGCAGTGGTGTTTGATTGGTTGGAGCTTTCTTGGATTGTTTATCATACGATTTTGATTACTCTAATTGTATTAAGAATTTTTAATTGACCAAGATCAACAAATTCACCCCCTCTTGGTTCTTGTGTGTTGTTCATACTGTTTTCAAGTTGTACTAACTTTTATGCTTAATGATGCAGATTTTTGGTTGAGCACACTAGGTTGAGTTTTCAGCTCCTTAGAGGTTACTTTATGATGTGTTCTTGTTGATTAAGTGTTGAAATATGTTGATGAGTGAAGTGTTGAAATATTAGTGATAGTTGGTCTTGATTTTGATGATCTTTTGAACTGATTTTGATGACCATTGGGATTGTGTGTGTGTGTGTGTGTGTATTGGTGAAAACACAATGAACACACTTCAATTAACCAATAGGGGGTGAATTGGTTAAAACAGATATTTAAAATTTTCTCTAAAACAATTTGTGGAATTGAAACTTGGATCGTATCACTCGATTACCTTTTGTAAAATCAGAACTTTTCTTTCAATCAAGATCCACCTTGTTATGCATGTAATGACAAAAACCTTTTCTTTGTTGATTATATTTTGATTACCCAAATACAAACAATGAAAGATACACAGAATTAGAATAAAAGACTCAGCAATTTATACTGGTTCACCTCACTAACATGGAGGCTACATCCAGTGTCTTCCAACCAACACTTGGTCAAAGTTTTCACTAAATCAAAATATTCTTTACAAGGAATTCACAAGTGATTATCTTTATCAACCCTAGATAAAGAATCTGAATTCTAAAACACTATTAGAAAACAAATCACAAAGATCCTGAGAACCCTACTCAGATCTTTATCCCTAGAGAACACTACTCTAGAAAGCTTGAAAGAACTTATTTGATTTTTCACATCAGAATTTTAATACACAGAAATTCTAAAGAAAGATTCAAGATACACACAACCTGTGATCCTTCAATGTATGAATGAATGAATGAAGTTACCAATCAATCCAGGTTGTATGAAAGTTAATGCTCAGAATCAATACTCTTGAAAAGCTCTTTTTCTTTAACACATCATTTCTCAAAATCAGAAATCTTGAACTCACATAAGATGTGATTCTCACTCAGTAAATCAGTATCTTAGATTCTTAGAAAGCTTTTGAAACCTTTGGGTAAGTCACATATATTCAGAGTAATTCGTTCAATGTCTATTTATAAAGAGTAGACCCATCAAGCTTTCAATAAAAACTGATTTAACATAATATAATTGATTAAAATGATAGTGTAATCGATTATTTTACCATAAGTAATCGATTAAAACACCAGATAATCGATTAATATGTTCTTGAGCTTTTTGGAAAACTTTTCACGAACAAGATAATCGATTAATACATGAGGTAATTGATTAAAGCAGTAAAGCTCAAAATATGAAATAAGCTTGTGTAATCGATTACGGATTATGGTAATCGATTAAACCAGTAATACATATTGGATAAAGAACTAAGATAATCGATTACATAACATGGTAATCGATTAAAGCAATGATGCATGATTTTCATATTGTACTATGTAATTGATTACAAGAAGCTTGTAATCGATTAATATGTTCTTCATGGTTTTTCCAGATTTAGAACAAAGCCTTTAATCAATTAAAAACATTGTGTAATCGATTAAAGCAGTCATTTTCATTTTTCCAAAAATTAACCATGAGAACTTAGATTCTTTTAAAATCATTGAATAGCTTTGACATTTTAATGAAAATATGTATGCATGTTAATGAGAATGCAAATGCAATGCAAGGATCACAAGTGATGTGCTATTGACCTGAATCTCAGCACTTTTTGCCTTGATCTTCCTTGCAATGGAAGTCACTCTTCAAATGAACTTCAAAACAGAGCATTCAACTCTTCTTTGAGTGAGGCTGTTTATGTTTTCAATTTCAGAAATGGATTGTGGAAGAAGAATAGGAATGAATTGGAAATGACACCATGGAATAGGAATTCCAATAAGTCTTGCAAGAATCACCACA
>CM023955.1:30238362-30254636 GCA_013407115.1 Glycine latifolia
AACAACTCAAAAGCCCTTCGAGATTGTCATCGCAGAGGCTGTGCTGGTTCCAATGATGCTCCACACGCTCGACGTCACCAATAAACACGAGCAGAAATTATCGAGTCACACCTTCTCGAACTCAAAACACCAGAGAGATCTATGATTGACGGCGAGAGAGTGAAGGGTTTGGTGAGAGGAAGCAGCGGCAACGCATAGAGGGCAGCAGTGGATTCGAGAGGAAGGTGAAGAGATCGAAGAGAGTTTTGCAGCGATTCCAAAACTGAGTTTCGTTCAAAGAACCACATCACGATTCAGGGGACGGTGGGGTTCACGATGGCGAGATTTGAACGTTGGGTGTAGCCGTGTAGGTTCTTCTCATCGGAGAGCCCCAAGGGCCTGCTTCTCTTCCTGATGCATTCTTCTTCTAGATCCTTCTAATAATAAACCCACAAAATTGGAAACTAGAAAAATGAAAGTGGAAAAATAAATAAAGAGAAAAACCAAGAGAGAAAGCTTACAAAATAGAAACGGGGGAGCAGAGAGAGAGGAGGAAAAACTTAACAATAAGAAAGTGAGTGAATGTTCGGGAAGACAAAACGTGAGAGCAGAGTACTATGAAGAAAAGCACACGCGTGCATAACAAGAATAACATCGGTTTTTTAACAATAATAACATCGGTTATTTAAAAAACCGATGTTGTAAGTATTTAGACAACTCTAAAGAACTGATATTAAAATCACCCTGAGTGCTTTGACAACATCGGTTTTAAAATAACCGATGTTAAAATTGCTCTGTTAACATCATCTTTGTTCTACAACCAATGTTAATGATGACATTTTATTTACAAAAATGTCACCGCGTAATTTATAACATCGGTTTTCATCATAACCGATGTTAGGAGGGCGATGTTAAAAGACTATTTTCTAGTAGTGAAGTTTGATATATGGGAATGTTTCTTTGGCAGTTTCTACTTTTATAGTTTACATTTACTGCTTGGACATAACACAAGACCTTTCAACAGCTTCATTATATGATTTTTTGCTATATTTTGGTATTAAAAAATGTTTTATTTAATCTTAAAAGAGGTGTTTTTTACTTCTCACATCCTCCACTTTTTTTTAAAGGTCCACTTCAAAAGAATTAGAATTCAACAACTAGTTTACCTCATATAATGGATATTAAAGATGGCATCAAAGGTCATAGAGATCTCCAAGGACTACTCTTGCCACATTACAGGTTTGTTACTTGGCTAAAAACTTTCCAAGTCCTGAGACAATATTCATTAGTTTTCTTCAGTAATCTAGAGTAATATCTAAAATATTTTCTTTTGATTAAAACTTGTGCCTCTGTCAAAAGCAAATAAACAGTAGGTCCTGCCATTAAATATTTTAACATCTCTTGTTGGAATTATTTTTTGTTTGCCCTAGTGGTTAGACCTTCATTTGTATGTTTTTTTTTTTATCTTCCCTTCAATCTTTGTATAGGCAACCTTAAGCATATTTTTATTTGAGTGCATGCATGTTCACGCTGATGATTAAATGACGTGATGATATATTCCAAATCATAATTCAAATATAATTAAAAATGCCTAAACTCCTAAGATTAATCCTCTTTGGAATAAGACTATTAGAATTTGGTTGTGTACTTATGTATAATGTAATTGACGTGTTGGCATTTTTTAATTTTTCTTAAAAAAGACATTATAAGACGGTTCTATGAAAAATCATCTTAGAAAGTTTACTTTCTAAGGCAGATTTTCAAAAAACTGTCTTAGAATCTTCAATTTTTTTTAAAAAAAAATATATTCTAAGATGTTTCTCCGATGAACCATCTTAGAAAGTCTAAACCGTCTTAGAAAGTAGATTTTCTAAGAAGGTTTCAGAAAACCGTCTTAGAATTCTCAATTTTTTTATTTTTTTTAAAAAGACATTTTAAGACTGTTATCTGAAAAATCGTCTAAGTAGACTTTCTGAAAAGGTTTTTAGAATAACTGTCTTAAAATCTTCAATTTTTTTAGTTTTTTAAAAAATAAGACATTCTAAGATGGTTTCGGAGAGAACCGACATAGAAATCAATATTCTAAGATGTTTAAAAACCGTTATGGAAAAAATTGCAACTTTCCATGACCGTGGCTTCACAGATGATTTTTCTAATCATCATGGAATGTGCTAAAGAACTGATGTGAAAAACGTTTTTTTTTTCTAATAGTGGGACGTCATGGGGGTGGAGCTATGAAGCACGGACACACGAAAAAGCAAGGAGAATCGCGTTGGACACGCGCCGACACCGTGTCCGACGCGCGGTCAACAACTCTGACGCATTGACCGATTTCGACACGCTACTTTGACCGCGTCGGACATGGTCAAAGGACATTTTCGTAAAAAGTATAAAAAAATTAATAGAACTTAAACCCTGAAATTAAACAGAAATTTTCGCTTACCCTTGTAGCGCTCCCACTGTGCTCGCGGCCGCGCCAGAGCTTCAACGAAGAAGCTTTGCCGTTACGAACCGTGTCGGTGTGTCCAGTCCACTAGCGCTCCTTTCTGCTGGTCCAGAGCAAAGAGAAGGCAAAAGCTTCTCATAACCGCCAAAGCTTCTCAGTCGTTGTTCGTTGTTCTCACAGTCACAGGTAAGCTTCTCCGGCGCCAAAGCTTCTCACAGTCACTGCCCCTTTCCTTGTGTTTTATCTTTTTCCAGTTTCCACTGATATTTGTTTAGCACTTTTTGTTTTTAAGAAACGTGTCTTTGTGACTTTGCTTGAGGCTTTTAGCACTCTGTCTTGGTCCAGTGGTCCACCACCACTATTCATTCTTTTTAATAAACGTGCCTTTGACTCTTTGACTCTTTGTGACTTTGTTTGAGGCTTTTATACTCTTTCTTGGTCCAGTGGTTCGTTCACCACCACTATTCAATAAAGTTTATGGTATTTTTTCTTTTAAAGAATCACCACAATTTCAACAAGTCACCACACTTAGTAGCACTGTTCCCAATAATTTAAATTTACAGCCTTGATGAGATAGAAGCACAAAACACGAAGGGATGAAAATCCAAATCTCTTAATGTTTTTTTATTATTTAGTTTTAACACTTGTTTTGTAAATAATATTTTAAAATGTAATATATTTTAAATAATGAATTAATTACTGAGTAGTATGATACTATGATGCAGATTTTAAAATCAAAAAGTGAGAAAAAATCAACTGTCTTAATTCATTATTTAATATACTTAGGATTTGAATTTTTAATATATTAGAATTTTTTTGTCTTGAACGCATGAATTTTTCATTTTATACCATCTTATTTTAATATTTTAAAATTCCTTCAAATATTTAATATATTTAGGCTTTGACCCGTTACCTCACTTAAGCTATATAATCTCACTTCAATCTGAGTTTTGTTTTGATTGTACATAAAATTGGACCCGTTACCACTACCATATTAATGCAATTTTTTAATCTTCTTGTGTTGTTCATATTTGGGACTGAACCTTATGTCTTGTTGTGCTATCTTTATTTTTTTAGAATGGATTCAAGTATTGGAATTAGTGGAGATGATGAATCTATAAGGAAACCATTATGGAAATATGTTATCAAATTAGGCACCAGAACGGAAGCAGGAGGAAATATATCTTGGAAATGCAATTTTTGCTCAAAGGATTTTAAAAGTTCATATACTAGAATAAGGGCTCATTTGTTAAAATTATCAGGTAAAGGAATTTCAAAATGTTTACATGTGCAGACAAAAGACTTGCTAGAGATGGAGAAATTAGAACAAAAAGCTAGTGAGAGATTGAAGAATAATGTATCCAAAAATGTGCCTTTACCCCCTTCTAGTTTTTCCATGGATTCAAACTTGAAAAAAAGAAGAAGTGGAAGTTCATACAGAAATCCTATTGAGAGGGCATTCAATGTTGGGGCACGTGAAGAATTGAACCATTTGATTGCTAGGATGTTTTATTCAGCAGGATTGCCATTCACTTTAGCAAGGAACCCATACTTTCAAGCCGCCTTTACTTATGTCGCGGATAATAATATTGGAGGTTATTTGCCACCAGGATATAACTCCTTGAGAACCACTCTTTTGCAAAAAGAGAAGGAAAATATTGCTAGGTTGTGTGCACCTATTCACGTGGGGTGGAATGAGAAGGGTGTTAGTATTGTGAGTGATGGATGGAGTGATTCACAAAGAAGACCACTTATTAATTTCATGGCAGTATCTGATGGTGAAGCTATGTTTTTGAAATCAGTTGATTGTTCAGGAGAGACTAAGGATAGACATTTTGGTTCAAGTAATCACGGATAATGCTGCAAATTGTAAGGGAGCAGGGCATCTTATTGAGCAAGAATTTCCATCTATTACTTGGACACCATGTGTTGTTCACACACTGAATTTAGCTGTGAAAAATATTTGTGTTGCTAAAAATGTGGAGAATAATCAAATAACATATGAGGAATGTAGTTGGATTTCTGATATTGTTGGAGATGATTCTGCAATAAAGCATTTCATAATGAATCATTCTATGAGACTGTCAATGTTTAATGAGTTTGTGGGATTGAAGTTGCTTTCTATAGTTGAAACCCGCTTTGCTTCTATGATTGTGATGCTAAAGAGGTTCAAATTGATAAAAGGTGGTCTCCAAAATATGGTAATCAGTGAAAAATGGAGTGTGTATAAAGATGATAATCTAGGGAGGGCGAAATTTGTTAAAGAAAAGATATTGGAAGATCTTTGGTGGGATTCAATTGATTACATACTTGCTTTCATTGCTCTGATTTATAATATGATTAGGATTTGTGACACTGATAAACCTTGTCTTCATTTGATTTATGATATGTGGGATGAGATGATTCAGAAAGTGAAGAAAGCTATATACTTGCATGAATTGAAGAGGATGGATGAGACCTCAACTTTTTATGACGTGGTCCATGGCATTCTTATGGATCGTTGGACCAAACATTCAACTCCACTTCATTGTTTGGCACATGCTTTGAATCCCAAGTAAGCTTTTAAATATGAATGGCCTTAATACTTCTCTTGTTTGATATAATTTGTTAATTGTTTTTATTTATTTTTTTCTTTTAGATACTATAGTCAACAATGGCTTGATGAAGATTCTAGTCAAATTCCTCCACACAAGGATCAAGAGATTAATCAAGAAAGACAAAAATGCTTAAAGAGATATTTTCCTAACTTGGAGGACTGAAATAAAATAAATTTGGAGTATGTGGACTTTGCTAGTACAAGTGGGGGTTTTAGAGATTATGATGTCATCCAAAATCGATATTCTATGGAGCCCAAAGCTTGGTGGGTGCTTCATGGTGCTTGTGCACCTATGCTTCAAAAGATAGCATTGAGACTTGTTGCACAACCTTCTTCTTCATCGTGTGCTGAACGCAATTGGAGTACTTATTCTTTTGTGCATTCTGTAAGGAGGAATAAGATGACTCCAAAACGTGCTGAAGACTTGGTTTATATACATAGCAACCTTCGGCTCTTATCAAGAAAGAGTCCACAATATACACAAGGGGAGAGTAAAATGTGAGACATTGCTGGAGATACATTTGATACATTTGAAGATGTTGGAATGCTTGAAGTTGCTACTCTTTCACTTGATGAACCAGAGATGGAGTCAAATGTTATTGATGAAAATGTTTCATGACGATAATCTTCATATTTTATGTTTGTCTATGGATAATTAAATATTCTGTTTTGAAGATTGAAATGCGGCCTCTTTGAATTTTTTTTGTTACATTGATGAGTTAGTTTAATTTTTTTGTTAAATTATTGAATATTAAATGAAATATACACTATATAACTTAAAAATATTATTTAATATTAAAACGTGTCCCAATGTGTCGAAATCCATAATTTTTTTAAGATTGTCGTGTCGGAGAGTCGAGTCGTGTCGTGTCGCGTGTCGCGTATCGCGTGTCGGTGTCGGTGCTACATAGGGGTGAAGGGTGGCGAGGAGGGGTTTGGGGATGTTAGAGGGTTTGAAGTGGAAGATCTTGGGGAGAGGGAGGGAAAAACGCTTGTTCAGAGGTATTGCTAGAGTTGTTGATTTAGGCCTAAGGATTGAGAACAATATTGAGAGAATGATAATATTTTTTTTTTTTGGATTTTGTATATAGTCTTTTAGATCAGTTTAATTGATTAATCTGATTTAAAAAGTAATCTTTTAGATCAATTCAATTGGTCTCATTTAAAAGATAATCTTTTAGATTAGTTTAATATTTAGTTGATTTAAAAGATAATCTTTTTCATTATGTTATGTTTAAAACCAATTTTAAAATCAATTTTAAAATCAATTCTTTTATATATATCCAATGTTAAAACATCCATTTTATTTTAAAAAACATCACCGTGTTTTATTAAAATGATTTGTAAAAGTTGAATTAGATTTCGTTTATTTTTAGTAGTGTGAGAAAACATCCTGACTTTTTCCATAGAAACGACGTCTAAAAGTGCAAACACCTCAGTCGATATATTTTTTTTCTTTCGTATGTTATCGCGTTACGTGAAGATGGACCGGTAAATCATGTGGAACCTGAGGGTGACTTACAGCTTGCATGGGTAGTGCGCCTTTGACGAAGATGCGTTCAAGATCCATTAAAATGGATGGAGACATTATCATCCAGATTCTACCGCTACCCGGCATACTAGTGGAGCTAGCCCGTTGAGTTCATTGTTCCTGTGTATTAAGCATTTACACTGCTACCTAATCAAGTGCAGCTGGACGAGTATCCCATCGTCAACGAAGACAAGGTCGAGGACTTCATAGATCCGCTACCATCCCCACTCATAGCTGAAGGCGACACACATATCCTATAGTGTGATCTATGACGAGCAGCCCGTGGAGATGGACGACCCTGACCTACTTCATTTCATTCCACTGCTTCTATGGATTATACTCCAGGGCCATTGTACTCTTTTCCTACTAATGGATCAATCGGTTCGTCATGGTAGACCCCTAGCTGCTATACCCCTAATTAGTTTAAGCTAGCTGCGGATGTTCATACTTAGTTGGATAATGCTTTTGAGTTTTGATGACGTCGACTATTACTCAGGCGACGACAAGCGAGAGGTGTTAATTAGGACTTAAGAGTCAGTATTATAATACCCCCGTGTGAACCGGTCGTCGAATCGGAATCCAATAACCTTGTCAGAGTCATTTTCGTTTTTGGATCAATTACATAATTGATTCGGTTAAACCCTCTGTTGGTCACAGGATGTTAGTTAGATGATGTTATTCGGCCGATTTTAAAAAAATAATTTTTTTAAAAAAAGAAATTGAATTTTTTTTAATTTAAATTTTGAAGTATGAATATATTTTTTTTATTCAAATAATATTAATTACATATTTATATTTAATATATATATATATATATATATATAATTTTAAATTTTTAATATATATCAAATTAAATTGAGCTAATTATTAATCACTTATCCATTAACTCACAACTCCGATCATGACTGGATAAACTATGTTTATAGAAGCTATTAGTGTCATGGACTGCTCTGTCTAGGGATGGGTTAGTCAGGGATTTTGTATCAGCCGGTGATAGCTTGTAATGATGTAGTACTGATGATGTTTGCTTTATGATGTATGCCTTTATTTCCATTGTATTTGTATTTTCGTTGTATTCACACCAGTGATTATGTAATGGCAACTCTTTACTATCTATGACATTTATCGTGTTTCTTTTATATTGTTTATTTATTATTTCTGTCTACAAGTATGGTGTTCATACAATGCGCGAAAAATTTACTCAATTTTTCATAATAAATTAATAAAGAGTTTTTAATTGAATTAAAATAAAGAACATGTAAGAAGAGTTGACAGTCAATGTGATTGGACGTAACACATTGTATATAAACAAATATTCAATTCAATTGCAAAAATAGTTGTGATATATATAATATGCAATTTTTAACCTTTTGATATTTACGAAGCTAATTATTATGGTATTTTTCTATAAAAAATTGGAAAAAAATATTTGACAAGGTCGAACATATCAAAGAGAGAAAAATAGCCCAACAATTAACAAAATCTTTTACTTTTCAACACGAGAGATTTAAAAGATTCAACTTTCTCTAAAACTCAAAACTAAATTTTTTTTAATTCTTCTAATTTATCACTGTTATTTATCGTTTTTGTAAAAAATGATTTTAATTTTTGTAAATTGCTTTATTTTCTTTTTAAATAATAAAAAATATTATCAAAACGGTTTTAAAGACAAAAAATAAAATAAATATAATTTATAAGTATTAAAATCAATTTTTTTTACCAGAACTAAACTACTAAATTGTAAAGACTAAAAAATATTTAAACTAAAATTATGACCTACAAAATAAATAGAAACTAAACAGGTTAAACGTATAATTTAGATATTACATATATCATAAATTCTTAATTTAATTTCTATAATTTATTTTTAAAACATGTCTCGAATCCTTAATTTAGTTCCTATACGAACTTAGTGACAGATCTAGAAAAATTGTTTAGTGGGAATAACAAGAAAATAGTCTATATATTTTCATTTAAAAATATTATGTATTTTTACAAAATATATAATATCATGATAAAAAAATTCAAAATGTCTAAGTTTCTATAAATTATAACAACTTTTTTTTTTTAGAAAAAAGTTTAAGTGAATTGGATCATCGGAATTTATCAAGACATGTCTAAAGGTTTAGGAAGCACTCACAAATATATTTATATATTATCAATCAACAATACTCACATCAATAGTTAAAATTAAATCAACATTTTTTAGAATATAAGTATGTTTCTTATCAACTTTCTACATATATCAATTTATTCCTTCTTTATCTCTTATAACTTATTATCTTCATTTAAAAAAATAATTATCTTGTAGGGATAATATGTATTTTTTATGGGGGCATTTTTTTATTAAATATCTTTAAGTAAATTAAAAAAATTACTTGTAAAGACAATTGCTCCCATACTGTTGTCAGTGCAACGGCCACTGTACGCACTTAAACACTAATTAAACCTGCATGTTACCATCATACCTTAACTATTAATTCCTTTATGCATTATAGATGTAACATATTCTTAATTTAGTTTTTAAACGTGTAACAAACTTTTAATTTAATCCTTACATATAAATTAAGAATGTGTTGCATTTATAAGGACCAAATTAAAAACATTAATGTGTAATGGGATTAACGGTGGTATAAAGACCAAACCAATAACATTTAGAATATAAAGACTATTTTAATAAATTTTTACACTTAAAGATTAAACTAAAAATTCTTGACATGTGTCTAGGCTAAATTATGTTTCTTTTTCTTTAGGTCACCGTGACAATGATTCAAAGTATCCACTTCACCTCTGTCCCCCGGATTCAAGGAGTTCTTATTATACTATGCATAAAATTATCTTATGGCCACTCTGTTCTTACGATTCACACCTTTCCCCATCCATTAGAAAGAAAATAAAAAAGTTTCGGGCCTCTGGGTGGGAGTTTTGCATTGGTTGTCTTGTACATTTCGCTTATGCCACTATCATCTTTTTTTAAAGCTGCCATTACCATTCTTAATCATTAGAACATTGTAAATCAATTAGAAGATTCTCTCTCATATTTATATTAATAGAAAAATTAGTAAGTGATAAATTTATTAGACTTATAATTTTATACAACTTAAATATGATTTTAATCCTAATAAAACTAATGAATTTTGATTTTAGTTTTTACAAAAAAGTTCTTTGGTTTTTATTCCTCAAAAAGTTTAAATTTTGTTTTTAGTTGCTACTATCATGACATTCGTTAACGACTTAAATATTTAGTTGAAGGTCAAGTAATCATTGCAAGTAACACTTGTAACTATAATATAATGTTGACATGTGATACCTTCAACTTTTTTTTCTAGATCATTAAATAATTTTTATTTATCTATCTTAAAATGAACTTTAGGAACCAAAAATACTGATTTTAGATTTTGGAAGGATTAAAATCAAAGGAAAATATTTTATTGGGACCAAAATCAAATTAAAATTCGCTCATTTTATTGCTAGGGACTAAAATTAATAATTTAAAATTTTAAAGGAATAAAAAATAAAGAAATTATTTTTAGGAACCTAAATCAAAACATTCTAATTTTATAAAGAATAAAAACATTTTAAAAGCTTTTTATATTTATTAATGATATGTTTATGCGTAGTTAATATATTCAAGTATTTTTTTACTATATATTATGAAATTTTTGTTCCGTTAAACTTAATTGAAGTTTATTGTTGTCATTTTCTATAATTTTTATATTTTTATTGGTCATTTGTTGGTTAATATACATATATATATATATATATATATATATATATATATATATATATATATTATTCATGTCAAGAAAATAATAGTTATATAATAAAAATTTTACATATGTTAATCATAAGGGGTTTAACAAAGTGAATCAAAACAGAATCTCATATCTGACATGATTCAAATTCGAATTTTCATTCATTTCTTTAGTATAAATAAATATAAATATTTTTGTAAGCCCTATTTGTATTCAAAGACTTTTCCTACTTTAGACTACACCATTTACTCCCCGTATATTTTTCTCTACGAAAAAAAAATCTTACATGCAGATATTTGTCATGCATATAAAAATTTAAATGTTTTAAATTTTCCACCCCCTTACATAAACTTTTTTATTCCGTTCCAATTCATCAAAAGATTTAGTTCATCACTTTTTTAATAGAGTCTTTTTTTAAAATCATGCATATTTTTTTCATTCATAAAATTCAAACAAAATATCTTATTTACCTGGATCATATAAATATATTTTATCAAAATTCTAAAAATCTTATCCTTAAAGAATCTCATTTGTAAGAATGTGACAAAAGCCACCTTAGTTGATTATAACCACCTTTCCAATCTAAAACTAAAACTCTAAACTAAAACGAGCGAAACACGGTCAGAAAAATATTCTGAACAACACTGACCAGGCTTACTCAACAGTCAACAGTGGTACTGGTTGCGTGGAAACAGGGGCTTCCATGGTGGGGATAGTGCATTTAGTTTGTGGTTACTTTAATTTGGGGCGTCAAGAGTTGGTGCATGGTTTGAAGTGATTTGTGTGGGGCTGAGTTTTAAGGAAAGGTAGAGGTTGTGGCGATTGTTACGATGAAAACCAGTAAAAGTGCTTGAAGATAACCCAAGTGAGTTCAACAGAAGCACATCAATCTCTCCCTTTTGATGTGTGTACTTGAAGCTAATTTGTACCGTGTTGTGTAGTGCGTAATGCAGAGTGCCAACTAATGGGGGGCATAGGGGTTTCGCCTTAAGGGGGATAATTTTTTTTTTTTTTTATAGCGAAGTTATATAAAATTCAATGACTTTAGTTTATTTTTAAATATTTATATAAACTCATAAAATTTTTACGACTTCAAAAATTTGATTATTTTTTTAAAATTATTTTTAAACGGGTTTTAAATCATTTTGATTATAATTTTATATCTTATTGTTTAGTTCTTTTAAAAATAAAAATAATTATAATTAATATTTTTTATAATTTATGACTTTAAAATTTTTTAAATAATAATTATAATTAAATTAATTTTTTATAATTTACTATTTAAAATCGTTCAAATAATAATTATAATTAAAAAGATTAATTCTTTTATAATCCAATGACTTTTACTTTTTATTCTTAATCGTTAATTATTATTTTTAATTAATATTTTCTTAATATTAATTATATAAAATGAATAGGAATTATTTTCAGATTACTAATTTATATTGTTTAGATTATGTTTTTTTTTAATTTAACAAATAATAATAATTTACAAAATTATATATAAAATTATGAAATAAAATAGGAGGAAAATGAATTTATACTAGACATTTATCGTACATGAGGGCATGACAAAAAATAGAATAGTAGAAATACAATAAAATGAAATATAAAATTATAAAAGAAAGACAACAACATTCATTATTTGTGCAAATATATTTTTTATAAATGAAAAGTATATAAAAATAAGTATGTCAAAAGAAAAAGAAATAGGAGAAAAATGAACTTATATTAGAGAGTTATCGTGCAGGATGACGTGATAGGAAAATAGAGTAATAAAAACTCAAATATAAAATTATAATTAAAATTATTTTAAAATCGTTCAAAATTATTTTTTTAAAATTAATTACGATTTTGAAGTTTTGAAAATTTTATATAAATAATTAAAAAAATTAAAGTTGCCGGATATTTTATGACTTCACTGTATATAAAAAAAAAACCCTTAAGTTATAATTTTTTTTACGACCTTATAACCAAAAGTCATAAAAATTCCTTCGACTTACCCCATTTGAGAAATAATTTAAAAAATATCATTTAATAAATTGTAAATAGAATTACCCTCTTTGTCGAAACCCTGGGGGCATATATTGTGCCACTGCATTAAATTCTGTTTCTGTATGCATGGGTAGCGCCTGTGAACGCTGACTAGTGGAAATACGATGTCCAAAGTGAATTAAAGAGAAAAAAAAATGAAATAAATAATGGACCATATTTTAACTTTTTTGCTGCAAAACATTTAAAGTAAACGAAGAAGCGACTTAATATGTCACCGAGATAGTTGTGATAAAAAAATGAGAAAAATAACAAGAAAAGGACATAACATTTAAATGAAAAAAGAGTGAATATATAATTTAAAAATACATGTCTAAAATAAGATGTGATAATTAAATGTGACAGCATCCCCATTTTATGCTTGCAGCCATATTTTCGAACCGTATATCCAGTTAGTTATATCTTTGCTATTGTCTTGAATGGAATGTAATAAGTTATTTTCTCCTAAAAAAATGGTACATATCATTACATTAAATGATTGAATGACATATATTAAAAAAGTTACACTATCATTACATTCCAATTAATTTTTATTAATTTTAAGGTTAAAAAATATCTTTTGTTAACAATTTAATGTAAGGATTTAAATGGTTGGAATTAATTTCCACAAATGGATGGAATTCCTATTAAATAAAGTTCTTCTTATTTAATTGGAGTCTGATGTTGTAAAAAAAAATTGATGGAAAATTTAAAAAGTTCTATAATGTTCTTAAAAAAAATCTATTTTTAGATATTTTCATTTTAATAAAACATATTAACAGAAAAATGTAAATTTAATAAATTTTCTTCAAAAATTCTACTTTTACAAAATTTATTTTTAAGAAACATGCTAACGGAAAACTAAAAAAAAACATACTATAATTAATTTTCTTCATAATCCACTATTTAATTTTCAGAAATTTTATATCTAAGGAAATGATTTAATTCAGAATCTGAATCAGTTAATTAAAACTGTCATTTTTTATGCATTGGAATAATAAAACAAATTACTTCCCTAAATCATCCCTTAGAAGGAGGGTGCATGTTTAGGACTACCTTAAATCAACTAATTAAAACTCTGTCATATGCATGCAACGATGATCACATTATTAATTTTCAATTTTATTGAAACTACTTCTATATCTATAAAAGGAGATGCACGGTTCCTTGTCCTCAATATGCAATTCATCTAAACACATCTTCTTGTCACACCAAAATATGTCTTCATCAAACATCCCTCATGTGGTGCTCCAATCCTCCTCCAACCATCACAGCATGCCTTTGATTGGATTTGGCACTGCTTCAACGTCTCCCCCGAATGCCACCAGAGTGGCAGTGTTAGAGGCTATCAAACTTGGTTATAGACACTTCGATACTGCTTCAATATATGGTTCAGAGCAACCAATTGGAGAAGCCATAGCTGAAGCACTTCAACTTGGCCTCATAGGCTCCAGAGATGAACTCTTCATCACTTGCAAACTCTGGTGCACCGATAATTTTCCTCATCTTGTTCTTCCTGCTCTTCAGAAAACACTTCAGTAAGTAATACTGAAAAATTAATGAACAAGTGATCAAATTTAATGACGATTTTTTCTCTCTCACTAATTTGAAAATGTTAAATTGAGTTGGATACAAATATAATACAAAAACATTAATAATCCAAACATAATACAACAAAACATAATCCTTTACCATATATAATCTTTCTTTAGTGTATTGTTGTAGTTCTTAATGTTGATTAAATTTAACAATGAACTTTAAAAGCAACTACATCTTAAACTTGACATCATGTGTTGGTACTTGGTATTCTCCAAGACTTACCAAACAATGATAAATTGACACTTGATCTCATTTGTACTCTCCAAAATGTTCTTGGCCATTTTCTTCTCTATTGGATACTTGAACCCATATGTTTTTCACTAGGATAACAATTCTACCTTGTACTTTCCAAAAATTTTACTAACATAATCCTTTAATATATATAATCATTCTTCAAGACCTAGGGATGGAAATTTACCTAGACCCTAAGGATACGTAGCCTCAAGAATATATACCGGCTCAATAGGGTGTGTTCAAGGTGGGAATTTTTTCACAAAATTTAATGGGAATGAATGCAAAGTACGGGTATTATAGTATCACCCACCCCATACATGCACCTATACATATATATATATATATATATATAATTTAATCAAAAATTTTCCTATATATAATTATAATATTATTAACTATTAATTTTATTATTAAAATATAGTCTTAAACCTAAGTCAATGTATATACACAATTATTTAATTAAAATATCACACACACATATAATTATATCTTTCGTGTTTATAATGTAACTATAACTTATTAGTGTCAATATGTAAATTTTTAGGTCTTCGAGAGTACTAATACATTTTGCAAAGTCTATTAATTAGTTATTCTTAAAATTTATTAATCACAATTTTAAGAATTGTAACATCACATTCAATTAGTATGATTACGTTAAATTATACATTATTTATCCTAATGCTGTGTTTTGGACGATTAAACAATGATTTTTCAATTCATTTGTAGAAAAATCTTTTTTTAACAGAATTATAGAAAATTCTTTAGTTAATACTTGATTACTGATTTTACACTTAAATAAAATATATGTAGCATGAATGGGTATGGATGTGTAGGTGTCCAGTGGGTACAAAAATGAGATTCAAATTGCTAATAGTGTAAGTATGAGGTCAAGTACGTATGTTCTTTAAAACACGGGTACAAAAAGTATTAATTAAAATCAGTCACAATTTTCTCCAAATTAAATTTTATAAAGTTTAAAAGATATTGCAATTATTTGAGTTGTTATTGAGATATTGGTCACCAATTCAATCGCTGATTTGGGCAAATGAAACATGATATTTTAGGTCGCGATAAAATTCGCTATGATCACCAACTTTTGTTAGTTGCTGATTTCGGTTGCTATATAGTATTTTTCTAGTAGTGTGTTTCCCTTCCCATTATCAATATTCATATTTTCCACCATCCAAAAATGTTACTATTACACATGTGATGTTTAATTAACAACATTTTTTCCTTGATAAAAATGTTACAAAAAACTTTAGCTAACATTTAAAAATATCATCAAATACAAATAAATATTAATATATTTTGTGACATTTAATCAAATATTATGTATAATCTATATCACTAAAGGTTTTAACGACATAGATTATATACAACATTTGATTAAATGTCACAAAAATATATTAGTAATATTTATTTATATTTTATGATATTTTTAAATGTTGCAAAGAGTTTTTAACAATATTTTTATTAAATGCTAAGAAAAAAAATATTGTTAAAGATCATTGTAGTGATGTCAAAGGTAGAAGCACTTCTAGGTACCTTTTCTTGACAGTAGATATTTAACTCAACTTTTTTTTTTGGTCTTTTATGTCATTGATAAATGAGTCATAATCATTAAGAAAATTATTGTCTAACTATTAAAATTTGACTTATTGTTATTTACATGTGAATGTTGAATTTTCCATTATCCAGTGATTTTAGCTTTGATAATCTTCAGATAATTAGTTGCATAGTTTCTTGATATTGTTAGTTTCATTTGAGGATACGTGACCATAAGAACACCACCAATCACATCAATAGCTATGATAATCCATAGTACGATACTAAAAAGAAACATAATAGTTTATATGACCCAAAGAAAATTATAAGTTGTTATTGTTTTGTATGTTGGAAGATGGAATTTAGGGTGACTATTATTTTATTTTAGTTGGTAATATAATTTGTCCAGGTTTTACTATTTCTCTAAATTTTTTTTAATAAATGAATTACGACAAAAGAACCCAGATAATACAATTTTAATAAAAAATTACCAATTTGAGGCTGTTTTGAAACATAATACAAATCTGGGGCAGTTGAACACGTCCAGACTGGGCTGGA
>CM023955.1:30264636-30284403 GCA_013407115.1 Glycine latifolia
TAAAAAACATATTTAAAAAATATATGTTAAATTTTACATATAACACTAAATTTTTCAATGTATATTTAATACACATATATTTTTAACATAATAAATTATTTTAAATTAAATAAATTTAGTGATATATATATATATCAACATCGATTAATTTTTAACATAATTGGTCTATTAGCTCAGTTGGTTAGAGCATCGTATTAATAACTTAAAGGTCACAAGTTCGATACCTGCACACACCATTATTTTCGAAAATATATTTTAACTTTCAAAAAAAAAAAACAAATGGATTGGGCTTACGGATTGCCCAATCCGTATATGCAAAAAAAAAAAAAAAATCTTACGGATTGTCGAATCCGTAATATTATTACGGATTAATGGATCCGTAAGAATCTTACGGATTCGCCAATCCGTAAGCATGAATAATACGTATCCGTGTATAAAAGCGCTAAAAAAGTGAAGGGTAATTTTGGAAACGCACTGTTCATGAATGGTGTATAAGAAAAAGTAATGGTGCAGGAAGCTCATCCCTCAGAATAATATACTAAAGCAACTTGCCAACGTGGGCCCAAAACTAATGCAGGTCTATAAAGTTGGAATATTTGGATCTTTATTTGATCCACTGGCCCATTGCTGTGAAGCCTGGAGATTGGGAATTTCCTTATCCTGAAGAGGCCGTAACATCATTCGACTTAAAGGGTGTATGGAAAGCAATGGAAGAATGCCAAAAGCTAGGTCTTACAATATGCATTGGAGTCAGCAATTTTAGTTGCAACAAACTTGAAAATTTGCTCTCCTTTGCTACTATTCCTCCTTCTATCAATCAAGTAAGTCCATAAACTCGTATTGGATTTATTTTTTACTTTTCAATTTAGAACAATTAAACTTGATCAACACACTTTTGGTTACTTTATATGATCAAAAAGGTTGAGATGAATCCTACTTGGCAACAAAAGAAGTTAAAAGAATACTGTCAGGCAAAAGGTATAATCATAACTGCATATTCTCCTTTAGGAGCAACGGGGTGCCCGTGGGGTTCCGATAATGTTGTGGCCAATGAACTGCTGAAGGAAACTGCAAAGGCTCATGGCAAATCTTTAGCTCAGGTATCGATTTCTTACTTCAACTTCCTTCTTCAACCAACTATCACAAAATTTAGTTTAACATGGGGAATATTCAAAACTGTACATGTCTATGGCTCCAAAATTAAACACTTTATTGTTAATCTATTGGAAAAAGAAATTTTTGGGTGATACTACGTATGCACAACAAAGGAAAGAATACGTAGTTAATAAAAAACTTAATGGTTCATAATGATAAACAATAATTATCTAATAAATAAAATTTTAATTCTCTAATTTATTTTTTAGGTTCAATTTGTTCTTATTATTAAAATGTTTGACCAGATCTTATAATTTTTAAAAATAGTTCAATTAGGTTGCTTTACTTTTAAAAAATTTAATAAGGTCATTTATTTTTAAAATATGTTCAACTTGGTCCTACTTTTTCTTCCATTTGCTCTATTTTTTTTTTAATAAAAGGATCAAAGTTGATTTTAAATGAGATTAAATTGAACCCATTTTTTTTTTAAAAAAGGTACTTAATTGAACTTTTAAAAATAAAAGGAGCTAATTCAACCATTTTTAAAAATTGCAGGTCCTAATTAAATTTGTAGACTATGTTTGACAAGATATTTAACTAGCTTTTAGCTTTTTCTTTTTACCATCTGAATCGCTTGTTTGACTGTTCGATAAATAAGTTTTTTTTAGTAGCTTTTAGTATTTTTTGACACACTACTTGAAGTATCATTTTTTAAAACATTAGCTTCTAACTTCTAATTTTTTATATTTTTTTTTTCATTTTTAACCTCAATATATTTATCCAATTTCCTAATTATCCTTTTTAAATAGAATATGATTTTATTATTTTTCTATCATTTTACACTTTTCATCTACGTCAGCAACTAGTTTTTAATTAACACATAATTTAATAAGCTAATTTTTTAGCTACCAACTTCTAGCTTCTAATTAGCTTTCTTCCTTCCAATTAGCTTTTCAGCTAATTTTGCGAAACATAGCCTTAATAATAAGAAGACTAACTTAAATCTAAAAATAAATTAAATGACAAAAATAGTAATTTAACCAAAATAAAAAGAACATCCATTTTTACATAATAAGTGTATCTGTTGTTTATTATTAACAAATGTTTATCTATGTATTGAACCAACATTGACATAGTCCTCTTTGGTGCAATAGGTATCTCTTAGATGGTTGTATGAGTTAGGAGTTACTATTGTAGTTAAGAGCTACAACATGGAAAGAATGAAGCAAAATTTGGAAATATTTGATTGGTCACTCAAAAAATACGACTATGAAAAGATTGATCAGGTCAAGCAGCATCAGTTGAGCAAGAACGGACCAACAAAATTTATTGTTGACCTTTGGGATGGAGAAAACTAATACAACACTATGAATGTTATTTGCAACACTGTTGCAAAGCTTTGTCTTTTTCTCCAAATTTACTTTGGATCTAATAAATTTTAGGTCTAGTTAAATATGTTTGTACTTTTATTTTCTAAAAGAATCTAATAAAAAAAAAATCTTATTCTACTGGTTTGTCTTATTACTTTACAAAACTTCAAAATACCAACAAGATAAGAGTTTGTGCTTTTATTCCTTTTATCATTCTCTTATCCTATTTTACTATTGTCCAAAATTATTTGCTACCTTATTCATATTAACCTCCCTCCTACACACCCACCCACACAATAGAGACACAACACAACACAACACACACACACACACACACACACACACATATATATATATATAGTTATAATTTTAAACATTTTTAAAACTATAAAAATTATACAAAAGTCAATGACACAAATAATAATAAATATTTTATAATGCATTATAGGGTTAACTATGCTTTTTGTTTCTAAATTTTTCAAATGTCTGTTTTTAGTCCTTGAATAAAAGTTTTATAATTAAAGTCTCTAATATTTTCTTCCATCACCACTTTTGGTCCCTACTATTAATTTTTGCCATTAAATGATGTCGCAATGTTAATATTACTAATATTTTATTACTCTTTGTGGTGGTTAAAATCTGCCAAAATTTACTAGATTGCAAAACGCTTGTCTGTCCAATCCCATATATAAAGTGCCAAGTTAAAAAGGAATGTAATTGAATAATTCAAATTGGAACTCAATTTAATCCCACAAGCAGCACAATTAATTAGGAACTGAATTCGAACATAATCCCGACTCGATCCTAGCACTTTTGGTATTTTTAAGAGCATATGTGGTAATGATTCTCTATCTTATGCTCTTATTAGTTATCATCCATTCATAACTGAAACTTGTTTTAAAAGAGTTATTTCCAGCGTATAATGCGTTGTAATAAACAATCATTCAATCATTTGTGAAAATTAGAGTCTATACACTGTGCCTTTAAATACACGTCCAATGGACTTAATAACTTACACAAGGCTTTTTATATTAAGTATAAGTGACATCCAACCTTGTTTGATTCACGTTAGCTAAAAAGACAAGTGCCCGTACCAACTCTCTTATACATTTACTTTGCCTCTCTTATTTTAAATGTTAATGTTTGAATTTCAAGTATGTAAATACATAATAGAAGACTATACAAGAAATTAGAAAAGAATATTTCTCAGAAGTCGTTATCGTTGGAGAGAGGCGCACATGCAATTGTTTGTGCTTTTATTCCTTTTCTCACCTCAAGTAAGTGACACATTGCACAAGCCACCAACTCTGAGTCAACAATCATATCAAGGAAGGATCTAATCCCATAACAGATCTCTTCTTTGAAGTCTATAAAAGGTGACTCAAACACTACTATGAATACACGAAAAAAATGAAGAGAAAAACAAACAAGGGAATTTCCAGTCATTGGATGATACAACACTGTGCTGAAATTGTTATCCTTTGCTCTGCAAAATCAATTGATTGTATTCATGCTTGAGTGATTATCCACTCTTTGAGTGTTTTGAATCTGTTTATTCATTTCAAACCTATGTTATTTCTAAAAGCTAAGAGTGACTTAGTGTTAAACAACATTTGGGTCTTTGTCAATCGGAAGAGGAGGCTCATTATTTGCAGAATTAGACCAGACCTCAACAAAACTTCCAAGGAAATTACCAAGGCTACCGAGGTGGTCCAAGTTCAAATCAACCATATGGTTAGAGACAAAATAATAATAATTCATATATTGCTCCCATTAATCCTCCCTTTTCAGGTCCCACTAACAACTCATATGCAGGTCCTTCTAATAATATGAAGGTGGATCTTTTTCAGCAAACACACAAGTCAACCCAAAGGAACAATGCAAGGCAATTTTAATAAGGAGGGGGACTGTGGTTGGTTTGAAGGATGATGAGAAAGAGAAAAATGAAGGAATTGTAGAAAAAAATGATGAAAAGAAAAGAGTTGAAAAGAAAATTAGAAAAATGATGAAGTGGTGACAAATGAAAAAATTGAAAAAAAGGTGATAAGTGAAGAAGAGAAGCAGAAAACAATTGATAAAGGCAAAACTGTACACCAGTTCAGCATATGCCTTATCCACATGTTCCATCAAAGAAAGCAAAGGAAATACAGTACAAGCGCTTCTTAGATATTTTCAAACAACTGCAGATCAACATTCCTTTCTCTAAAGCATTGGAGCAGATGTCAACATATGCCAAATTCATAAAGGATCCACTCACAAAGAAGAGAAGATACAAGGATGATGAAACAATAGAGTTAGATGCAGGTTGTAGTGCAATTATCCAAAAGACCATTCCAAAAAAATCCAGAGATCCCGATAGTTTCACAATTCTTGTGACTATTGGGAGATTATCAGTGGGGAAGGTGCTTCTTGATTTAGGTGCAAGCATCAACCTCATACCCTTGTCCATGATCAAAAGGATAGGAGAAGTAGAAATCAGACCAACGAGGATGACTTTGGAGCTAGCTAACAGAACTATTAAGTATCCTTATGGCATTATTGAAGATGTATTGGTGAAAGTGGACAAATTCTTCTTTCCAGTCGACTTTGTAGTGATGGATATGGATGAGGATAGTGAAGTTCCATTAATTCTTAGCAGACCTTTCATCGAAACTGCTAAGGTCTTAATTGATGTTGATGAAGGAAAACTCACTATGAGGGTTCAAGATGATGAAGTGCAGTTTAATGTCCTTGAAGCCATGAAGCATCCCACAGATAAAAGAGAGCGTTTTAGAGTAGATGTTCTAGATGAGGTAATTTCTGACTCTAAAAGATTGAATCACAGGAAAGATGGTTTAGAAAAAGAACTGATCGAAGCAATCAAAGACGGAGATGAATGTGAAGATAAGGAAAGATCAGAGTGTCTTCAATAGTTGAATTCTTGCAAAGAAATTCCTTATCATCAATCTCTCTTTGAAGAATTGAAGGAAGATAAGCAAAAAGAGGAATCAAAGTTGGAACTAAAGGTATCACCTTCACATTTAAAATATGTTTTCCTTGTAGGTAATTCCCAAAAACCAGTGATCATTAATGCAAATCTTTCTGAAGAAGAAGAAAAGAAACTAGTAAAAGTTTTACAGAAAACAAAGAAGTCATTGGTTGGACATTATCAGACCTAACAGGTATTAGTCCTTCTTATTGTAGGCATAGAATTTTAATGGAAGAGGATTATAAACCTGTAGCTTAGCCACAAAGACGTCTCAATCCAACCATGAAAAAAGTTGTCAGAAAAGAATTAGTCAAGCTACTTGAAGCTAGAATGATATATCCTATTTCAGATAGCCAGTGGGTAAGCCCTGTCCAGGTAGTACCCAAGAAAGAGGGTATAAATGTTGATAAAAATGAGCTTATTCCAACTCGTACCGTTATGGGTTGGAGAATGTGCATTGATTACAGGAAGCTCCATAAAGCCACCAGAAAGGATCATTTTCCATTACCTTTTATGGATCAAATGCTGGAGAGACTAGCAGGTCAACAATATTATTGTTTTCTTGATGGTTATTCAGGATACAATCAAATCAATGTTGATCCTGAACACCAAGAGAAAACATCTTTTACTTGTCCCTTTGGTGCTTTTGCTTATAAGAAAATGCCTTTTGGTCTTTGTAATGCACCTGCTACATTTCAGAGATGCATGCTTGCTATTTTTTCTGATCTTGTTGAAAAAAGTATTCAAATATTCATGGATGATTTTTCTGTTTTTGGTTCTTCTTTTGATTTATCCCTGTCTAACTTGGATATTGTTTTGAAGCGATGTATTGAAACAAATCTTATGCTTAATTGGGAAAATGCCACTTTATGGTAACTGAAGGTATTGTATTGGGTTACAAGATATTTGTGCATGACATTGGAGTTGACAAAGCCAAGGTGGACGTTATTGAAAAATTACCTCCACCAACAAATGTCAAAGGCATCAGAAGTTTTCTGGGACATGCTGGATTTTACAGACGGTTCATCAAGGATTTTTCCAAGATTGCCAAACCATTGAGCAATCTCTTGAATAAAGAAGTTCCATTTCATTTTGATAATTTCTGTTTAAAAGCTTTTGAAACTTTGAAACAAAAATTGATTTTTGCACCCATAATCACTACACCAAATTGGACACTTGATTTTGAAATAATGTGTGATGCAAGTGATTATGTTGTAAGAGCAGTTTTGGGTCAAAGGAAAAACAAAGTTTTCCAAGTTATACATTATGCAAGCAAAGTTTTAAATGAAGCTCAAATTAATTATGCAACAACTGAGAAAGAATTGCTTGCAGTAGTGTATGCTTTGGAAAATTTTAGATCTTATTTGATAGGATCTAAAGTTGAAGTTTTGACTGATCATGCTACTATAAAATATTTGCTAGTCAAAGCTGATTCTAAACCTAGACTTATCCGTTGGGTTCTACTCTTACAGGAATTTGATCTAGAAATCAAGGATAAGAAGGGAAGTGAAAATCATGTAGCTGATCATCTTTCCAGACTCACCAGTGATGAAGTAACCACTCAAGGTCCTGAAATTCAAGAAGAATTTCCTAATGAAAAGCTATTCAACATTTCAGAAAGGCCATGGTTTGTAGAGATGACTAATTTCAAAGCAGCTGGTGCAATTCCTGATGATTATACTTGGCACCAGAGAAAGAAGTTTTTCAGGGATGCTAAATACTTTGTGTGGAATGATCCTTACCTCTTTAAAATTGGAGCAGATAATCTCTTAAGAAGGTGTGTAACTCAGGGGGAGGCAAGAAACATCTTGTGGCATTGCCATAGTTCACCTTATGAAGGCCACTACAATGGAGAAATGACTGTTGCAAAAGTTCTCCAATCAAGATTCTATTGGCCTACATTGTTTAAACATGCCCATGAGTAAGTCCAGAGGTGTGATAACTGCCAAAAAATAGGGGGAATCTCCAGAAGAAATGAAATGCCATTACAAAAAATTCTGGAGGTTGAAGCTTTTGATTGCTGGGGGATAGATTTCATTGGTCCATGATGTGTTGCAAACACATCTAGTTTTTAGTATAGTTTAAGGTTAGATTTTAATTAAATATGTAGGAAATAGAATAGAATTAGGTTAGTTTAGTATTTTAATTACCTTGAACTAATTTCAATACATTTGAGCATTTTACAGGTAAAAAGGAGGAAAACTCAAGCAAATAGAGAAAACCAATTTTGAAGTTCCACGCTATCAGGGTGGGAACCCACGCTATCAGCGCCAGATACAGGGAAAGAAGGTTAAGCTCTCGAATAAACCACGCTATCAGCGTGGTGTCTCACGCGGTTAGCATCAACAAGACGAAACCAAGAAAAAAAGCCTCGACCAGTTCACGCTATTAGCGTGACAACCGCGCCATCAGCGTGAAAGAAGCCTGGAAGCAGCCTGGAGATTCGAAGAACTCACGCCATTAGCGTGAGGACTCACGCTAACAGCGTCAACCTTTCGAAAGAACCACGCTATTAGCGTGGAATCGCGTGCTAGCCGCGTGGATGTGATTTTGTTTCCTGTTTTAAAAGATTGACTTTGAAAATTAGGTTGTCTTTTGGTTTTTCTTATCTTAATCAAACATCATTATAAATAGGAGGCCTCTGAACACCTAAAGGGGGCACTACCATTATCACTTCATTTTCCTTCATCTTTCTCGCACCCAACCCTAGAAATCAAGTATCAACGCCGGAGTTACTGCACAACCATGAATCCCATTACAGCCTTGATGTATTTGAAGCCTATGGTTGGCTAGTCTTATATTGTGGGAAGGCCATGAGCTGATGAGTTATCCTTTGTAATTTGATTGGTATTGAATTATATGTTTTGCTTGTTTTAATTCTTTTCTGTTCTTTATTTTATCTTGATTGGAATTGATCACTTCGATTAAGTATTGAGGGGTAGGATTCGCAATGGGAACGTTGGGGTTCTACTTTCTGACCTGTTAAGAATAACATTCATTCTTCGCCTAGGAATAGGGATGCGTGGGTGCGGAGCCTATAATATGTTCTTTACATGCTTAAACTGGTAGATCTCACTAAGGTATTAGGTTTTCAATTCAGTCTAAAGGGTTGGTTCACTAAGGAATTAGGGATTAACTATTGTAGAAAAGACTTATTCTCCGAGCAATCACAACAGGAACCCATATGATATATTCTCTAAATGCTTAATCTGACAGAATTCATAAAGGTTTAGGGTTCTTGATCAAATTAAAGGGTTGATTCGCTAGTTATCTAGGATTCACGAATAGAGAAGAGATTTATCATATGTATACATTAACTTAACAAACCAGTCAAGTGAAAGAGGAGAAATCAGAAGGGATTGCGCCTTACCACAATTACTCGTCCATTGGTAAATTCTCTAAAACAATTTACTGCATATTTCTTTAATTCTTGTCTTTTAATTACACAATCAAGCAAACTTCTCAACAACACTTCTCTGCGTATTTGCGGTTTTCTAATTCAATCATATTTGTTAACATTGCTATGAAATCACTCCAATCCCTGTGGAGACGATACTCTACTTACCAAACTTTATTACTTGTAAACGATTGGTGCACTTGCCGTAATCACGCAACAGTCCATTTCCATCATCCTACTCAAATGAATACATCTTGTTGGCTATGGACTATGTCACCAAATGGGTGGAAGCGATAGTTGTACAACACGTTGATGCAAAGATAGTCATTCGCTTCTTAAAGAAAAACATTTTTTCAAGGTTTAGTACACAAAGAGTGTTGATAAGTGATGGAGGATCTCATTTTTGCAATGTCCAACTTAAAAAAGTTCTCCAGCACTATGGTGTTAGACACAAGGTAGCTTCACCTTATCATCCCTAGACCAATGGGCAAGCTAAAGTTTCTAACAAAGAAATCAAACAAATTTTGGAGAAAATAGTTGCTCAATCAAGGAAGGATTGGACTTAGAAGCTAGATAAAGCTATGTGGGCACACAGAGCAGCATACAAAGCTCCTACAAGACTTACACCCTTCCAATTGGTCTATGGAAAATCTTGTCATTTCCCTATTGAGTTAGAACATAAAGCTTACTGGGCATTGAAATTTTTCAATTTTGATCCTAATGCAGCTAATGAACACAGGAAGCTCCAACTTCATAAACTGGAGGAATTGAGGTTTCAAGCTTATGAAAATTCTAAGCTTTATAAGCAACAAGTTAAACTTTATCATGATAAAAAGCTTTTGAAAAAGAATTTTCAACCTAGGAAACAAGTTTTGTTATTTAATTCTAGATTGAGATTGTTTCCAGGTAAGCTAAAATCCAAGTGGTCTGGACCATTCATCATCAAGGAAGTAATGCCACATGGAGCTATAGTCCTTGAAGATCCAGCCACAAAGAGAACATGGACTATAAATGGTAGCAGAATCGAATACTTCCAATTACAAGAAGTTTGCGCTACAACAAAAGCGTCCAGCTAAAATGACGTTAAAGGAAGCACTTCTAGGAGTACATTCTAACCTTTCTTTTTATGCTTTATATATTACTTGGTACATAGTTTGCTTAATAATTAAAATAAGTTTTATTAAAAACATTATACATATAAATATAGGTTGAGGTATTTTTAAGTTAGTAAGAAACTTAACTAATAACCTTTTCTAAAAAATGCAGGGGGGGATTAACTCACCTGGGCAAGTGGACGTCTGCAGAAAATCAACAACAGAGGGGTGAAAACAAATTTCACCCCATTTCAAAATCTAAAATTGTTGCTTTCCAAAATTTACACTACTGTACCCTAAACTTCTTCTCCAAACTCACCCAAGCCACTGTTATCTCCCATTTCCAGAATTCAAGTAAGTATCCCATACCACCAGAAATCATTCACGCGTGTTCCCTATACCTTTCTTGTAAATTAAGATTATGATAGTATAGTTTTTATTGTTTTCTTCTAAACTTTCCAAATAGTTAGGTCAATAAGTCACGAATTGATGCTCAACTTTGTGATTGATGTGAAATGCTTATTCTGTAATGTCTCTGTTCCTCTTGTTATTCTCTGAAATTTTGGTATATTATATGTGTATACCCTCTTCAATTCCATGTACCAATTTGTGTGCACATAAGCTGTTTAGTGAAATGCCTCAACGAAATAGCCATGCTTTAGTCCTTCTATATGCACGAAATTTACTCCCTGCCTATGCTAGAGAGCTTGAATAAATGCTAGGCTCTAGTAATTCATAAGAAAAGACTTTTGTGCATGACTATGACTTATAATTGAAATGTCAAACCATATCTTCAAAGTTTAAAGCACCTAAGTTGATTCTTCATAAAAGCATACATTTGTTTAAATTAAAAGCTTGGACTAACATGAGTAAAACTGTTCCAATTGATTGAATTATTCACATGATATATGCATTGTTTGAAGGCTGAAAAATTTAGTGCACATTTGAAATGGTTAAGTAGTTGTTGATCTATTGCATGCTGACCATTAAATGATTTTGATTTGATTTGTGGAATCTGATTTGGAAATATGAAAAACTATATTGATATGCAGTTAAAAGGACTTATCATATTTATTTTAGTTCAATATTGAGATTCTTTTAGATGGCTCCCAAGAAGCTTTAAACCAAAAGAGCTAGGCATACAGGAGAAGGTTTAAGTTCTACACCTCCTACGGACTTTATCTTTGATGCTCAGAGGTTTCGTAGTGAGGAACACCAACAACGCTTTGAAGTAATTAAAGATTGGTCGTTCCTTAAAGAATGAAGAGTTCAGTTAATGGAAGGTGAATATCCGGAGTTCACAGCAGAGATTACAAGAAGAAACTGGAGGCAACTTGCAACCCCAATGCAAAAATTTGACCTTGCAGTGTTCTTAGAATTTTATGTCAATGCTTGGCCAACTGAGGAAGGCGTTCTTGATCAACGTTCTTAAGTGTGTGGCCAGTGGATTCCTTATGATCCTGATGCCATTAATCAATTTCTAGGAAATCCATTAATCTTGGAAGAAGGACAATTATGTGAATACACTACTAGGAGGAACATCTTTTTAGGTTTTGATGAAGAGGCCATCACTCAGTTACTCTGTTCCCCAGGATGTGATTTTGCTCGTAACATTGCAGGTAATAGGGTAAGATTGATGCAAACTAATATGAATACTCTGACCCAAATCTGGATGACTTTTCTCCTCAGCAATGTCCTCCCAAGTGGCCATAATTCTGATTTAACTATGTCAAAATGTCAGCTAGTTTTTAGTTACATAGAACAAATCAATATTAATGTGGCCCAGTTGATCTCAGATGCTATTCACCAGTTTGTCATTACAGAGCCTCCTCGACATCCTCTGAATCCGGAAAAGTCCAACAGAGCACTCGGATTTCCAACTCTGATATATGGTTTGTGTAAATTTTATGGAGTGCAGGTACTACCTTCTAAAGCCATTCGACCTCCCATCAATAGGGTTTTCATTGAAAAATATTGCCTAGCAGGCAGTTTCAGCAGCCACAAGAGCCAACTTCATTGGAGTCCCTTTCAGCTCATCTTCAGAGAATGGAACTCCAGATGCACACTTACATGCGTCATATGGTTTATCAACAAGTTGCCAACTATAAGGGCCAAATGCAGTTGCATGAAAGCTTCTACAACTACACATTGCATCAGCAACACCAGGATCCAAACCCTTTTCCCTGACCCACTCCTGACCAATTTAGAGCTATTGTTGCATGGCCTGGGGACAGGCCTATTTTTCAGGAGGAGGTAGGACCTGCGACTGATCAAGATCCTGTGGCTGACCAAGAACTGCAAATGAAGGAGAAGGAGCAAATGATGATGAAGGCATGATCCATAATATTGCTGATTATCTCGTTGATCTTCAAAATCTGTGACATTTTCTTTATATTTCTTTACCGCTTTCTTTATTGCTTTACATTTTCTTGATATTTCAGTACTTTAATTCCATATTTACTATGTTAGACTTTTTGCTTAAATAATTGTGCATGCTGATAATTTTGTTTTGGGTTACTGGCACTATGTTATGCACAACTCTAATAGTATACATAGAAGGTTCCCTTATGTGTTTCTTTTTGGAAGTACAAAATTGTGATTTAAATTTTTTGTTTCATCCTACTAACATAGTTATAGTTGTGAATTTTTTTCTTGGGACTTAAAAGAAAATTTTTCTGGAAACATAACATATTTTGAAAAGAATCAACAGTTAACATTTTTGAAACTCATTTTTTAAATTGGATCAGAACACAACAAAATATTTTTTTTTGAAACTTTGAGAATGAAAAATAAGGAATGGTTTTCCAGATACCAAATGAAGGCATATCTTTTTACATGGAATTGATAAAAGACATCTTTCGAAACAAGGATTTGATTTGAAACATGAAAACATGCCTTATGCTTAAGTGACTAAGTGCACCCACAGAAATTGCATTGAGTGTCATCACTGATATGTTCTATAGTGATTTTGCATGAATTTCTAATTATCATGACATATGATGCATGAATATGATTTAGGCATTCTTTCCTTTTGAACATTTTAAAGCCATTGGCCAAAAAGCTATCCCAATATATGATGATTTACCATTTGTTAGCCCTTTTGATCCAAAACACTTATGATTTTGTTGGAACACTAACCTAGGATAAGGATTTCCTACCTTGCCTTAGGTTAGAAGAGCAAAAGGGATTTTGTTGGAAACTTTTATCATTTGGGTGGTTAATGTGATGAAAATGCTTTGTTTTAAAAGTAGCTAAAGTTATTAAAGAGAAAAGAAAGAAAATAAAAGAAAGAAAAAGAAAAGGAAGAAAAGAAAAAGGAAACAAAAATTCCTTGTGTTGTAAATTCTATAAGTTGGGTGATTGGGAGGTTGGTATAAGAAACATTTGGAAGAAAAAGAAAAAGAAATAGGAAATAGTGATAAGTTTGTCTTATCTTTGTTTGCTCTCCTATTCTTAAGGTAACTTTGAATATCCAGACAAACCAAGATTTCTTTCAAAGCTGAGCCTAACCCTAAAAAGTCCTAAAGATCCATGATTATTATGTACTTTGATTTGATGGAAAATGAACCGCAAAATTTATCTATGGCATATCAATGTTGGAATTGAGAATAAACACTTACCTGTGAGAGAATTAAATACCCTTTGAGAGGTTTTCCTCTGTTTGAATCAATCAAGTGTTTTCTCTGATGTTCTTTAGAAATGAAATGTAAATTTATCTTAATCTCATTTGTTTTGGTGAATTTCATCTTTTGTGTTTTCAATTCTCAAGATTGATTTTTTTTAAAAAAAATTGTTCTGATCACTTTTGAAAGTTGATTCCTTACAAAGCCTGCTCACATCAAAAGTATCTTCTATATTATTTTCTTATTTTACTTTGCATGAGGACAAACAAGATTCTAGGTTAGGGGAAGTTGATAAGTGTCATATTTTAGTTAATTTCAGGATTGTACTGTTGACACTTATCTTTTGATTTCAGTGAATTTGATTACAAAATTACCCTAATCCTAGTTGTTTTATAGTTACTACATATGTAAATGTGTTATTTACATTTTAGAAAGATTAGTCCAATCAAATCCGATGTTTTGATAGGTATCAATTGTATCTGGAGCATCCAAAGCAATCAAGACAAGCAACAAGGGCAAAAAGGTCATTTCTGGGAAACCAAATTAGCCCAGAACTCGCCTGGGCTAAAAGCTTTCTTCAATGTTAAGAGTTAACTCGTCTGGGTGAGCATTTTATGTGTAATTCAGTCATCTGGGCGAGTGGCATTCTTCAGAACTAAGTTTTAACTTGCCCAGGTGAGTAAAAACAGGCCAAATTAGTCGCCTGGGCGAGTGGACCTAAGGTGGTCGCCACTTTCTATAAATAGGCATGCAAATGAAGAAGGAAAAACAAGTTTTTAGGGAGAGAATGTGAGGATTAGCCTTAGGAAGAGTAGAGAGTGAGAGAAGTGATAAATTGGTGTGGAAACTCTGCCAGAGAGGATCGGTGATGTCTTCCTTCATCATTTCTTCAGTTGATCATGTACTCTCCACAATGATTGGCTAGCTTTTCCTAAGGCTTGGATGTAATCTTCATAATTTTATGTATCTCTTTTAATAAGCATATGCATGAATCTTTTCTACTCCTTATTGGTAATTTCATTTTGTTCTTAATGCTTGATTCTACTTGATCACCAGTTTCATGAAATAAGGTTCTAAGTTTAACTGGAAAGTACTCTTAGGATTGGAACTAAATGATTTTACTCATTACGTTACGTTGCTAGGAATAAAGCATAATGTTTTGATTGCAAACGACATGAGATTATGATTTTAATGATGGGATATTTATTTCTTATGCAAGGGATCAGTATTTAGTAAATATCCTTAGGATTCTCAAATGCGAGGGATCGATTTGGGGTGATTAAACGTGTACATCAATAAGGATAGAAAATGATTTGTACATGGTAATGTTAATTGGATTCTAAGGGTATGAACGATGAAATCCAATCCTACACTTTTCTTGAATTAATTAAACTCATTTTATTAGTTTCTTTAATTTCTCGTAATTCTGACGCACTAAATCTGTTATTTTTGTACTTTCTTTACATCCGTATTTTCTGTTATTTCACAAACAAATGAAACTCCACTTATACCCATTGTACATAACTATTAAACTGATAAATTTTATTTGGATTAATTGAGTAACTCAAGTCCCTGTGGAGACGATCTTTTATAAATTCTGTAACCTGCAATGACAATTGGTACACTTGCCAAGAGTCTAACAATTCTATCTTAGATTTATTATAGGTTACAAGCTCAATACAGAGGTTGGTTACTCTCAACAAAGAAGGTAGAAGTAGAAATTGTAGATTTATCACACAAAGATTAGGTTAGAGTTTCTTTCACTAAAATGCTTCAACTTATCTTCAAGATTCTCTTCAAATATGTCTTAAAGCTCCAAAGAAGACTGTTGAAGTGGACTCCACCCAACTAACAGACTTCTGGAGCAAGTAGATAGACTTGATAGCTATTTGAAAATGTCAACTTATAGAACCATTATGAGGAAGTCATTCTGAGGTTCCCATTCTAAGGAACCTTTTTTATGAGAATTCTAAAGTATCATCAGAATATCCATTCTAATGTTTGTTGAGAAAGAATTCATACTTTTGTGGTGGATTTTTTTTATGAAGTTCAACTAATATGCCTTTCTGAAGTAACACAACTTCATCAATCTTAACCATCTTCACAACACAAAGAATTATAAAGAAGATTGCTTAATAGGTACAAAGTGAAGGTATAATTGTTGGTATGTTAGTGTTCTATCCAAGTTCAAACTGTGAAATATCTTCAGGCTTTTTATTCTGATGCTTCTCATGGACATATTCATCTTTTAGAAGGACTACATCTTCTAATGCAGTTAACATTCCCTTTCTAGTGTACACTCTATGTGTGACAACATGTGGAAAGAGACATGTTGTCAAACTCAATCTTTTGATTTTCTCTTTATGTGTGTGGCATCATATGGAAGATCTGATGTTGTCCTTGAGATTCATTCTGAACCATTGTGATGTTCAGATCTTCAAAGTCAAGTAACTTTGATGTAGACTCTAATGTAGCTTCGTTCTGATTCTGGATGCTCTTCTTGTAGCCTTTGATAAGTCTTTTGTGAAAGGCATTGTTGTTTAGTGCTTTGCCAAAAACCAAGTACTCAAAGGGAAGCATTCCTCATTATGCAAACAGGCTTCATGAAGTTTGCTAAGTTTTCAATTCTTGATGTCTATTCTGAGACAACCTTTCTAAGCATCATCTTAAGCACTTTAGAATGAACGAACATATCTACTTCTTAAAATTAATAACACTAAAACTCTTAAGCAAAGTGTTAGTCGTCAGTTATACCCATCATCCTTTCAATTTTCTTTGCTAATGGTATGTCATAATTAAAACCAAGGATGTGAATTCAACAAAAAGATAAAGAGAAAAATGAATATTATTCTTTTCATTATGATCCCTTGTTTGTTTGTGAAGATTCTTTCCTCAATGGATTTAAGAAAGAGCTCCCAAATGAAGAATTCAAAATTTCAAATTCTAAAACTTTGTTTTATGATGAAGTCTTTCATGTGAAGGAGATTGAATATGAAGATTCAATTGGAGGAATGCAAGACTTTAGTTCTTTCATATAAGTTGAATGATGATCTTAATTCTTATTGTAATTAAGTTTGTGTATCTAGCCATGCAATGTCTTTTGTTTTTATGCCTAAGGAAGAATTGTACATCAAGGATCAATGGGAAAAACAATTTGGCAAAGAGGTGGATGGACATGAGGAACAAGACAATCAAAGATAGAAGAAAATTTTGACTCACACCATCTCTCAACCTTCTGATTTAATGAATTTGTTAATTCATGATTTTTTTTATTTGTATGTTGCCTATGAATTTCATGTTATAGTTTTGGGTAATGGTAAAAAAAATTTGAGACTTGAGAGTGTGATACACATCATTGGGACTTGTATGATCATGATGAGGTTTGGAGTGATGATTTCCACAGGCATAGAGCACATATGTTTAAGTCTAAGACATTTTTTGTATGCCTTTGATGTCATTACATGATTCTTTAGATGGAGAAGCTCATGATAAGAGTTTATTGAATACTTTGAATTTTCAAAAGAGTTTGTATGAATGTAATAAGGATTGCTTAAGGTCTCACATGAATTTACATGAATATAAGATATACTATGGTAACACTGGAATTCAAATGACTTGGTTTAGATTATGGCTTCATGAGCTGTATGTTGCATTGCAAATTATAAGTGATGACTTCTTTAGGTGTGCCTTTGACCTAGGAGGATGCGTGAATAAATACTTGAATAATAAGAGATTTTTCCTTCCAAGGGATTCAAGTCTCAATAGAGATAGGAATTTCTTTTTATTCCATATGAATTTATGTAATTTGAGCAAAATTGAACCTTTTATTGGGCTTTTTTTTTTTATGTTTCTAGTGATGTTTTCTATTGTTGGGATTTTTAGTTGTTGGGCCATCTTAATAGTGTTACTATAAATAGGCCTTTAGGACATATGTGTAATCAGATTTGGATGACGTGAATTTTAGCTTTGGCTAAGTGTGAGAGAATTTGTTGGATATAAGGGGAGCATCTTGAAGCATTGAAGCTTGGGACTTGAAGGATTGTTTTATGCTTTTCACATGCCTTGGAATGCCTTGGAAGAATGTAAATCAAATGAAGTGTTCAGATAGGCCAATCTGATTGATCCTAGCATTGCATGCATTTAATCATTTACATGCCTAAATGTTTTTCACAAAGAATTCAAACAATGTTTGATAAAAGAACCAAAGAAGCAATGTTTTTGGAAAAATACAAATACCACTGATTTAATCGATTACACTGCTATTTAATCGATTATTTTGTTCGTCTTTGAATCTAGAAAAGCTTTGAAGAACAATTTAATCAATTACCATTTCTTGTAATCGATTATTTAGTGTTAAAAGAAAATCATTGTTCACTACTTTAATCGATGACCATTTATTGTAATCGATTACATAAGACTCTTAGAAAAGCTTGTTTCACTGCTTTAATCGATTACCATTTCCTATAATCGATTACACAAGGCATTTCAGAAATACTAAGTTACTGGTTTAATCGATTACGGATCGTATTAATCAATTATTTTGCTCGTTGTTCAAACCCAGAAAACCTATGAACATTTTAATCGATTAAAATGGAAATTTAATCGATTACACAAGGCGTTTTAATCGATTATTAAGCGCGTTTAATTGATTATAGTTAGTTACGAAGTTTTGTTATATAGAAGTGAGGCTTGTCTTGTTTTCTAACCTGAGTAATTCGAATTTCTGATTACACACAAGTCTTCACCAAGATTGAAAGTGTTTTTCTGAGTTTACTAACTTCTTGTCCCACTTCTTAATCTTCATGAGTTTTTGAATGATTTCTTGGGCAAGAGTTTTCAAAGAAGAATAGGAGAGCATGTTCTGAAATTCATTTGTTCATTCAACTCTGATTGGTAACTCATATGCATTCATAATCATTGGATCATCAGGTTGTTTCTCTCCATTCTTTTTGGATGTAAATTTGTTTTGCAATTTTTGTAATTGGGTGTTGTTGTAAATTTGTTCTTGAGGCTTGTCTAGAGCAGTGTTCTCTAGGAAGAACAGAGTAGTGTTCTTTGGTTCTTATTTGCTTGAAGTCTAATAGGGTTTTAGATTTCTTGTCTTTATCTAGGATTAGTAAAGATTGATTGTAATAAAGCTTGTAAGAACTGAAATTTACAATTGTGAAACTCTAATCTAGTGTTGATTATAAACTGGATGTAGCTTCTCTTGATAAGTGAACCAGTATAAATCCTTGTGTTGATTTTCTGTTCCTTAATCTCTATTAGCTATCTTGTTCATTTGTTCTTGGTATTTTTATCATTACTCACAAGTTCTGTTTTTGAGTTATTGATTTCTTGAGCTGAGTGAATTGATTGAATAAAAGCTTTCTTGGTTTTAAAGTGATTAAGATCCTTACTCTGATTTTGTAAAGAAATTTTAAAAGACCAAGTTTTAACCAATTCACCCCCCCTCTTGGTTATTGTGGGTATTCCTATTGTTTTCAATTGGTATCAAGAGCAGATTCTTGAGTGTTAATCAAGATCACTATCTTTCTTTAAAAAGAAAATGAATACCACACAAATTTCCTTCAAGGAGGGTGCCTCCCTCAATCATCCTCCAATGTTTGAAGGAGAGCACTTTAGTTTTTGGAAAAATAGAATGAAAATATTTATTCAATCAAATGACTTAGGTGCTTGGTATACAATAGAAAAAGGTCCTGTGATTCCTATTAAAACTGTTGGTAATGATATGATTCCCAAAGAATGGGATGAAATGACAGATGTTGAAAAGAGAGTTGTTCAATATGATTTTAAAGCTAAGAATATGATTACTTCTTCACTTTCTTCTGATGAATTCTTTAGAACAGTTAGGTGCAATAGTGCAAAGGAAATGTGGGAGATGCTGGAGATAACTCATGAAGGTACAGATGAAGTTAGAAGATCAAGGAAACATGCCTTAATACATGAGTATGAAATGTTCAAGATGAATCCCACAGATAACATATCTCAACTTCAAACAAGATTCACTCACATAGTAAATCATCTTCTTGGTCTTGGAAAGATCTTTGATGTTGAAGAGCTGAATATCAAAATCTTGAAGTGCCTTACAAGACCATGGCAACCGAAGGTGACAACAATCAAAGAATCAAAAGACCTATCCAAAATGTCAATGGCTACACTATTTGGTAAGTGATGAGTCACTATTTACCTATATTTCCTCATCTTTTTATACTCATTT
>CM023955.1:30284503-30319341 GCA_013407115.1 Glycine latifolia
ACCGGGTACGAACTTCTTATTTGCCCCTAGGTTTGCTTGGAGCCCGTGCGTGGTGTCCGTCATTGCCCTGGTGTAGGGTTCGGAGATATCTGCTGTTGTCGTATGTCATGCCTTTGTAGCAAGAAGAAATGAAAAGAAAGGAAGAAATGAAAGAAGTTGTGCAGGTTCTCGAAAGAGAATTTTCAAGGGTGAGAAATATTTAAAAGATTTTCAATTGACAGATTAAGTCAAATGACTCTCACTATTCACAAAACTTTTAAGAAAGACAATATGAGGTTGCATGAATGCCTATATTTCTTATTTGATTTGAAACACAGTCAATCAAATGTTTATTCAATTTTACTCATTGCTTATGGCACCACCACCAAACGTGTAGAACGCGCAAATTTTTGATTGGGCAGACTTGGAGATCAACTTTGGAGCGTAGGTCTCATGAGCAAACAACCAGCGACCTATATTCATATTCTAGTGGAAGTCGAATAAATATGCAAAGATATAATCGTGAAGAAAATGAGAGCTGATGGCATCAAATTCATCCATACTATAAACGTTGCAATTGTTGTTTACAATAATAGCATAAACATGAAAATTCTAATAAGTCCCTGGAAACGTCCAGAAGCAAACCATTAAATTGCCCCAAGCATCATGCATAATATCGCTTGATTACATCAGAATTCACAGGCGAAGGTAACTCTTCACCATCCATGTTTGTGAGTATCAGTGCTCCACCTAAGAAAACCTTCTTCACAACAAAAAGGTCCTTCCTCTCTCTTCAATTCCTATGTCTCTTGATCCTTTATAGCACTCACAGAAGAACTCCCATGGTTTGCGAGTGGGTTAGTCTGCACATCGGGATTGTCTTCCTGAAATTTCAACCAACCTACATCAATCAAACTTTGCACCTTATGTTTCAGAGACATACAATGCTCAATGGAATGCCCCAGAACTCCACCATGATAAGCACATGTCGCATTCGGGTTGTATCCTCGGGGGAATGGAGATCGAGGAATCTTTGCTGGGCTTATCGCCACCATTGCGTTGTTGAGCAGATATGGGAGTAATTCAGCATATGATATCGGGATTAGGGTGAATTCTACAGGCTTCCTCTCTGGAAAATTCCTTCCCTGGTTGGTGTTTTGGTTGGCATTATGGGTGGTATTTGGTCTTGGCGGTGCAGCGGGTGGATTGTGTGGCCGGTTTAGGGGTGGCCTTTGTGGTTGATTGGGTGTTCTTGGTTGATAGGGTGGTGGATAGTGGGCAGGGCTGATATTGGCTGAGTAGTGATACTGTTGGGGAGGATGCTGGTACATGGGATTATAAAGCGCTTGTGGAAAGTTTGGCCATGTGGGAACAACAGTTACAGCATGAGCTTCTCCCTCATTCTTCCTCTCGACACTCATCTCGGATCCCCTATTACTAGGGTTCGCAAAAGCAACATGATTAAATTTTCCTTTCCTTTGACCTACTTCAATTCTCTCACCAGCAAACACTAGATCTGCAAAACTTGAAGGCATGTAACCTACCATCTGCTTGTAATAGAACACTGGCAATGTGTCCATTATCATGGTTATCATCTCTCTCTCTGCCAAGAGGGGTACTACTTGAGCCGCTAGGTCTCTCCACCTCTGAGCATATTCTTTAAATGATTCATTATCTCTCTTGCACATGCTTTGTAGCTGTATTCTATCTGGAGCCATGTAAGAATTGTATTGATACTGCCTAATGAAGGCATCTATTAGATCCTTCCAGGAGTGGACCCGAGAGGATTTCAGGTTAGCATACCAAATAACAGCTGCCCCAGTCAAGCTTTCCTGAAAGAAATGCATCAACAACTTTTCATCCTTCACATATGCCCCCATCTTCCTACAATACATCTTCAGGTGGTTCCTTGGGCAAGTGGTCCCCTTGTATTTATCAAAGTCTGGCACCTTGAACTTCGGAGGAATGACCACATCTGATACTAAGCACAATTCTGACATATCAACAAGACCATAATTTCCTCCTCCTTCAATGGCCCTCAACCTCTCCTCTATAAGATCAAATTTTTCCTTCTCAACTATAGCAGGAGGCTCTCCTCCCATCACAAAATGTAAGGGCTGTGATGGTGGTTGGTACTGAGGGGCCCCTGGAGCATTTGGCACAGGGACACCAGAAAACGCAATCCTTTCACTAGTACATCTTGGATAAACCCCAAAATCGGTTTGAGTGTGGTCTTGGGGAACTACATGTGTTTCCTCCATGACTAGAGGAACATAGGCATGAGTATGATCATGTTGGGGTTGTTGGTTCTCAATGAGTACGTGTGCAGAGTTACTAATATCCTCATCAGGAATGGGTACAGCAAAAGGTGGTGTATAATTGGGAGGCAGCCCATATGGTGGAAAAGGAATATTGCTTTGGGATGAAACATAATGAGGCCCATGTACATTTTTTGTCGCCTCGCCTCCTTGACCTACTACTAGATGACTCTCTCGATTGGAAACGGGCGGGTGAATCGGGCCCTTCTCAACGGCAGTACTAGCAGCAGCAGTGGTGGCAGCATTGAACTCCATTGTCTTCTTCATGCTCAACATCGCTTCCATCATAGTTCTCATTTGCTTCTTCATAGCCTCCATATCGGCCTTCATTTGCTCCTGTGCTTCTTCTATGTCGCTCATTATCTTAGTCTTGGCACGCGTTTGGTATGGGTGCCGTAAAGCACAGTCTTTCTTTCTTAGCACAATAGTTACTTTTTTCTGATTTCAAGGAAAGAATGTAATGAGCCAAGCATAACAATGCGGCAAAACAAATAAACATGGATGCATGCAAATGATAACTTGCTGAAGTATTGTGAATTATATACAGAATGCTCAATAGAACATAGGGTCGAATTAACACAAATTTTCATTAAAACAACATTGTTCATTACATCTTATTAGAATCAAAGTACAACTGGAAATGAAACACAGACACATAAGCGATTTTCAATTATTTAAGTCATTAACTTAATCATGTGCTGGCAGTAGCCAAAGAGGCTATGAAAACATGATCCATCCACTGCCCCAGCTTTCGCAAACTGGCTACTTCCAAAAATTTTACCTTGACTTGATAAAACTTTTTCTTAAAAAGCTGCGCTTGGTTTGACCCCATGTTCCAAGGAATGGAAATTCTGATCGTTAATACTTCAACAACCTATCATAAGGAAAATTGATGAATGAGCATGATATACTTATGCTATGCATGTGAGATATATTTATGAGATCGATGCAAGATGCCCAAAAGATCACCCTTTCTTGTTGTCAAACGCATTGGGTACCATGTCCATGTGATCTTCGATCATTTTCAGGAAAAAGGAATGTATAACCCTACATGGTTTGTTTATGGATATGACCATGATACCTAACACACATAACCAAGAACACGGTGCAAGCTTCTGGGCTTCATTGCGAATTTTGACTATGCATAGGAGAATGCAAGGCATGAGCAAATATATGTTATAATCATGCATGGGTGAACATGGTATGTGAATGATGATGACAAAATGTATGTAATTGTTGGGATAATCAACATGCTATATGAATATGCCTAAAAATGCAATAACTTATGCAGTGCACGAATATGACAAATGAGGAATGCATAAATGATGTCCACCATGATGCTATGAAGAGACACATGAGGTGATCAAGGAAACAAGGTGGGGGGAATATGCTCCGTGTCCATAATTTAGGAATCTAGCAGAAAGGGTCTAAAAGTCCACTATTTAATGACAACTTCCAAGGGTATCTTCATGTAACCTCACCGGCTTCTAGAGATATCATCCTCTTATGTAACGACAATGCGGCGATAGGGACTACCAGCGGCAATGCATCACAAAAAGAGGAAAACTCTAGATGAGGCTTCACTGTCATCAAGCGAGTCGAAGACCCAACATGACCACAGATCGACCTCCACTCCCTATGGCTCACACAGACCTGGGTATAGGGCCCAATATAACGGAGCAACCTAGGAAATACCCAACCCCACCTGCAAAACAATCAGAAAATTCCCAGGCAGATACAACAAGTATAGCATATGTCATCTACCCTAGCATTCAATGGCACAATTTATTTCTACCTAAAAAGGAGCAACAACGTAGCAAAGAATATATATACAAGCATGAGTGAGACAAAGAATAAAAAACGAGATCGAAGCAAAACCACGAAAAGAAAGGTAGCGGAGTGAAATGATAACAAATAGAAGCACAACGAAAAGAAAAAGGAAAAATAAATAACGAAAAAGTCACGATAAAATTGCACACTCGATCAAATGGCTTAACTCTCTAACCAGTGGAGTCGCCATCTGTCGCAACCTGTTCGGCCACGACGGGGACAACGATGAAAAAAAGAAAATAAGAAGATTCCCAAAAAAGGGAAAACTTGAGAGGAGTCGCCACCAACATTTATTAAAGGAAAACGTCGGGAAAACCAAAAAGATAAGGCATGGTCTACGATTTTAGAGAAAAAAGAGTTCGGGAGTTATTTACGCACGAGGAAGGTGTTAACACCCCACACGTTCGTCATGAAGACGACAGCCTTTAATCGAGTGTGCTAAAAATGAAGTGACTTTTTAATTATTTGTCTTTCCTTAAAAACATGACTTATGCTTCTTTTATTTTTGTTTATTTAGAAAAGAAAATCAAATTTTTATTTTTAGAAAAGAAAAGAAAAGATTTTATATTTTATATTTTTTTTGTTTTTTTAGGTCGACAAGGGGTTTGTCCTCGCTCCTACGTATCCCCAAGTGCAATGAGGAAATCAAACTTATGTAGTTCTTTTTTGAAAATAGCTTGATTGGGTTGATTTGATTTTATCTTTGTTAGAAAGATTTATTTTAATTGCGTGAAAAAGGGTCGTTAAGGCATTGGACCTTGAAACGACATTAAAGTTGAAGAAAAAGCAGTGAGAATCACTTAAGGCATTGGACCTTGAAGCGACGTTAAATTTTGAAGAAAAAGCGAAGAGAATTGCTTAAGGCATTGGACCTTGAAGCAATCTCAAGCAATATGTAATAATTTTTTTTTTTGAGAAAAAGGAGAATTGAGTGATCATTTATTTGAGTATTTTTAGCTATTTTTTTAGAAAAGATTATTGATTTGCGGTAAACCCTATGAAATCAAGCAAGTCGGGGACCCAGCATGATATTTACAAAATCTATCCACGTATTATTAAAACACTACCAAGCGAGTCGGAGACCCAGCATGGAGTGCACGAAAAATAAACGTGTACTAAAGATACTAATGAATAACTGACAATAACATTACGTAATCAAATAAATCAAAATGAAAATAGAAAGGGATAGAATGGAAGTGGGGTGTACACTTAGTAATTAGGGGTGCATACAGTAAGGATAGGGGGTGCAATCAGCAGAAATTATTTAATTACAAAATAGGCTAGGCCCAACAAATAGGAGTGCAGTTATGAATATGGGAGGTGTAAATAGTATTATATGCATTGCTCCAAAGTGGACTAGGCCCAACTGCTGAGGGGTGTGCAGTTATGAAAAGTAGGTGCGAAAAGCAATATATGTTTTGTTCAAAATGGGCGTTGCGCAGTGACGGTGGCAGGGTGGTGTGCTACGCATGGTGGCCGGAGGCGGTGAGATGAAAAGGAAAAAAAATGAAAAGGGAGAAGAAAGGGAAGGAGAAGAAAGAAGGGAGAGAAGGGAAAATGAGGAAAATGGAGGTTACCTGAGAGACCCCTCTCCTCCTCCTCTGGTCCCACTGCCCAAATGGCGTCGTCGAATTGGTCCTCCCTTGCTCTCCGGGATTCGTGCCTCACTCTGCAATTAATTCTCCTACTGTTGCCTTTTTTTAGTGCCTCTTATAATGTTGTTATCTTGACCTAAACTTTTTCCTTCCTTTTTACTATTTGCTGCGTTTTTTTCCTTTTGTTACCTTTTTCTCTTTTTTTTTTTTGGATCAACATGATTCTGAAACTAAATTAATGGTACTGGTTCAGTGGAGGGTTTATCCCCTGATAATACTTCTTGGGAAGATTGGTCCAGCCTAAAAGAGACCTATCACCTTGAGGACAAGGTGTTTTTGGATGGCATAGGGGATGATAGGAAAGTAATTAAGGACCTGCAGAATGATAGAGAAGTCAAGGAGAGGCCCAAAAGAAAGGTCATGCCACCTAAGCATCTAGAAGATTACATTTAGAGAGAATAACCAATTCAGTGGAGAGGGTAGTGTTGTGTTGGTACTACCTGAGCACTACCTAGGAATATGCTGTCTGCCATTTTACAATTCTGTTATTTCCCTTTCTGATATTTCTTTTCTGTTTTTGTCCTTTCTTTTGCATTCTGTCATGACCACAGCAGGCATGCTATATATATGCATTGTATGTTGATCTCGCAAGCAGCTCAATTTGGGTGGCTGATTTACCAGATGGATGTCAAGTCAACATTCCTGAATGGTGTACTTGAAGAAGAGGTGTATCTCGAACAACCTCTGGGATACTTGAAGGGCGGAGAAGAAAAGAAAGTGTTAAGATTGAAGAAAGCTTTGTACGGACTGAAACAGACACTGAGAGCCTGGAATACCCACATTGATGCATATTTCAAGGAGGATGGTTTTAAACAGTGTCCCTATGAGCATGCCCTATATGTTAAGAAGAAGGGTGATGATTTATTGCTTGTAGCTTTATATGTTGATGATATGATTTTCATGGGGAATAGTAGAGAAATGGCACGAGAATTCAAGAAGAAGATGTCAAAAGAATTTGAGATGACTGATCTTGGCTTGATGAGATATTTTCTTGGTTTGGAAGTCAAACAGGACGAAGTTGGAATTTTTGTCTCTCAGGAGACTTATGCGAAGGGAATACTGAAAAGGTTTAAGATGGCAGATTGTAACCCGGTTTCAACACCAATGGAACCTGGTTCAAAACTTTCAAATTATGATGGAGAAGAATGTGTTGATCTGAGAAATTATAGAAGCTTGGTCGGATGCTTAAGATACTTAACATGCACGAGGCCAGATTTGTGTTTAAGTGTTGGAATTATAAGTCGGTTTATGGAAGAGCCGAGTTACTCTCATTGGAAAGCGGCTAAAAGGATTCTAAGGTACATTCAAGGGACGATCTCACAAGGACTTCTCTATTCGAAGTCGGAAAATTACAAGTTAAAGGGCTACTCGGACAGTGATTGGTGTGGAGACGTGGACGATAAGAAGAGCACGGCTGGCTATGCATTCTTCATGGGAAACACAGCTTTTGCTTGGATGTCAAAGAAGGAACCAATTGTGACTCTATCAACATGTGAAGCCGAGTACGTTGCGGCATCCTGGTGTGTCTGCTATGCAGTCTGGTTGAGGAATTTGGTGGAAAAGCTGAAGCAAGTTCAGATTGGTGCAACCGAGATCCGGGTTGATAACAAGTCAGCAATAGAGTTAGTGAAGAACCCGGTCAATCACGAAAGGAGCAAGCACATTGATGTTAGGTTCCATTTCATTCGAGATCAAGTAAAGGAGAAGAAGGTGGAGTTGATTTATGTGACGAGCCAAGAACAAGTCAGAGATATATTCACAAAGCCATTACTGACGTTGCTGCTGAAGAATTGTAAGAAGATGTTGGGAATGAAAGATGGAAGAAGTATTTAAAGTTTATGGGGGAATTTTGTTGGAATAAACTTTAAAATAAATATTGTTTACTAAGTTTAAATTTTAAAAAGGAGAATTATGTGGAAAGATATGTGAAAAGATATGGGTAGAAAATATGGGGAGAGATATTGTGGAAAGATATGGGGAGAGATTTTGTTTCAATTTAAAATTTGAATTGATTAGGTTTAATTTCTATTGCTTATAAATAGCATATTATGTAAAGGAGTCTGTGTGGCTTGGCAGACTATTATCAATAGAACGAAAGTTTTTCTTCTCCAGTAAATTTGTATGTGTGTGTGTTTGAGTGAGTGCATCAGTGTATGAAAAGGGACCTGTGATACCCTAAGATACCATAGCCTAGCCATCTTTCAGCATTATGGCGAACTTCTCAACAATCACATAAAGGTTTTGATATTGGCCTAGCTAGTTCTATATCTGACTAAAGCTAAGTTAGAAAAGCGGAAAGATTCAATGACACTTATGCACGAGAAGTTCTAATAAGTGTGTTCTTACTTCTCGGAATACTATTTGCAACCTCAAATCCCTTTGTAAGTAAAGTTTTTTCACTCTAGAGCCTCTGAGATAATTTATAAAAGGAAAAACAAATGAAAATTGAAAATGAAATAAGCACTAATAGGGATGTGAGCTTGAGTTATTTTTAACTGGAGGTTTGGCCATTTGGGATTTAACAATGTGTTAACGACTAGGGACAATGAATTTTCCTTAAACAGTGTTATGGCTAATTGAGATTTTTGGTGTACAATGACGATTTTAGTTGGTAGTTTTTGTTAGTGGGGGGATTCATATCCACAACCTCCCCCCCCCCCCTCCCTTCACCACTAAGGCAACCTTAAAAACCCTAACCAAAAGCTGTGTAAGTTCAAGGTAAGGATAGATTTCAGAGGATGAAAATCGTGTCAACCATATGGTATCATGGTGGTCTGTGAAAACCGTGTCAACCATAATATTCAGTTCTAAACAATCCTAGTAGATATGCAAGGCCAGCTAAGACACTTAAAGGCCAGTTTGACTCCAAACCAATTTCTTCTATGGTAAGTTTCTTTACCTAGATTGATCCTGTAAAGTGAATGATATTAATAAACTTAATAGTGTTACAACAACACCTTTTTTCATTTTAATAAACTAATGATAAGCATCTCAAATGTGTCTTTCCTGTTTTCACATGAAGTGATTAAGGGATACAATAAGCTCATACTTGACCATTGGAAAATGATGTTAGTTCTCACCTAGAACCAAAAGATGAGTTGAGCACCACAAAATTGATTAGATCATGAGTTAGAGAGTGGGGGAAAGGCAAAGATACTCATTTTAGAAAACTCAATCAAAATAAAAATTAAATTTATTCTTACTAACTACTTTTATCTAAAACATATTAATTCCATTAAATCCTTATACCTTATTGTTCTATAACTTATTAAAATATAAATATAACCATAATAAATATATATAACAAAAAGATATTTTGATATACCAATTTCTAAATATAGCAGCAAGGGACATCAGTTAGAAGAGGCAAACAATATAACTAATTCGAAAGTAGAATAACTAGGATAGTTTGATATACTAATTTCCAAATATAGCAGCAACATATTTTGATGATTACCTTTGAGACTTAAGTTCCATGTGGATGAGCATTACGCAGAAAAAATTAAGGACTAATTAAATTATTTATCTGTCAATTCTTGAACACTGTAGGCATTGGAATGTTCCATTCCTGTCCAATTGTCTTCTTTGATGCAGAGGGAAATCACAGCAATCGCAGGCCCACCTTTCATTGTACCCTTGTAGACCACACTATCTGGTGAGGACCCAATTATGTTACTGAAGTCTTCACAGGCCACTTCAAGGTCCTGTCTACTATACCTCATCACATCCTTCAACATCTCAGAGGCTACACATTGATAGTGTAATATGTTCAAAATACTACACAAAATATTAGTAGTAAATACTAAATACAAATTAATTAGAAAGCAAAGAAACTAAACATGTATGTACTGCCATATAATCTTTTCCGCTTGCAGATTTTTTCCAAGGAATGATGATAGATGGTTTGTTGCTACACCTTTGAATGGCAGTGAGAATAGCAATAATAAAGAGAGAACTAACCATGATTCCCGTCACTATTTCTAGAGCCAAAAGCCAAGCAGGTTTTGATGCTTGGTCACATGTTTCGTAGCAGGTTGGTACCTTGGGTTCACTACTAGATCGCTTGGGGCAGGTGAAGCACCAGCTATTAAATAATTGTTCACTATAAAACAAGCAAGAAACAATTATAGGTAGAGTATATTCTAGTAAAATGGGTCAGATGTATATCAGATTCACAAAAGATCATATTATCCATCATATTAGAGTAAAATGGATCAAGTGTATATCAGTTAATGGTAAAAAATTAAGATGAATGAGTATAATTATTTCCTTAAAGAACCCTGATCCATGTTTAATTCAATTGTTTCCCAAATACTATGTCCTAGAAAATATTAAACATTCTAAACATGCTGTATGGAATCTTCAATGAATAAGTATTTGAAACCAAAATCAGCAAAATCTAATAGGTCATATTAACAGTATCCAAATTTCGATGGTGTAACTTGGTATTTTATACTTAATGGGTGAGCTTGACAATGCTTTCTAGATACAACAATTTTAAGCAAATTCATATTGTCAAAGGTGATTTGATCACATTGAAAATTTGACAATTATAGGAATGATAAATTATCATATCACATATCTCACAAGCACAAATTATTTCCCTTATAGTAAACATAAAAGATAGAAGAAACTATATCTTGTTTTCTTTAGTAGGCACAAATGAAACTGGTAAATGACATTTGACGAAAATAGTAATTGGAATCCTACCATAGATATAAGTCCTTGAGGCCTACACTCTATATAGCATGTACTGTATTCATAGAGAAAGAAAAGTTTTATCAATCAGATGAGAAAAGACTTCATGAATGATGATGATGATGATGAATCATTAAACAAACTACATTAATTCAATTTCTAAAAGATTCACTCACATCCCATGCATATTTCAACAAACAATTGAACTACCACCACCAGGAAGAGATCCTTGAAGCTTATTCCTATCCAGCCGAAGCTCTTGAAGGTATTTCAACTTACCTGGTCAGCAAGATCATAAATCAACTTCGAATCTTCTCCATATTTTGGCAAAAAATAATAAATAATATAAATTATTTATTTATTTAGTAAAAAGGGGCAAGTGAAGCAATATTTAGGCATTTGGGGTAGCCAAACACGCCCAAATGGGGCGTTTCTTTGTCCGTCTCTAATTCCGTCTCTATTTCGGTCTCTAACACTTTTTTAACAATATTGGATTTTTTTAAAAATCCGTCTCTAATTCGGTCTCTCTAACACTTTTTTACAGAATATTGTGTTTTTTTTAAATGTGTTGCAACCGCAATATTGTGATTTTTAAATTTTTTAGAACTGAGAACGTTTAAAAATTTACAGTATAATTTTGGTAAAAAAATTACTTAATTTTGGCTAAGTTTTTATTACTTAATTACTCCATTTTAAATGGCTAAAATTTAAAATGAAGTGTAATTAGCCATTTAAAAATCTTAAAATTTAAAAATCTTAGCCATTTAAAATGGAGTGTAATTAGCCATTTAAAAATCTTATGTAAGTGGGAAACGAATCGCCAAAAGGCCATGAACGAGGTTCGAAATGCATTGGTTATTGACTACTGGTCATATGCTCTGGTGCATGCCTAGACTAGACTGTACGGACGGATGAAGCAGAATCAATAACGATGTCATTTTCTACTTTAAATATTAAGATTAAGCTTATGAAAAATGGGGGTGCATTTAGCAATTATTAGGTTTTAAATTTGATTGTGCATATGTCATTTAAACAGTCATAACTTTTGATAGAAATGTCCGATGGAGGCGTACGATATGTTAAAACGCTCAAAATTAAGAGAAGTAACTAAAAAAATAAAAAATAGCATGCAATTCACTAATTAAATAAATAAAAAATTAGAAAAGAATACATTTTTTGGAGGTTTGAATCTTAAATCGTAATTTTGAGGCACTTAGAGGCTCTTTTGGAAAAAAAATTTGGGCAAGTCCTCTTTGGGTACTTGTCAAGGGCTTCTCCTCTCAATTACGAACGCGTGGCCACCGATTTCGCCTCAATCGGACATCTCAGTCAAAAGTTATGATCTTCCGAAGTTTACATTCACACCGTGCTCCACCTGTGCATGTGCCACGTGTCAGCACTAGCTTAAACACGCCCTATTTGGGCATGTTACAACACGCCCCATTCAGGCGTATTTGATTGCCCCAAATTCCTAAATATTGCTTCATTTGCCCCTTTTTGCTAAATAAATAATTAATTTATATTATTTATTAATTTTTGCCCCATATTTTCCCATGAGAGTTTCTCGCAATTCAAAAATAGGAGTATCTAAGGCAGTTGCACCATGTGCCTCACAAACTTCTTCTATTATTAAAACATATCCCATCTAGAAACAGAAACAAACATTAAACAATTCCATTATCTATAGACAACCCCATCACATGACAATATGACATTAAAAATAAAAAATAAATAATAGCTACATCTTGAACAAAATGCCTTAAACTATGGATTATACAATTAATATTATCATTCTCATGTCTCTATCAAAGTGAAATATGGCTTACAACAATCACTTGATATTACAAATACATGAGCATACACTCACTCTTCTAACACCTGGCTAACCCAGTGTATAATACTGGCATACAAAATTTCTAATTGATTGTTCTGTTATTAGAATGGCCACCAACAAACAAAAGAACATAGTGCATATTTCTTCCATTATTCTCTGCCTCATTAGATACAATTTATCAATTTCATTGAAAATTGCCAATGACTGCACACTTCCAATTACATAATTCAATAACAAAATATCAACAAATCAGTTGGTAAATTACTTTTATATTCAATCAAACTTGCTTAGTACTAACAACGTAACTTCCTACAATTGATCAAACAACTAGCTCTTTTAATTAATGGTGATTTAATCTTCTCATAGCAGTGTGCAAAATGCATTGGATAGATAAATTATCCAATAAAATGCCCAAACATAATTTCTCTTTGTCTACAAAAGAGTGGAAAATTTAAGCTGACTATAACTCATCTGGAAAACAAAAATAATCAAAATCATACAAGTAACCAAAACTAGAGAGAATTACCTTAGGAATCTTGGGTAATCTCCTACTTTCATTGCTCCCTACAACATCCTTTACTTTCAATAAAAATTCATTAAACTCAGGTTTAGCCAAATCCAAAAGTGATAGAAAATCTGCCACCCTAGTCCCTAAAGCTCTCTCGACCACGTGCACACAGTAACCTCTCTTTGATCAATGCCAAAATCGAGCTAGTCCCTTTTCCCAAAACAACTTTCTTCTTCTTCTCCTCTACTTTCGTGTTCCCCTCTACTTTCATTTCCTTGACACCTAGGATAACATCATTCAACTCTGCAGTCTCAAGCATCGCAACCGCCGTCACAGCTTCCCACACCACAACTTTCCACACAAGTCCAAACAACACAAAGACCTCGTGTGCAAACTTACCATACTCCTTTCCCAAAAACAAGTTAACAGCCTTATTTAAACCACTACTCAAACCATCCTCAGTGGGGCATTCCTTCCCAAACACCTCACCAATGCCCAATCTCAAACCATCACCACCAATAACCTCCGAATTACTCTTGGCACGAGTGAAACTACACTCACCAAGTTCTTTCAGTGCTGCAGCCAACGACAACAGCACAGTCCAAACAGCTTCCTCACTCCCAACACTACTACAAGACAGGCCTTTGATAAGTGATTTTTATATCGCTTATTTGCTACTCTTGATTAGTAGTTTATTACCCTTTTTGGTGTGTATTTAATGTTTTTAGTGTTGATTAATAATTTAGGCTTTTAAATAGATTTTTATCTTTTAGTAGTTAAAATTTCAGATTTGTACAGTTTTTGTATTTAGGCCATAACTTTTGCTACCGATGTCTGTTTGAGCTGATTTTTCTTTTGTTTTTGATATCATTCAAATATATACAACTTTCATGAAGAAATCAAGCTCAAATTCTGTCAAATAGATGGACGAAATTGGCCCTGAAGTCAGCAGTGAAAATCTGGAATATATGTAATAGCTAGGGGCAATTATGTCATTTCGCTCAAAAGTTAAAAATTAGATATTTTATCCCCTTTTTAAGCAATTGAATGGGGCTGGAACAGGAATGCACTATTTTGCTTCTTAAAAAAACAGAGTCACGAAGCTTGGGAGAAGAAGAATAGAAGCTTATACCATTTTCTTATTTTTCATGGTTTCATCATCTTTTCTTGTATTTTCTTTTGCAGATGTACCTATGGTAGGCTAAGATCCTTGTAACCAACTCATATTGGAGATTTCCATGGATTAATCTAGAGGATTTGTGCTCTTTTGATCAGATTTGTTTCTCCTCTTTCCTTATTTTCGTTTTGCTCTTGATCATTTTTTTTATCATAGTTTTGTGTATGTTTCTAGGTTTTGATTTCTTTTCCATTTTCTACCCTTGTATTATGCTCCATTTTCATTTTTGAGCTACCTCCTATATATTCTATTTTCTATTTTAGTTGTATTTGTGTGTTTTTGTTGTTTTAGTTGCTCTCTGAATTTAGTTTTGCTGTTTTTCTGATTAGTGGAAATCCCTGTTTTGGTGTAGGTTGTATTTCTATTTTTGGTTCCATTTATATTTTGTTTTTATTGATTTTCTGTGCTGTGTTTGTGCATTTTCTGATAATAGGGAAGGAAGGGATTAAATGCTAGATTTAGTATTTAGGTTGATTTATCCAATGATCATTAATTAGACTGGTTTAAAATGACCACTGTGCAATTGCAAATGTGAACATGTCGTGTTTAATTGAATGCTAGGCGATCGTCTAGTAGGAAGGATAATCTAAGCGAATGCAGAGATTTCAGTTTGTTTAGAATCAACCACAAAGTTGTTTATTATTTTATCCGATGATAGATATCCAAGGAATCTTAATTCTGAGTTGGTTACTTGTTTTTAAATCATTAAATTACTTCTGACGTTTTGTTGTTTTAATTTTTTTGTACTGAACTTAAACCCCCCCTTTTATATTCCTGTTAATTCTGCGAATACAGTGCCAGTTCCAAGTGTAAAACGACCCAGGTTTACTACTATACTATTGAATCTGTTTAGCCTGGTATTTGACTGAGTTCGACGACTCACGTCAGCCTTCAAGTCGGTTCTAAAGGCCATTCAAAGACGGTTCTCCACCCGTCTTTGTTGCAAACGTCTTTGAAAGTTTGATTTTCGAAGTCGGTTATAAGACCGTCTTGGTATTTGCGATTCTAAGTCGGTTGTAACGACGAACCGTCTTATAAGATGTAAAAAAAAGAAAATTTTTTTTTCATCAAATCTAAGACGGTTATTTGTACAAACCGTCTTAGAATGGTGGCTTTCTAAGACGGTTGTGCAGATAACCGTCTTAGATTTGATGAAACTTTTTTTTTCCTTTTGGGCCTTCGAAGACGGTTATTCACAGAACAGTCTTAGAATGATGGCTTTCTAAGACGAGTTTACTCAAACAACCGTCTTTGATTTATTGCACAGACCTGCTAAGACGGTTATCTATAGAACCGTCTTAGAATGTTAGATTTCGAAAATGGGTTTACTAAAGAACCGTCTTAGATTTAATGTTTTTATTTTTTTTTTGTAATCATTCTAAGACGTTCGAAAATGTTGAAAGAAAGTAAGCATTGCTCTATCTAGTCTCTGTTTGCTTATCTCACCATACCTTTGTAAAATGCCAATAACATGAAAAATATAAGAATTATATTCTTCTAAAGCACATCATAAACTAAATTTATCATCAAGAAAAACTAAAGAAAAAACAATAAAATAATACCAAAAACTAAGATGAATTATAAATTTATCATCAAGAAATTAAATTCATGTTTAGATTAAGTAATTTAGAATTAAAATATAACTTATTATTATCATATTCGCTTTTGTTATAACTTTAGAATTTAGAATTAAACAATAAAAAGTACTTTAAAAATACTTCGCTTTTGTTATAACTTTGTAACAATTTTTCTAATACTAAAGTTTAACTTGCTATATTTTTTTATTAACTCATTCTTTTGAAAACAAGATAGAAAAAATTTCACGTATTTTTTAAACATATAAAAACAAGACTTGTGTTATTTATTGAATCCTATTAAAATTTCACGAAACTGGAGTAGTGCATCATTAAGAATGATATTCTTTTATGGGCTCATACTATTAGAGTTGTTTAATATTTCACTCATGGTACTCAATATAAATGGTAATAAGTGATGACATCAAATAACAACTGCACCTAACATATTTTTATAAATAAAAAATTAAAAGTGTTTTTAAGAATTAAAAATAAATATTATCTTATTGATAAGAAAAAGAAACCTATTTAACCTTATAAATTTTGTCATCGGCCACATTTAACCAAAATATTTTCACTATCAAAACATTTTTTTTTACATCATCAAAATAATTTTTTTGTTTTTGTGAACTAGAGTATCTTTTAGTGTTTGAACATCATTATAGTAATAGTAATAAAATATAGTATATATCTTATTTAAATACAAAGGGAGAAATAAAATTGTAAACTCCTAGTGGAAAAAAACCAAACAACTTGTATCAAATAAATGATTTTAACTGAAATTGTGCTTAGAAAATTACCACACAGTGGGCGTTTTGACTTCGATGCTTCATGATGGACTTGCTGATTGATGGGGAATTAGGGTGTTTGCAAAAGAAATTTGGGAGTAAGAGGAACAGATTCAGAGCCCTACACAATTTTTTGATTCAAATTTTGGAAAAAAATAAATAGGGATGAGAGAGAAAGGGAATATGAAGTGAATTGAAATAGTGAGAATTAGAACTAATTTCACGACGTTAAATATAAGACGGTTGCATTAAAATCGTCTTAGAAAGTTACACGGAGACAAATTTGTAAATAAAAGCAAATATTCAAAGACGGTTTTGCCCATAACTGTCTGTGAAATGTTGATTTTAATTACAAAAATGTCACCGCACTCCCTTCTAAGACGATTTTCCAACAACTGATTTTAATTGGCAGTTGTAAAATGTAGTAATTGTAGTAGTGTGGTCTCTGGGTGGACGTGTGGCTTTTTGCTTAATTCTGTATTAACAATCTTTCCTTAATTTGTATTTTTTTTGTATTACAAAAGGTAGTTGCAGAATTAACATCTATTCAGCGTAAGTTCCAAAGGATTGGAACTTAAGATGTGCATAAGATCAAATTGGATCAAATGGGACGTGGTCTATAAAGCTAATGGTGAGGGAGGTTTAGGTGTTAAAAAATTTAGAAATTTTCAATGAAAGTTTGTTAGCAAAGTGGTATTAGATATTTCTAAGTGATCATGGTGCTATTTGATTCAGAGTGCTGAATTATCATTATCTCACTATAGTAAGATGGATCTCAATTCTGGTGGCAATAGTAGGTTGTAGGATTCCTCTCTGTGGTGGAGGAATATGTGGTAGTTGGATGCTCATGATGCATGGTTTAGTAGCGTATTATTTAGAAGTATTTTCTGGCACAACGATAGAGTTGTGTTTTGTGACTTGTTTAATAAAAAACTGGCAGCAAAAAAATATCAAAGCTTTTCAAATAACACAATGGCAGCAATATAATCTCACTATATCAGAGCAAACACAACAGCTAAATAATCAAAGTAAAGAAAGAACAAGGAACACCAAATTTAACGTGGGAAAAACCTCTCAATATTGTGAGAGATGAAAAAACCCACGAGACGATAAAATTTTCACTATCAATGAACAGAAGTAATCTTACAAGCACTGCTCATAAATGTTCAACTCTTCCACAATATCAAATGGTCACCCACAAGGGCCCAAAGACATCAACAACAAGAAACAACAAAGAAGAGTTAAAAAAAAAACATCACCAGAAATACAGCCTTTGTTCACAAATTTTCTGGGAACTCAGCAGCACTTAGATTGTAAATCTCACCATACACTTTGAAGAACAATGTGTTGGGAATCTCCAATTAAAATTTCAGCTCAATCGGACAAGATTTGACCATCCGATCGCTCAAACTAAGAAGCCTGGTAGGACTGGTGAAAGCTGCGGTCCCACACCACTTTTCTTCAAATTCTCACTTACCACTCCCATATCTCTTTTACCCCTCTTGATAACCCTAAATACGGTGAAAAGAAAAAAATGGGCTTGGGCCTCACTAGGAGAGAACCAGCCCAACAAATCTCCCCCTTCTTGACTAAGTGGAGGCCTTCACCATTCCAGCGATTGAGCAACATGTTTCAATCTTTTCTCTTGACAATGCTTTTGTCATCATATCAGCACCATTATCATCTGTATGAATCTTCTCTAATTCTAACAATTTAGAATTTAACTTGTCTCGTATCCAATGACACCTAACATCAATATGCTTAGACTTTGCATGAAAGGTAGAATTTTTACCAAGATGAATAGCACTCTAATTGTCACAAAATAATACATAACGGTCTTGCTTGAAACCAAGCTCTTGGAGAAAACTCTTTATCCATAACAAATCTTTGCAACCTTCAGTAGCTGCAATAAACTCTGCCTCCATAGTAGAAAGTGCAACAGACTTTTGTAGTCTTGACTACCATGCTATAGCTCCCCTTACAAATTTGACCAAGTACCCTGAAGTAGATTTTCGAGAATCAATATCTCTTGCCATATCTGCATCAGTAAAGCCAACTAGCAAAGGTTTATCACCACCAAAGCTAAGACTGAAATTTGTTGTACCTCTGAGATATCTCATAACCCATTTTACAGCATTCCAATGCTCTTTACCTAGATTAGAGAGAAAACAACTCACTATACCAACTGCATAATCAATGTTGGGTCTAATGCACACCATAGCATACATCAAGCTTCTTACAACTGAGGCATAAGGAATTCTCTCCACCTCTTGCTTCTCTTCATCAGTGGTAGGACATTGCTTGGTACTTAACTTAAAATGAGGAGCAAGAGGACTAGAAACAGGTTTAGCCCCATCCATGCCAAACCTTTGAAGCACTTTCTTTATGTACTTCTGTTGGTCTCTGTGTCGAGTAATCATCATGCCCAAAATTTGTTTTGCATGACCCAAGTCTTTCATGGCAAAGAATTTATTCAATTGCTTCTTCAAATAATCAATCTTGGTAGCATTCAGACCTACAATCAAAATATCATCCACATAGAGCAAAAGAATGATAAAATCATCATTAGAGAAATTTTGCACAAACACACAATGATATGAAGTTGTCTTATGATAGCCATGCTCCCCCATAACTTACTCAAATTTCCTATACCATTCCTTGGAGCCTGCTTTAACAACCCATAAAGACTCTTCTTAAGTTTGCATACATAATCCTTCTTCCCTTTAACAATAAATCCCTCTGGTTGCTTCATATAGATTTCTTTTTCCAAGTCACCATGAAGAAAAGCTGTCTTCACATCCATCTATTCAATCTCCAAATCAAGTGCAGCAGCTAGACCAAGCACAGGTCGAATGGAGGACATCTTCACAACAGGAGAAAAAATCTCTTCAAAGTCAACACCCTTCATTTGACTGAATCCCTTTACAACCAACCTTGCCTTGTAACGAGCTTTGGAACTTGATTCTTCATTCTTAATTCTGAATACCCATTTGTTCTTCAAAGCTTTCATACCTTTTGGCAATTTCACTAACTCATAGGCATCATTCTCATGAAGAGACTTCGTTTCCTCTCACATTGCTTCAATCCATGAGGCTTTGTGTTCATCTTCCATAGCCTCTTCAAAACACTCAAGTTCTCCCCCATCAGTCAACAAAACAAACTCATTTGCAGGATACCTCGCTGATGGCTTACTCTGTCTTGAAGACTTTCTAAGTACATTTTCAAGAATTTTCAAAGCTGGTTGTTCTTCACGAGGATCTTCATCTCCATCATCTATTGGATCAACTATTTCATTTTCACCTACACCAATATCATACTGATCATCTTGAACTTCAACTCTACCATCATCTTCTCTAGGCATAGTAGGAACAATATCACGATCATCACCAGAGTGATTCATTGATTTCTCTGAACTATCAATGTTCCTCAATGTTTAATCTTCAACAAAAACAACATCTCTACTTCTGACCACCTTCTTAGCAATAGGATCATAAAGCTTGTAGCCAAATTCATCCATCCCATAACCAATAACAATGCATTGCCTTGTCTTCATGTCAAGCTTGGATCTTTCATCTTTAGGGACGTGAACAAAGGCTTTACACCCAAAGACCCTCAAGTGATCATAAGAAACATCTTTACCTGACCACACCTTTTTTGGCACTTCATACTGTAAAGGAACACAGGGTGATCTATTCAAGACATAAACAATTGTGCTCAAAGCTTCACCCCCAAAAAGTTTTTGGCAATTCAGCTTGTGACAGCAAGCACCTAATCCTTTCAACTAAAGTTTTGTTCATCCTTTCAGCCAAATCATTTAACTGTGGAGTCTTTGGAGGAGTTTTCTGATGTCTAATTCCATGTTGTTTGCAATAAATGTCAAATGGCCCAAAGTACTCACCACCATTATCTGTGTGGATACATTTAAGCTTTTTCCCTGTTTCCTTTCAACTGAAACTTGAAATTGCTTAAACAAGCTCAAAACTTGATCTTTGTTCTTCAATGTGTAAACCCATATCTTTCTTGAAAGATCATCAATAAATGTCACAAAATAGACAAACCCACCAAGTGTTCTTGTCTTCATAAGACCACACACATCTGAGTGCACCAAATCAAGTATTTCTGTTTTCCTTGAAGGTGGGTGACTCTTGAAAGAAACCCTGTTTTGTTTCCCTGCAAAGCAATGAGTACACTTCTCTGAATGTGAACTTTTTAAACCGGACAACACATTCTTCTTTGTTAGCATAGACATCCCTTTCTCACTCATATGACACAATCTCTTATGCCATAAGACAGCTCCATCAATAGACTCAACTGCATTAGCAACATCTTTGATAACCTTTGCTTCAGTCAAGAAAAGTGTAGAGTGTTTTTTACCTTAAGCGACAACCATGGAGCCCTTAGAGAGTTTCCACACATCACGAGAAAACAAACTATCATAATATTCATCACAAAGTAAACCAACAGAAAGTAAATTTAATATGTCAGGAACATACTTGACTTGTTTAAGAATCAATTTGGAACCATTAGAGTTCTCCAAGCAAACCTATTCGATGCCAACGCACTTTGCTACACCTTCATGAGCCATCTTCACATCACCAAAGTCACGAGAAGTGAAACATGTAAACAAATCCCTCCTAGATGTGACATGAATGGAAACCCCACTATCTACTAGCCAGCTGGTAGCATTATCAACAAGGTTCAAAGATTCATAATCTTGAACTATAAGGAAATCATCAAAAATTGCATTAACTTTGTCTTCATCACTCTTATCATCTTTCTTCTTACCCTTGTCTTTACTACTTGAACCATTCTCTTTTTTCAACTTCCAGCAAAATCTCTTTATGTGTCCTTTTACACCACAATGATGACACTCAACTTTTTTATACCTGCCTCTGGACTTGCTTCTACTCTAGTCTCTATTTTTAGGACCCCGACTCTTGTTTCTCCCCCAAGACTCAAAAATCAAAACATCAGATTATGCAGATGATGTACCTTGTGACTTTCTTCTCATTTCTTCATTCAAAACACTACTCTTAGCAAGATCCATAGAGATTACGCCATCAGGAGCGGAATTGGACATTGAAGTTCTAAGAACTTCCCAAGATTCTGGTAAGGAGCCAAGAAGCAATAACTCCTGAACTTCTTCATCAAACTTGATACCCATAGTAGATAATTGATTCATAATTCGTTGGAAGTTGTTCAAGTGATTTGTCATTGGTGATCCATCAACATATTTCAAAGCCAACAACTACTTTATCAAAAACATCTTGTTATTCCCAGTTTTTTGAGCATATAACTCTTCAAGCCTAGACCAAAGAGTCTGAGCATGTGTTTCTTCAATAATATGATTCAACACATTGTCATCTACCCATTGCCTAATATATCCACAAACTTGTCTGTGCAACAAAGTCCAATCTTCATCAGATTTATCATTAGGCTTCACAGTAGCAAACACAGGTTGATGAAATTTTTTGACATAAAGCAAATCTTCCATCTTTGCCTTCCAAATATTATAATTATGCTAATTCAAATTAATCATTCTACTGGTATTAGTATCCATTGCTCCCAACACCAATTAGACAAACCAAAATAGCTCTGATATCAGTTTGATAAAAAACAGGCAGCGGATAAATATTAAAGTACACAAAGTAAACAAAGAACACCAAACACAACAGCAAAATAATCAAAGTAAACAAAGAACAATGAACACCAAATTCCACGGGACGGTAAAATTTTCACTATCAATGAACAGAAGTAATCTTACAAGCACTGCTCACAAATGTTCAACTCTTCCAAAATATCAAATGGCCACCCATAAGGGCCTAAAGACATCAACACCAAGAAATAACAAAGAAGAGTTAAAAAAACGTCACCAGAAATACAGCCTCTGTTCACAAATTTTTTGGGAACTCAGCAGCACTCTGATTGTAAAAAGCACCGTACACTTTGAAGAACAATGTGCTGGGAATCTCCAGTCAAAATTTTAGCTCAATCAGACAAGATTTGACCATTCAATCGCTCAAACTAAGAAGCCTGGTTGGATTGGTGAAAAGCTACGGATCCCACACCACTTTTCTTCAAATTCTCACTTACCACTCCCATATTTCTTTTACCCCTCTTGGTAACCCTAAATACGATGAAAAGAAAAAAATGGTTTCGGGCCTCACTAGGAAAGAACCAGCCCAACATTGTTGGTCATGGATTCGAATCCAGAAACAGTCTTTTTGCATATATAAGGATAAAGTTACATACAATATCTCTCCGAACATAGCGTGGAGCCTTCGGACAATAGGGTAAGTAATTTTTTTTCCATCTAAAATCATTGGCAATGGTAAGGATACTCTTTTCTAGCGCAATAGATGGGGGTCAGTGATGCTTGTCTTAAATATCAGTTCCCACGTCTCTACCACATATGCTTATATAAAGATACCAAAAAAAATATGGGAGTGTGGATGGACAACAAATAGGCTTGGGCATGGCATTATAGGCGCAAACAGGTGTTTTGTATTTATGAATAATTGAATAGGAATGTTGAAAATATTATGATAATATTTTTATTGATAGATTTATTTAGTGTAATAAATAAAACATATATATATATATATATATTATTTTATTTTATTAATATATTTAGAAAAAATTGAAAAATTATATTATGTCAATCAATGTAAATGTTTTTAATATGAAAAACACGTGTGTGTGTGTGTGTGTATGTGTATATATATATATATTATCAAATAATCTTTTCTTATAAAAGTTGTCCACTACTAGAAAAATAGCATTCAATATTGGTATTTTTGGACATTCAACATGGGTATTTAACCAATATTGAAACTACATATGTTGAAAATATCAATGTTAACGTCAATTTTAAAAACCAGTGTTAACATAACTCCACAACATCGGTTCTTAAAAAACCGATGTCGTGCAATAAGAAATTAACGAAAAAATTGTAAAATATGTGAAATCAACATTGACTTTACTAAAAATCGATGTTGATTTATGCAAACAATATCGATTTTTGTGAAGGCGCTGACTCAGGAGGAGGAGGGGAGCTTGGTGGTGTAGTCATGTGCTTGTTAAAAAACATTAATTAAAGTTAAGTTAAAAGTAAAATAAGTTATCAAATTGTAAATGTGGAAACAAGTAAATATAAAACAAAGATTACATTAAACGATGTTAATTAATTCTTCTTTATCATGATCATTATGATTTGTATGAATGTCGTCAACTTCTTCTTCTTCATTGACATTAGGCATTTGTGTCGAGAAAGGAGTGAGACCAGTATCAAGGGTTGAATCATCATCGTCAACATTAATACCAATGGTTTTTCTATTTGAACAATGACCACCTTTCATCACAAGGATCTTGAACATAAAACACATGTTTAGCTTATTCTACCATGATGAAAGACTCATTTTGATAAGCTAGCTTCTTAAGATCTACCAAAGTAAATCCTGAATCATCGGTTCGCATACCAATATTGCTATCAACCCACTTACATTTGAAAACATACACAGTGAATTTAACATAATTAAGTTTTCAAATTTCATCAATGACTCCAAAGTAAGGCATGGACGCCAGATAGGGATTGTGGTCATTTACAGTAGCAAAGTATTGGGATTCAGCCCTAAGACTAACCCCACTGTTTTGCATTGTGCTCTTGTCATCTTGTTCTTTGGTGTAGAATGAACAACTTCTAACATTTCTTTTAGGCCTGTCTGCTAACTTCCTTAATGTTTCAGAGGCATTATCAACACCAAAGATTATATCTTTAAACCAATTTAGGAAAATCTTGTTATGCTCTTTCAACAACCTATTCTTGGTCATTTTTGGGTTACTTTCCTTGACTAAGACTTCGTGACTATGTATGGCAGGACTTCATTACTGTTATTCAGTATATACAAATGAGCTTGTTGCAATTTCTCTAGAGCGGGATTTATGGCATGCAGCCCTCGTGAACCCTTACCTCCCACTCTCTAGTTATGCCGAGACTCAGGAAGCACAACAAATTTTTCCTTTTCAATGTACTCTGAACAAAATTCAATAACTTCTTCTGCAATGTACCTTTTGACAATGGATGCTTCAGGACAGTGTGGATTCTTTGTATACCCTTTTAAGATCTTCATGTATCACTCAACCGAGTACATCCACTATAAATAAATGGGACCACAAAATATAATATCCCTAACCAGATGAACAATTAAGTGAACCATGATGTCAAAAAATGAAGGAGGAAAATACATCTCTAACTGACACAAGATAAATGCAGCCTCGTCTTCCAAGTCATCTAACCTTACAGGGTCGACGACTTTACTACAAATGGCTTTGAAGAAAAACCACAGGCAAGTTATGGCATGCCTCACTTTGTTAGGCAAAATGTCTTGAATCGCCACGACTAACAGTTGTTGCATCAACACATGGCAATCATGAGACTTTAAGCCAACTAGTTTAAGATCTTTGATATGCACAAGGCTCTTAATATTTGAAGATTATCCCTATGGCATTTTCACGCGGCGCAAACACTGATCTTCTCTTTTTTTGAAAAAGTGTGACATGCTGGAGGCAAGTATATTTTCTTACCAACAGACCTTGGATGTAACTAGTCACGTATACCCATCTCAGCTAGATCTTGACGAGTATTCAAACCATGCTTTGTCTCGCCTTAAATATTAAGAAGTGTGCCAATGACACTGTCACACACAATTTTCTCCACATGCATAACATCGATACAATGTCTAACATCTAGATCGAACCAGTATGGAAGATCAAGCCATATCAACCTCTTCTTCCATATGCAAGTTTTACTTTTAAACTTCCTTTGGATTTTTCCAAATGTAGTATTGATGTCCTCAACCCGCTTAAGAACCTGCTCTCCAATTAACGGTATCGACGCACTTTCATGCTCTTGACTTCCATTAAAACCTTTTTTCAATCACCGGTAAGGGTGACAAGGTTTCAGAAAACGTCGATGGCAAATGTAAACTATTTTTTGTCCGTGTTTAAGTTGTACGTAGCTCGTGGGCATGCATGATAGCCCTTAACACTGTATCCACTAAAATTCCCGTATGCTGAAAAATCATTAATGGTACAAAATAGCATTGCACGCAACTTGAATGTCACATTTCGATACCCATCAAACACGGCAACTCCCTCATCCCACAACTTTGTCAAGTCTTCAATCAAGGGACTGAGATAAACATCAATATCATTTGTTGGCTTTCTTGGGTTGGATATCATCATAGACAACATCATGTATTTTTGCTTCATGCACAACAAGGGAGGCAAGTTGTAAATGACCAGCAAAACAGGCCACAAACTTTGTTATGTGCTTCAACTGCCATAGGGATTCATTCTATCAGCGGAAAGTGATTGAGTGTTTTTAGTTTAATAATTTTCTATTCTTCTTAGCTTATTTGACTTTTGTTGGACTTTTATTTCTCCCTCTAACTCAATTTTTTTCTTAGGCAAACAATTGGGCTTAATTGATAATTGTTGCTTATTTCAGCTTTTTTTGCTTACTTGACCTATCTTCCTTGTGCAGGACCTAGAGGATTCTAAAGAACTCCAAATGGAGCATATGAGTAGTCACTAGAAAAATAAGGAAAAGATCTACAATTTTGCAAGAGATACGCCGAGGCCAATTCTGTCATTTTGAGGGTCATTTTAGGCTTGGAAGTCAGAACCTCTGCACTTGAGTTTTGGGATGCAAGTTGGGTTTTGATTGGTGTAATTAGCATAATTAGTTAGATTAGATGGACCTAATCAGGGTCCATCATTTCCTACCGACTCAATCACTATATATTAGTGTAATTAGTTAGTTAAAAGATATACTTCATTTTAGCACAAACAAAATTAGTAGTTCTTTTTACAAGTTTTTAGAATTAAAATTTCTTTTTCTTTTTCTCTCAATTGCTCTTCAGTGTTCTTCTTCATTTCATTTTGTTCTTATTCATTTCATTTATGTTCTTCTATTTTCTTGCACAAATCTCATGGCTCTTCCACTAATGATGATCATGGAAGGCTAAACAATCAATCCAAGGATCCAGCCCAAGCAATAAGAATTTGAGTTCAGATTTTCTATTTCAATTTCTGCATGAATGTTCATTTTCTTCTTCAATCCTCTATTCAATTTTCATGATTATGAATGTGTTTAGGATTGAAAATGGATTAGGTTATGGATTCATTTCCTAATTTTGAATTTCATCACAGATTGTTTGGATAGTATTTCAATTAAGTTGTGGTTTCAATTAATTTAGGAGTTGATTCGATTGAACTGCTTCTAATGACATTGAATGAACTTTCATAATAAGATCATTATCTGAGAACTATGATAATTTGCATTGCTTGGTTTGGTGAATTGGATTGATATTCTTGAATTTATTTACAACATCTTTTATTAATTATGTTAGTTTCCACATTTTTCTCTTCAATTTTAGTTTGTGTTTTCGCAATTTTTGTTCATTGCTTGCAAACTGTTCAATTAAAATTCCCCTTTTGTTTATTAGTGAATTGAAGTTGGAACAAAATTGATCATATCTCTGAATCGACCTAGGTTAATCTTGTGCTACAGAATTAGCGTAGTTTATTTTTTTTGAAGCGATTCGACATCGGTTATCAGCTAGTCCAAACCTAAGATTTCTTGCCTCTTTGCTGAAATTCGGATATAAATGATTAATCTTCTTCCACTATAAGTAATCAGCCGGATGGCGAAGCATTCCATCACAATTTCTCCCATCTACATGCCATGTAAGGTCTTTTCTGTCATCTCTGTTAGCAAACAGATGCTTAAACCTTGGAATGATTGGAATAATACCAAAACACCTTCGCTTGTGCTTTCATCATTGCTAAAGTTGCCATCGTCCTTCACTTTGTACTGTGATACCCCACACCTGGGGCATTTATTCATTTCTTCAAATTCATTTCTATACAGTATGCAATCATTAGGGCAGACATGTATTTTTTTATACTTCATACCCATCGGACACAATATCTTCTTTGTCTGATAGTAACTTTTAGGTAACGTGTTTTCATCTAGAAGCATGTCCTGAAATACATGAAGCAGTGAAGTGAAGCTTTTGTCACTCCACCCATATCTGGCCTTGACATTAACCAAATTTAACACCGCTGACAACAACGTCAAAGACTTCTAGCACCCTTGATACAACGGCTTCTTCAAATCACTTTCCAATGCATCACACATAGGTGCATGTGCTTGCTGAAAAGACTCTTGTCCAAGATCACGAATCATATCCTCTAATCAATCTCCCATGTCTACCTCAACCGGTTCAGTTTGGGACCCCTCTGCATGTCTGTTAATTCACCATGTCATGTCCATGTCATATAATTCTTCTTAATCCCATCACACAGAAGATGTTCTCGAATGCCGTCTAGTGCTTGTCGTCTCCCATTCAAATAGTTTATATAAGGACAAAAATATTTCTCATCCTCATATGATCGACTTCTTTCAGAGCCAAATTCCAAGAACTGTTCAACGCCTTCCTCATACTTAGAGCTCATGCGACTTGATTCCACCACAATCAAGTATGCACCCGGAGAACAAAGTGAAATGTATTGTACCAAAATTTCATCAAATTTAAGAAAAGAAACTCAACTTATATATATGAATCTATTATAACAAAATGACTATTCCCAAACTGTTCAAATGGACAATTCAAGAATCAATACAACGATTAATCCAAACTGTCTGGAAGAATCATTGTATTGAATCTCAAACGGGAAACTAAGGTTCACTCATAATGAACATAAATTACATATAAAGCAATAGTCATTAATTACATAAAACAAATTATAAAAGCAATCGTAAGACAAAAGTGCCTAAAAAAAGTATGAAAGACATTTGTACTTGTGATGATGATCTTTGTGAAATCTCCAATAATGAATATTGTGATGGCAACGTAAACAGGAAAAGAAAAAGTGCCTACAAATTACATTGAACATTAATCGGTTTTGAATGTTTTCCAACACATTATAAGCTAATGATGTAATAAGAAAAAAGAGATAAAAAATGATAAATACTATTAATGAGGTGTTTAGAGTGAATTACCTTTTTCCTTAAATAAGAGTGAATTGGAGTTAATGTATCATTACTTTATTTTTTGTTGTTGCATTCAAGTGTCCGAGAATCTTTTTATCACTACAAGAAATTGATTTTTTTATACAAAAGGCCTAGGTACCCTGTGTAGATTTTTTATTTTTTTTTTTGTGATTGAGGTTATGTGTACATTACCTAATCCTAAATGCGAAAAAAAATATAATTATATTATTTAAATATTTTTGAAAAAAGAAGATAACATCATCTCATACTTTCTAAATTAGAAGGATAAGAAAAAATATTAAATAAATACCTAACATCTTATTTTAAAAAGCTGAAATAATAGAATAAAATATCACTTTTTCATTTTACTCTATTGTATATTTTTTCCATTAGCTTGAATTTATAGCCTTACGGATAGAGGTTTTAGACTTAATTTAGTCCTTGTTTAGATTGTTGATAAGAAGGGAAAAAATTAATGATTTAACGAGAAAAAAGAGAGACGATAAAGTTGGATAACGTACAATGAGTGTGAAGTTATTTGAGATTTTAATTTTTTTTTTTTTTATGGTAGCTAGTTAGTTATGTAGTGCATTTTGGAAGACAACAAAATCCTAAGATACACGTAGAGTAGTCCTCACAACCTTTGATGTTGATCCCTCACTCTTAAAGCATCGCAACACTATAGTCAAAACCGTGTCCAGCATGCTGTTTGTTTGGGTTTCTAAAACCCCTGGTATGAATTAATGTTAATATTCGTCATTTGGTTTCTTCCAACAAATTCACTTTCATATTTAGTTTATGAAACTTGTCGAAGACGTTAGCTAAGAAATGAATAGTAAGAAACTTTTTATATTCTGTTTAAAGTCCTACCTAGTGTTTAAATAAATATCAAGTTTAAGATGTATTGAAAATTTCAGTAATAATACATCAACGATAATTTATTTATTTTTATAACTTTTTTCAATTCATTAGTCAAAAAGACACTTATTAATATTTGTCTTAAATTTTTTATATAGGAAATTTAAATGAATTAAAATCGCTAACGTGTCTAATAAACTAAAGTGGCATATCATGCATGTATGTAAATCATTTCCACGTTACTATTTTCCAATAGTGATTATACTATAAATCAATAAACATATCTAATTTTTAATTTGAATAAATAAATTAGTTAATTGTTTAAAAAGCATTACAAGACTTATATGGCACAATAAAAATTAAAATTTCAATTAAACTTACTGAAAATTACACAATGACATGGGCCATATTTGTGGGCTTTTTTCCCAAATGGGGGCTTTTTTTTAAGTTATTTACCAAATGGGGGCGGAAAAAAAAATATTTACCATTTGGGGGTAAGTCATGCCAGCTGGCACGACTTCTGCGTCAGAAGTCGTGCCAAGTGGCACGACTTCTATTTTTTTTTTGTTTTTTAAAAAATCGGTCGCTAAAATTTGGTCGCTAATTTCGGTCTCTATTTCAGTCGCTAACACTTTTTGCGACAGAATTTTGTGGTTTTTTTTGTTTTTTTCCTGTTGCGACCATAATATTCTGTCGCAAAAAGTGTTAGCGACTGAAATAGAGACCGAATTAGCGACCACATTTTAGCGACCGATTTTTTAAAAAACAAAAAAAAAAAATAGAAGTCGTGCCACTTGGCACGACTTCTGACGCAGAAGTCGTCAGAAGTCGTTCCAGCTGGCACGACTTACCCCCATATGGTAAATATTTTTTTTTCCGACCCCATTTGGTAAATAACTTAAAAAAAAGCCCCCATTTGAGGGAAAGGCCCATATTTGTTCTCGGAGAATGATATTAATTTATTTTATAGTTTAATGGAAATAAAGAGCTAGGTATCGTTTAACGAAAATATAAAAGAAAGAAACTAAAGATTGTGTAAAAATTCAAATGGAAAGATTGTAATTTGTAACCCAAACGCGTATAAATCAGATTCAAATGCAACACAATAGCAATTATGCTTTGTTTGGATGCGGAAATAAGTAAGGCGTAAGCAGTGAGATAAAAAGAAGTAAGAATAAAGCAACTAGTTTTGTAGGTACATGGGGACACCATCTAACCATCAATTTATACTAAGACTAAGTACTTGTACCTATGATGAATTAATTCTAATCTATCAGCAATATCTTTCTCAATTATTTAAAACTTAATAATTTTTAGTTGTGTTCGGGATTTGATTATAATATTCTAAAGGGCTAAGCATAATGGTGCTAGAAACAATGGGACCGAACCAGTGGCAGCCGCCCGATTATCACACAGCACAAAAAAAATGTCTTGGCATCTTATATGTGCAAGCACAATTCCAAGAATCTTCATCGGAACCAACTAAAGTAGAACTTCCTATTATAAATATTTTGTCAAACACGTGCTAAGCAACTTAATTTCACATAACAAAGCAACTATCAAATGGAAACTATGAAATGGCAGTGCAAGACAAGAAGAAAGTAGACAAAACAAAACAACCTAACCTTTTGTGACCACTCCAGTATAGATGCTCTTGTCGCCGCCGCTAAGAGTCCGAGTTGAGAAGTGCCACCACCGCCACACCACTGGAGTGAGAATGAGAGAGCACGAGAGCGAGAGTGACAGTTAGAGTGAGAGTGCACGAGAGCAAAGAATCGCCATAGAGAGAGAATGAGAGTGAGAGTGCGTGAGAGCGAGAGTGTGAGTCACAGTGCTGAGAAGATTTTAGAGTTAGAAAATTGTCGCGAAGAGAGAGAGTGAAAATGAGAGTGAGCGCGAGAAGAGGGGACTTAAATACAAAAAACAACATCGATTTTTTTGAAAAATTGATATTAACTTCGCTACGTTAGCATCGGTTTTTCAAAAACTGATGTTAACATAGGATGTTAACATCACTACTTAAGATTGGTTTTTGAAAAATCGATGTTAACATAGCAAGTTAACATCTATTTTTCTAAAAATCGATATTAATGAACTCACATTATTTATAAATATGCCACCGCGTTTTTGTTAACATTAGTTTTTGATAAAACCGATATTAACCTAGCAATGTTAAAACTAATTTTTTTAGTAGTGGCAATCAAAGTATGCCTATGTTTAATAGTTTAGGTATATGAGTTTGTAAAGGTTAAGAAAATCTTATACTATTATAATAGAGTTTAATGACTATGTACCAATAATGTAAAATAATTTTATAATGTCTTCTAATCATAAATTATCATTTGAATTATTTTAAATAATATTTTATAAACCAACAAACTTATAATAAATGATAGGTTGTGATTAAATAGGCTTGTCTAAAGTGAAAATATATAACCCACAAGAAAAAAAGCTTAGCCCAAGGACCATTAGTGGATACTTCATTGGATATGCTGAAAGGTCTAAGGGATACAGTTTTTATTGTCCATTTTACAGTACTAGGATTGTGGAATCAAGAAATGTTAAATTTCTTGATAATCACTTGATTAATGGGAGCGATCAATCCAGAGATTTTGTTTCTGAGAAAGATCATTAAGTTACTCAACCATCCGCTTCAAATCTTAGATTAGTTGTTATTAACAATATCCTTCCAACTCAACCGGGTGTTGTACAATCTATCATTTAAGATCCCCAACTGCTGATAATCTAGTAGACCAAGTTGTTCATGAGGAGCAACAACAAATTGTTGATCAACCAATTGAACAACAAGTTCCTCAAGAAGATGATGAAACAACATTAAGGAGATTTACCAGAATAAAGAAATCACTGATATCAAGTTACTTTATTATGTATCTACAGGAATCTGACTATAATATTGGAGCTGAAAATGATTTTGAAACGTTTTCACAAGCCATAAGTTCTAAGGAATCAAACTTGTGGTATGATGCTATGAAAGATGAGATGAATTCTATGGCATCCAATGGGTTTGGGATCTTGTTCAGTTGTCTGATGGTGCAAAAAATGGGTCTTCAAAACTAAGAAAGACTCATCAAACAACATTGAAAGATATAAAGCAAGACTCGTAGCCAAAGGATTTAATCAAAAGGAAGGCATCGACTACAAGGAGACATTCTCTCCTGTATCTAAGAAAGATTCTCTCTGCATCATTCTGGCACTGGTTGCACATTTCGATTTAGAGTTGCAACAAATGGATGTGAAAATGGCTTTTCTCAATAGAGACTTATAGGAAGAAGTTTATATGAAACAACCTGAAGGATTCTCCTCTACTAAAGGTGAGCAATTGGTATGCAAGCTTAAGAAATCTATATATGGATTGAAACAAGCCTCCTGTCAGTGGTACTTAAAATTTCATGACGTTATTTCTTCATTTGGTTTTGTAAAAAATGTTATGGATCATTGTATATACCAGAAGGTCAGTGGGAGCAAAATTTGTTTCCTTATTTTATATGTGGATGATATTTTACTTGCAACCAATGACAAGGGTTTGCTATGTGAGGTGAAATAATTTCTCTCTAAGAACTTTGATATAAAGGATATGGGTGACGCCTCTTACGTTATTGGCATCAAGAGACAGAGTAAAAGGTGTTCATTGTTTGTCTCAAGAGACCTATATTGAAAAAGTTTTGGAAAGATTTAGAATGAGTGATTGTTCAACAAGTGTAGCTTTCATTGTGAAGGGTGACAGGTTTAATTTAAGCCAATGTTCGAAAAATGATATTGAGCGGAAACAGATGAAGAACATTTCTTATGCTTCAGCTGTTGGAAGCCTTATGTATGCTCAAGTCTACACAAGACCTGCTATTGCTTTTACGATTGGAGTGTTAAGGAGATATCAAAGTAACCCAGGTTTAGACCACTGGAAAGTTGCAAAGAAAGTGATGAGATGCCTTTAGGAATACTTATGTACAGATGAACTGACAACTTGGAAGTGATTGGCTACTCAGATTCAGACCAAGCTGGTTGTGTTGATTAGAGAAAATTGACTTCAGGATATATTTTTATGCTAGTCAGTAGAGCTATGTCTTGGAGAGGTGTCAAGCAAACCTTGATTGCTACTTCCACTATGGAGGCTGAGTTCGTTTATTGTTTTGAGACTACCTCACATGGTGTATGGATAAGGAGTTTCATTTCTGGGCTTAGAGTTATGGATTCCATTTCTAAGCCATTAAAGATATACTATGATAATTCAGATGCTGTTTTTATGGCTAAGAATAACAAAAGTTGTAGTCGAAGCAAGCACATCGACATTAAGTATCTAGTCATACGAGAACGTGCTAAAGATAATACAGTGGTTATTGAGCACATTAGCACTGAATTAATGATTGTCAATCCTTTAGCTAAGGGCATGCCACCATTTAAATTTAAGGATCATGTGGAAAGGATGGGACTTAGTTCCCATATATGATTTTCATTGTAAGAATGATATTAAGAAACTCTATTGTGATGTTTTTCATTCAGTTTATGCACATCTACAATTATTTATTCTGAGAAACATCAATTAAGTTTGGACCTAGAATAAACATTGGGTTTATTCATTAAGTTGTATGGGCTTGAGAAATATAATGCAATGTAATACATGGAATGTAATACTCGTATATATTAAAGGAACTATTGCCATGATTCATGTATTTTATTTCTCACTAAAGTGTATGATAAGATATGTGTGGACCAAGTGGGAGAATGTTGGTCTATTTTCTATTGATTGACTAAATCAAAATCACATAAGGTAGTCCACTCACCTTATCTTCTTAGGAATAAGTTGTTGCTAATCTTATCCCTTATCTTCTTAGGAATAAGTTTTTGCTAATCCTATCAGCTAATCTTATCCCTTATTTTTAGCAACTAATTAAGCCCATGTTTTATGCATATAAAAAAACAACCTCTTTGATGAGAAGAGGTTATAAAAGGAGATGTACACCATGGCCAACGTCCCTGTGCTTGCTATCTGAAAACCTCAATACACCATTAGTGAGTGATAGTGAAAGCATAGAATATCCTTAAGCCAAAAGTCAGATTAGTTTGGATACCCATAAACTATTTACAAATTATTTGACTCACGGATAACTGCAAATCATCTTCAGAGCAAACAAGAATAGCAATGGCGGGAGGTATTTATGATCTTAATTTTTTTCGCATTTAATCTAATAGCTTCTTATGTATATAAGCGTGATTAGATCATTTAGTATTTCTTACAGTTGCTTATTACTGCAATATAACAAACTTCTTTAAATTAATAAAATAAAATGTAACGCATATTTGTTTTTGGAACAGCCAAAAAATGTAACACATATTGATCTCTCAAGGCAGAAGAATGCTATTAATTAGTATTATTAAATAAAAAAAGACTAGGATAATTAAATTTATAAGTATATCAAGAAAGATGAATGTACATTAGTCTAATCATGACAAATAACTTATATCCAAAATTTCAAATGACTAAAGAATCTTTTTGTACAAGATTAGAAATCAAACTCTAATCAACATATTTAAGAGACCTATTT
>CM023955.1:30324341-30343541 GCA_013407115.1 Glycine latifolia
GAATACCAAGAACCAATGAACAAGATAGTCAATAGAGATTAAAGAACAGAGAATCAACACAAGGATTTATACTGGTTCACTTCTCAAGAGAAGCTACATCCAGTTTCTTCTAATCAACACTAGATTAGAATTTCACTATTATAAATTTCAGTTCTTATAAGCTTTATTACATTTACTCTTTATCAACCCTAGATAAAGAAAGGAAATCTAAAACACTATTAGACAAGAACCATAGAACATTACTCTGTTCTTCCCTAGAGAACACTACTCTAGTGCAAGCCTCAAGAACAAATTTACAACAGCTCCAATTAACAAAAAATTACAAAACAAATTTATACCCAAAAAGAATGGAGAGAAACAACCTGATGATCCAATGACAATGAATGCATATGAGTTGCCAATCAGGATTGAATGATCAAATGCAAATCAAAACATGCTCTCCTATTTTTCTTTTGAAACTCTTGCCCAAGAAATCATTCAAACACCCATGAAGATTAAAGAAAGGGACAAGAAATTTGTATACTCAGAAAATCACTTTCAATCTTTGTGAAAGCTTGTGTGTAATCAGAAATTTGAATATCACAGGTTAGAAAACAAGACAAGCCTCACTTCTATTTATAACAAAACTTTATAACTAACTATAATCGATTAAACGCTCCCAATAATCGATTAAACTGCCTTATGTAATCGATTAAAATGTTCATAAGTTTTCTGGGTTTAAATCATGAAGCAAATAATCGATTAATACGACCTGTAATCGATTAAACCAGTAGCACAACATTTCAGAAAAACCTTGTGTAATCGATTACAAGAAATGGTAATCGATTAAAGCAGTGCAACAAGCTTTTCTAAGAATCTTGTGTAATCGATTACAATAAATGGTAATCGATTAAAGCAGTGAAGCATGACTTTCTTTTAACACTATGTAATCGATTACAATCAATGGTAATCGATTAAATTGTTCTTCAAAGCTTTTCCAGATTTGAAAACAAAGCAAATAATCGATTATATTACTGCGTAATCGATTAAACCAGTGGTAGTTGTATTTTCCAAAAACATTGCTTTTTTGGTTCTTTTATCAAAGGCTACTTCAATTCTTTATGAAAACATTTAGGCACATGAATGATTAAATGCATGCAATGCAAGGATCAGCAGATTAACATCTCTACACATTTTATGGATTTACATTCTTCCAAAGCATTCCAAGGCATGTGAAAAAGCTCAAAACATTTCTTCAAGTCCTAAGCTTCAAGCTTCAAGATGCTCCCCCTATTTCCAACAATTTCATATTTAGGTAAAAATTAATGCTCTATTTTAAAATAATAATTTTTTTAAAGAAAATATCATAGAAAATGCAACTAAATTATTTTCTAATTGGCAACATTCTTAATTATTTCATAAATAGAGAGACAATAACTAAAACATTTAATATGAAAATAATTTAAACTCAATGTTAGGAGTGTTTGTGGGCCGGTTCGGATCAATTTTAACTAAATTTAGGATCCAACATAATCAAATTTAATCAGTTCGGTTCGGTTCGGTTTTCAAAAGAAACAAAAAATTTAAACCCAACCCTACCCGGTTTGGTTTGGTTCAGACCAACGCGTTACCCATTTAAATTTAATCTTTTTTCTTAGAACTACTATTTTATATCATGATTCATCCAAATATCCAATATAATTAACATAATATAGTAAATAGTCATTTTCGTCTCTGAATGTATAGAGACCTGATAAATTCGTCCCAAAAAGATGAAAATTCAAATTTTAGCCCTCGAAAGTGAAAAAAGTGCGACAAATTTATTCATATGTTAACTTTCATTCATTACCGTTAGTAAAAGAGCCTACGTGGCACAGAGAGACAAAAATGTCACAAAAATGATTGTAACATTACTGCATAATAGATTGGATCAAAATGTCAGTAAATTTCTATTTGAGCAAAACTTCAGCAAGTTTCCATTGGACAAATTTGTCAAATCCCAAATTTCATTTCATTTAAGGGTAAATGCAATTTAGGGTAAATAGTCATTTTCATCACTGAATGTGTAGAACACTGACAAATTCGTTCTGAAATATGAAAATTCAAATTTTAGTATATCCATTTAATGCATTGCAAATTTGCTACAACTATTTGTTTGTCTTCTCAGACCATTGACACATTGTTGGAACATAATAATATCAAAGGATATTTTTATTCAATGGAAACTTACTGATATTTTGGTCCAATGGAAACTTACTATCATCTTGGTCCAATCTATTCAACAATCATGTTGGTAATCATTTTTGTGACATTTTCGTCCCTCTGTGTCATGTACGCTCTTTCATTAACGGTAATAGATAAACTAATTTTGCACTTTTTTCACTTTCGGGAACTAAAATTTGAATTTTCATCTTTCTAGGAAAAATTTGTCAGTGTTCTATATATTCAGAGATGAAAATGACAATTTACACTAACACAATATTATCAAATGCCTGAAAATAATAAAATTGATTCATTTAATACCATTAACATAATATTCTAAAATAGACTAATACAAATTAAAATAAAATATTTTTCTAACTAGATTTACTATAATAGTGTGAATCACAACTATTTCCTACAAACTAATTTCTTGCAACAAACTTTGGTGCAACCAGATTTGCTGAAACAAATGAACAAAATATGATTTGTTTATATTAAAAACATTTGCAGTTTCAACACTTGGATTCCTATATTAATAGTATTTAAAACTAAACCAAACAACTCTAAAATTTTTGATCGGTTTTGATCAGTTCAGTTTGGTTTTGATCGGATCTATAGATATAAACCCGTGACTCAACCCGTACATAAATAATTTTGATCGATTTGGTTCGATTTTGACCCAAATACATAAATGACCTAACTCAAACTTTCCGAATCGATTTGGATCAATTCGAGTTTACGGGTAACCCGTACCCGTAAACACGCGTACTCAATGTGAAATTGAAATGCTATATTAAACTAATTAGAATTTTAAATAACCTGTTTTATTATTTCCATAAAAAAGAAGAAGCATTCCATACTGAATTTTATATTTGATTGATTTATTTCATATTAAATGTTATTATGATTATTTCCATTTTAAAATGGATTATTTGTAAAAAATAAATTCATATTAAAATATTTATATTTTAAGTGTATTTCCATTATGTTTATAAGAGTAAATGCATTAATAATCAAACAAATCATATTAAAAGATTACCATAATTTTCAAAGAGAGGATTATCCAAAAAAACAAATAATATTAAAATATTTCTATTTTAAGTGCTTATTCGGCCCATATGTTGTTGCTAGAGGCATTTAGTCCTTTGATACATTAATCATAAAATATCTCATTAAAATAAATGGAAACTAAATATTTTTAATATTTTTATTATTATAATATAAAATTATGAATATATAAAAATTATTTTTATTATCAATAATAGGAGTATGCTTCTCTTCCAATATAACAAGATCAAGATCAAAACACTGAGATGAAATTGAACTTGGTCATGTCAGTAAGAGAAGTTAAGCCAATTAAAAACACAGATGATACAATAAAATCCAATAAATTAGAACATGTATTGCATAATTAAATTCACATAAGTATTTTGAGACATAAAACACATGTCATATATATAATTCATTCATATAACAATCAATATATATTAATGTTTTCATTTGGGTGATACACCAATACATAACATACAATGATGCTAATAAAACTCTTTAACATTTGGCAATTAAAAATTTACAAGGCTTTGACTTAAAAGCTTTTGTGACAAGATCACTACAACAAAAAAGCAAATTTCCGACGGACTCTTTCCCAAGGAAGCCATTCCGTCGGAACTGGGTGGCTTACCGACAGAATACACCACGGATTGCGGCAAGTTGGAAATTATTGTGTTTCCGCCGGATGTTTGCGGCCACTTATGCGTCCGTGGGAAATTTGCTTTTATACTGAAAATGAAACCCCAACCCTAAGCCTTTGCACCCTCTGTCTTCACAACCCCGCACAACTCTCTCCCTCTTCCCTTAAACAACGACGCCGCTCCAAACGAGATCCCTCAAAACTACAGGGTCCGAAAGCGCGACCCAAGGCTCACATGCTCCAACTTCCTCGCGGGTCAGGTCCCCTATGCATGCCCCGAACTCGATGTGAAACTCAAGGACGAGGGTTTGCCAGGCAAGAAACGCGCTCGCACCGCGCGTGCATCTGCTTCCGCTTGCTGCCATGTCCCTGGCTGGGAGGTCGATATCTTAGAGCTGAAAGGGTATCACCGTCGACACAGGGTTTGCTTGCGCTGCGCTACTGCCGCTACCGTTATGCTTAACGGCGAGGCTAAGAGATACTGCAAACAATGTGGAAAGTGCAATTTTTTTGTTTGACTCTATTCTCTCTTTTCCATCAATTTGTTTTTTCTTTTTTTTTGTTTGCACAGCCTCTTTTCCATCAATTGATTGATTCAATTACTACTTCGCTGCTTAGTTGTTCTGTGTTCGAGATGTGCTTCAATTATGCGATTCCGTTGAACTCTCTTATGTCACTTTATTCTATTACTTCGCTGCTTAGTTAGTTCTATTGTTTGAGATGTGCTTCAATTGGAAATTTACTTTAATTTCTTATCCAAATCTAAATTTAGATTTCATTTACTTGCTGTAATTTAACCTTCATTTTTATGCTGTTAACAGGCTCCAGGGCCAGAGGTTCAGGACAACATATTAATTATAATTAATAATGTTTCTGCTGTTAATATTGAAGCTATAGCAAAAGAGTTCACTGAAATATTGAAAGAGCATTACTATCCTTGGTTTGCTCAGTATATGGTTATGAAAAGTTTAGATTGATTCAAATTGATACTTCTTTCTAGAGCGAGCACTGAACCAAATTTCCATGACTTGTACCTAAAATTTCCATGACTTCTTTCTAGATTACCCATCATATAGTGAAGCATGAAGCATTGTTCTTTATTTTCATGGTTTTCGTCTCTCATCTTAGTTGTCAGACAGAGGCAGATATAGGCTTAATGTAGATGAACATAAACTTTTCTTGAAGCATGTGTTGCTACATTGAAGGTGAGTGCTTGATTCTTATTCAGTTTGTAGTTCCTATTGGATGAAGAAGGTCATCTTCCCGTCTTCCTTATTTGCATAATTTATTATGTTTCTCTAATTCTAATTTTCCCGATTTTCCTTTCAAATGTGTTGGAGTTTTTCTAAAATTTATGGCTTGTATATTTCTTTAGCAAGGTCTGTTCATTGATCTCTATGCTCAAGAGGGTACAAGAGAAGTAGTTTGATAATGCTGGAATTGTCATCCTCTCCTTCTACCTTTGGATTTAAACCAAAACACTTGATCTCACAGCAATTCACATAACATATAGCAATTAGCAATTCACTTGAGTTATTAACTTGTTCTTGGGTGAACCTTTCTTGTTTCTCAATAGAAGATCTATTAATATTATTTGGGATACCTTTCTCTTTGGGTGTTGCAGGTAGCAAGAGCATTTGTTGAACGACATGAAGGTCCAGAAAAATCTGCAGAGGTAAAGCAAAGCAATCTTTTTTTAGTGTATATGTTGTTTGCCAACTTGCATTCAGATCACTTTAAATAGTTGCTTTTTTAATTAACTAAATTTCTTGGTCTGTCATTGTTAAATGATTAATTGTTTTGATTTCTTTTTCACATTCCCCCCTTTTGAAGGCATTCACTACTTTTGTTGTAGAATTCTCCAAATAACTCATACATGGTTTAAGAATGGCATCTAACCGTATGAATCATTTAAGTCTCGAAATAATGCAGATTATTTGGACTTAAAATTGATGTACATTGTTGATTCCAGAGTCACTTTATATAACTTTAGGAAACTAATCAGGGCCAATTGAACATTAACTGTTTATTTTATTTCATCAGGGCCAATTTTGTTGCATTTTATTGTTCTTGTATCTTACCCCTGCCTTAGGAAACTAATCATGGACCTTAGCCTATGATTTGTAAAGCCTTTGTACAGAATATTCATTTAGAATTTAGAAATATAGAAATTTTCCCCTTTTAACATGAAATTAGAAAAACAAAGTGAAATTTTCCCCTTTGTACAGAATATTATATCTCTGTTTCAGTTTAACAAAAGTTACTTAAAACAACTTGTGATTTTAATATAGGAAGAAGGTATATTGTGAGCTGTTACAGGAAATTTAGGGAGGGTCATTGTCAACTATTACAAGTAATTTTATTTAAGATAATAATTAAAAATAAAGAATGGTACCATTGGAAAAAGGGCAATGCAAAAAAATACCACCTGCTATCAGTTCACAATTTGGGGTTTCGTTTTATGCTAGGGGCTCAATAGCCAGTCCAGCCCATAATCAAATGTCTTCTAAACATACTTGGCAAGGCCAAAAATTATATCAAGGCCCAAGAATACAAAGACAATTGATCTGTATTAAAATCTGATGAGTTCGTCCATACTAATAAAAAAAAGCTTTTATTTTTCGTGCAAAGTAAAAAATAAATAAAACAAAGATAGTAATTAAAGAGAGATTTGAACTCTTGAGCCTTTTGAATGAAAGAGAGATTTTATGTTTTATTTTTTGCTTTCAGTTTCTGTTGAATTTGAGATTCTAGGAAATAAAAGTCATGTGGTCCTTTCATTGTTTGGTAATTTAAATCTAACTAATTATTTCATTTTTTATCATATTTCATTTTTTTATCATCACAATGTCCGCATTAAAATAATAGTGGGAATGCTATGATTATTCAAAAGATTATAAAACAAAGGGAAAAGTTGAATATCTTTGGCTCCTTTACCATATGTTAGTTCTTTCATCATACTGGAAATTGCACGGATGCTACAGTTTGACCTCATTATAGGAGGCTATTATTTAATGAATTAAATCATGATAATTTTATGTACCAGAAGAGAATCATGATGGCTTTTTGTTAGAAAATTATTTATTTCTCATGAATCAATATTTATGCTATAAAAGTATATAGATTCCTGTCAAATAGAATTGCTTGGAATAAGGATCTTTTGTGCAATTGCTTTCATTTTATTTAGTAATGTTAATATACTTATCCTATCAGCTAAGCTTAAAATTATTTTTTCCCCTTTTATTTTTTAAGGGATTTTATCCTAGGCATAATAAACAAGTATTATCTTAAAGTAGATTCACGTGTACTTGTAAAAGAATTTAATTGCTACCATTGCATTATTCCTATCATATGTTTACCTTGTTATATATGTCCTTATTGAATACAAAAAAAAGAATTGTTTAATTATTTTTTTTTCGACCTCTTTTAATCACCTTTATTTGATTTTTATTATATTTTATTCTTAGCTCTTTAAATTAGAAGATGTTGCCATGGGCATATGGATTTAACTGTTCAAGAATGATGGTAAAGAAGTACATTATGAAAATGATGAGAGGTTTTACTTTTACAACGCTGGATGTGAATCAAATTATGTACTTGCCCATTATCAAAGACCGAGGATGGTGCTATGCCTTTGAGAGAAATTGCAGAAATGGAGGGGCTAATATTATCTCATATTTCCAAATTATGTACTTGCCCATTATATGTAAGTTACCACTAATCATCTTACACGTAATTTGTATCCTATTGATCATTGATTTGTTCATTCATTATAATCATCTCACTAGAAAGAATTAGTTAAACGCTTGAAATTTTGTTGCTTGAAAATACCTGAAATATATTTTCTTCTAACTTGTGCCATTCTAGCTAGTGCCGAACAATAGTAAGATGAAAACATTGTGTTGTATTAACTAGTAGGATAATTGATGCTTTTAGTCCCTCAAATTATTATGAATGTTTCTTTTAGTCTCCAATTTTAAAAATTACATTAGTTTATCTGTTGGGACATATACACACAGGTTTAAATCTCATAACAAAACTATTTACCCTTGTCTTTTTCAGAATAAATTACCCTTGCTAGACATGCTTGCCAGTCATGTAAGTTTCTGTTTTATTTTGTTTTTTTAGTGATGCTTAATTCTGGTAAATCCCTGCCTTTTTCAGAAGGCTTGCAGTGACATTAGGTAACTGGATCCAAGTTGTGGCGGCAACTAGCAAAGTATTTCCACCCCCCAAAGTAAGGCCTAAACATATTATTGTTTTGTAGTTCTTACTAAGCCTTCTTATCTTCTTCATATTATATTTTTGGTATTTACTGTCAGTGTTATACTCTTTATAGTCTGCTGAGTGCCTTAAAACTGATTTTTTTTAAAATGTGTAATTTAGTTGCTAAAATATAGAGTTAGCTGATGTGGCTTATAACTTGTTAAAATTAAGCAAATGTGGTCCACATGTGAAGTTGCCATCCAATTGTTATCTTGTTGCATCCTTTAAAAATTTAAGCTTTCAAATATTTATAATAAAAGATACAGTAATAGATTATTTGCTTATAATAATTTTAAAAGATATTACAATTTAAAACCAAAATTAAACTCTTAAATATATTAATAAACCAATAAAATGTAATACAATTAGCAGATAATTAAATAGGTCTCTTAAATATGTTGATTAGAGTTTGATTTCTAATCTTGTACAAAAAGATTCTATATAGGAGCACAAAATGCACATGATTAACGATTTTTATGTCTCAAAATAGTTAATATATAATTATCAAATTGAAAGATAACAAGAAATCTTTCCACTAAACTAACAATTTATCCAATAAAATATTAAACCCACTAGCACGTGATGCATGTCCAGTTTAGGTAGCCAGTTGCCTAGCTATAAGCAATCTTAATTCTTAATCAATTTACAATATAAACTTTATAAGCAATCTTAATTATTAAAAGTAAGGGTACTTGATTGTCTAAAAAAATCTTAGGGGGACTAAGATTACGTGTGTCCCATACTAAGAGAACCAAAATGCAAAAGTCAAAATAAATACTCTTTCTAAATATATCCCTTTGCTCATTATTATATTGATTTTTTTCCCTCACAGGACCTGCACAACAGTGTTATGGACATTTTGAATTTTTTATGAGAAGGTAGTGCACTCATCTCTAATTATTTGAAATATTTCATCTTTGTTATTGTAATAATTGATAAACTAGAGTAAACTTATACTGAGCTGCATTGGATAAATTGGTCATTTGCCAATTGCATTGAATACTTGAATGGATATTGTTGATGGAAAAGAAAAGTATAGGACTTTGTATTGAGTTATGCATGGTTACTTTGTTATGATGTTCAAGTTAATTTATTTTAATTTCTGCTACATTTCTGATATGGCTGTTGGTTTTCATTCTCAAGGGTCAATGTCTACACGACCCCTTTGATAGTTATCTCCTTTCCGTTATGGAATAGTGGACAAAGTAGGTTAAAAAAAAACATATTCTAAGATGGTTCTGTGAAAAACCGTCTTAGAATCATCAATTTTTATTTTTTTAAAATAACATTCTAAGACGGTTATTTGAAAAACCGTCTTAGAAGGTATCAACTTTCCACGACACCATATTCAAAGACGGTTTTATAACCGACGTAGAAGTGGTTAAATAACCGATGTAGAAAGCGCTAGTCCCATACGTGTATTTCCGACGGAATTAGCCGTCGGAAATTTACAATGAATCCTTACCGACAGATATTTCCGTCGGAAATTACCGACGGACCAAAAAAATCTGTCGGCTGGAATTTCCTAGGGCAAAAATCCGTCGGAAATTTCAATTTACCGACGGAAATTTGCTGTTAGCGACGGATTTTGTCCGTCGGAAATTCACTTTTTTGTTGTAGTGAGATATTGTATTAAGAACAATAAAAATAATAATCTTCCTTATTAGAATTCCAAAGGAACTCTCGTGCTCAAAGCATTTATAATTATAAATAAATAAATAATTGAAATAACAATTAAAATTGAAATTAAGATATGTCTAGAAACATCCATCACGTGTTAAATTTGAAATGCCAAATTCACGCACGTGGATATGCTTTCAACCAGAGTATAAAAAATTAAAGGTCCAAAGAAAAGAATTCTTAAGGAATTGACATACTGCAAATTCTAAAATGAATTTACGCGTAGGACATGTTCATAAGGAAATTGCTTGCTTTCTCTTTATTATGTCAATCAGTATAAGATGCAGCTGCGGAAAATACCCACGTATTTGCAGCGGAAAAACATAGTATCAATAATTCTTAATTTTAAAATTAGGATTCATATAATTGAGAGAAACGTCATTAACGAAGAATCATATAATTTCGGAACACATGTTCTCGTACTACATGTAAATCTTTAGGGTTGTCGAGATTAACAATTGTAAAAAACTCACATGATCTTAAAATATATAATTCTCACAAATAATAGATAAATACTGAATACCCATTTAATAGTGATACTTCTTAATTTCTTGAAAGATGAGAAAAATAAGATTTCTATCCCTTAACTATTCTTTATGTTTCTCTACATTGGATTTTAGGAGAACATTTTTCTTTCAAGAAGACACTTTGTTTGAAGTTAGTGGATATTAATCATTTTATAACCACTATTCTCATCAAATAGTAGTTATCTCAAGAAATTTCTTTAATTTAACTCAATTACAATTTAATTCTTAATTCTTAATTATTTATTCATTAATCCCTATATAAGTTACATGTCTTTTACATAAAATATTAATTCTTACATGTGAGTCATAATTACATTGTTTTATAATAATCAAAATTTTAGAATAAATTACATTGAAACATGAGTGATAGTTATCATTTTTAGAATTAATTACATTGAAATGTGTGTCATAACTACACATCTCTTAATATATGTCATCATGTCGTGCTAAAGTTTATAAAAATCATTGGAATGTATGTCATAATTACAAATTAAATTGATATTGAAAAAACTTATTTATTTTCTCTCATAATAATTGTTATATAATAAGAAAAGTAAGTGTCAAAATAATTATCATTTTAACTTTATTGAAGTCATGAATAAATAATATCTTGGATAAATTGATAATTTTAATTAGACTAAATTACACTCGCATCCCCTATGTTTTGCTCAAATTTTACCTGATACCTCTCTCTTTTTGCACATTACTTTTAGCCCCTCTATTAACGTCGTTAACTAACGTCAATTGAAATATGTGAGCAGACAAAATTGTCCTTATATTTTAATTGTAAAACCCAAATTATTCATTCCCAATTAGTTTCAGAATTTATGATTCACGTTTCATTCCTCTTCACCATTAGTGAGTACTGTTTATCTTCCTCTTGTTGGCGAGTTCTTCTTCAGCATCCAGGGGGTGCGAGTTTCTTTTTCTCTCACGACGTTCACGTTCCATTCCTCTTCACCGTTCGCGAGCTCTTCATCGTTCTTGTTCCAATTCACGAATTCCCCATTGTTCATCTTCTAGTTCCCGACGTTCATGAGTGTCTTCATTTGTTTTCCTCTTCGACATTCACGAGCACTCTATTTTTCTTCATGTTCCACACTTTCTGTTCACGCTAGGTTATGCTTGTAAGTGACCATTGGACCTTGTATATAGATTACTTTTTAAGATTATTTATTTAATTTTGATTGTTTATTGTTATCTATTTCTGAATGGGGTTTTAATGGGAGACCAGTTTGAGATCACTTATGATTTTTAAAATCATTTGTTTATTATTGTTGATTAAAATAATGTTGATGTTTAGGACAACAGGAAACACAATGGATGAAGTGGAAATCATTTGTTTATTAGTGTTGATGTTTGAGACAATAGGAAATACAATGGATGAATTGAAAATCATTTGTTTATTATTGTTAATTAAAATAGTGTTGATATTTGGGACAACAGAAAACACAATGGATGAACTGAAAATTATTTGTTTATTATTGTTGATTAAAATAATGTTAATATTTGGGACCACAGGAAACACAATGGATAAACTGGAAATCATTTGTTTATTATTGTTGATTAAAATAGTGTTGATGTTTGGGACCACAGAAACATAATGGATGAAAATGTTTGTTGAGAATCAGAATTCAGTTCATATGTATGTTAGTAGAACAAAGGATGAGAGGAAATGTGTTAACATTGCGTACCAACAAAGTGAATTCAAAGTTGAGTTTACGTAAAAAAAAAAAAAAAGCAGTATTAAAATATTTTCAGATTGAAAGGAAGAAGATGAGAGTATTTTAGACATAATTTTCATTAAAAGTCATAAAAGTCATGTGACCAGCATGTGCCTAATTTATGTTAGATTATTAAACGGTGTTTAGGAAGGAGGGGGTCTAAGTGTGATGTGAGCTAAACAATTTTAAAGAATTTTTTGTAGGATGCAAAAATGAAGAAGTATAAGGTGAAATTTGAGCAAAACATATGGGGTGCGAGTGTAATTTACTCTTTTAATTATTATCTTAAATATGAATTTGACAATGAATTTGCATAAAAAGTCTTACATTTGTAAATTTTAAGAAGAAAAATTATGACTTCAATCTTTTTAGTAATACATGCCTAAGGATAAGGCAGTCGAGGTTCAAAGCGATGAGTTATCCCTCCTGGGCCAAGTTTTATCAATAAGGATGATGTTTTCACCACTACAAAAGTAAGTTTTAGCATTTTTGTGTTAACTTTTTCCATGCCGTTATGCTGTCAGATGATGAGAAAAGGAAGCAACTCGGTTGGAAACTAAGGTTAAGCATTATCAACGGAATAGCAAGAGGTCTTTTATATCTTCACGAGGACTCGAGACTCAAGGTAATCCATAGAGATCTCAAAGCTAGCAATGTTCTATTAGACGATGAGATGAATCCCAAAATATCAGATTTTGGATTGGCAAGAGCATTTGAAAATGGCCAGAACCAGGCAAATACAAATCGAATAATGGGCACTTAGTAAGCTTTACTTATAAAAAAGCATTTATTTAAACAATATTTTTTTTTTGTTATATACTTTTTGATGTGAGTAATAACAAAATTCTATTAATTAACTTCCATCATGTAGTGGATACATGGCTCCTTATAGATGTAATCTTTGGAATAGTTTATTCGTATGATGCAGGCCTTACCGCTATCACTTGGGGGTTATAGATTTGTTTATATTTGGAAATTAAATTGTACAGTGTTTTTCTAGGAGCATTGCTATATAGTTCAAAGGTTTTCTGCACAAACCCAATACTAAATGACATGTTTAAATCTAATTGGTTGAAATATTAATTTAAAAATAAAAAAATAATTTTTTGACGGAATAATTCACCCAATATGTTATCCAAAAAGGAATTGGATCCTCTCCCGCATACATGTCTACAACGTCTTTCCAGTTTTATTCAAACCATTCGATGCATGTCAAAGGTTAAGATTAAAAGTTAACAACAGAATACTCTTCAAAACTTACTAACTGCATATAAGGAAGTAATTTTCTAAAATAGTAGATCACACTTTGATTTTTTTTATTTTTATGGTACACATGTTGAAGTTAGTTACCTTTTTTCTGCACTTCCCTTCTTTTTCCTTGCACATTTGTTTGAGATTTTATTTAAAATTTAAGAATAATGTTTAATAAATAAAACTGTCAAGCCATTATCCATTCATTCAGATTCTCTCTTTCTTCCTCTTTCCATTCTTTCTTCTTTTCTTTCTTCCTCACACACGTACTCGAATTTCATTTGATCCAAATCTTTGGTTACATAAGAGGGAAAGAAAAACATAGAAGTAGAAATATTTTCGTGATCGAGCATTGTCATATTAGGTAAGAATTATTTTCTCTCTTCATGCTTTAACGTAGGAGTCTTTTGTTTTCTTTATTTTTTTTTTCTTTTATTATTTTGTCCTTCTTTCTCCTAACTGTATTCTTTTCTAATTTCTCCTTTTCCATTCCCTTCATCTTGCAACTACTTTTTTTTATTTTCTTCTTTTTCATGTGTCTTATTTTTTATATCTTCCTTTTCTCTCTTTCTTTCTCTTAATTATATATAATTTCTCTATACTTTTTGGTTTTAAAAAATTCACAAACGCTTGCAACATTTTTCTTTTCTTCTTTTTCCTATGTCTTATTCTTTTTTTGGTTATTTTATTTTATTTTCAATTTTCCGTACTCACCATTTTGTTCTCAATATATGTATTCATTGATAGTTCAAAACTTACTCGACAATAAAACAAACTGACTTTTATTCATTTTTTTCAAATTATGTTGTGCGTATAAAACCTGTTTGGAATTTTTAACATCATGATATTCACTTTTAAAATAAAACTGAGTTTTAATATATACGCAAACACTTTCAAATTATGTTGCGTATAAAAACTGTTTAATTTTTATTTTGCTTCTACATTTTTTTTCTCTTATTGTTCTTTCTCTTCTTTTTTTTCTTATTTCTCCTGATTATTTTTAAATATACGCCATCCTTGGCAGTTTTAAAATGCTATTATTTTTTGTTTGTTTGTTATACACCTTCCAAAATCATTATTCAATCATTTCGAAAGACCTCTACTCTTCTATGGTCATAACAGGCAATAAATCATTATTGGATGTTATAAAACAATGTTGAATTGTATAGTAGATAAAAGAGTGAAATTTAACGATCATCCATGTTGAATTAACCTTTTATTCAATTTTCTGTTTACACATGATATAAATTTCTTAGAATCTGGTATACAAGTTGCGTTGTCCTCTATCCATCCATTTCATCCAATATCTATTTTTTTGTGAAAAAAATTAGCAATGTTAATACATTTCTTTTTAAAATATATTTTTCAATTTTAAATTATATTTTAAAAATATACAAAATTGATATTCAAAATTTAATTTCAATTTGTAAAATAACTAATTATCTTTCGATGGAATACAATTATATTATTGGATAGGACTGTACCAAAAGAATATTATTTGTTAGGATACGATGTTATCCTTTTTTTTTTCCGTTATAGTGTTTGAATTAAAAGTTCGCTTGGTTTAAGCATTTTAAAAAAATATCATTTTTTATTTTGAAAACACTTGCTAACAAAAGGAAAACATATTATATTCTATTTATACCTTTTTATACAAACTTTTGAAATAAACAAAAAGTTATATTTTTCTATTAAAAGTAAAAGAGTTTAATAACTCCTAATTTTTATCTCAGCTTAAAATTAAATAGAGATCTCTGACACTAAAAGAGGTTAAACTGAAATAAGATTCCCACTTTTTCTATGGTATCTCCCGCCGCCTCCACCTTGCTGATTTTCCTCTCCCACTCCTTTTGACGGTTTTTCCTTCAATCAGTTTCCTCTTCTTTCGTTCCTTCAAGCACTCACCTTGAAACTCCTTTCATATGTTTTGGTTCCTCAATGCTAAAAATATGTTTTGCTCTTTTTTTATTTGATGCAGGCTATAAATCTTGGTAAGGAATGTCATTCTAGAAAAGTCATCAATGAAAAGGATTAAGTACTTGTTGTTGAGTAACGATGTCCTCATTGGTCCACATGTTAGTGTGGATTAACTCCAACAAGTCTTTAGCTTTCCATGCTTTGTAAGTTGAAACTGGTAATCTGTGTTGCTTCCCAAAAAGACATCCTTCACAAGCTTCATTATTTTCTTTCAAATAGGGCAGACCTTTCATCATATTCTTTTGATATAACAACTTCAAAGCTTGAGTGTTGAAGTGACCAAACCTTCGATGCCACAAACATGAATCATCAGCCTGGACATTCATGGCAATGTTGGTAGCGTATTTGAAACTTATTGGGAAACTTATATTTCTTTTCTCCATTTTAACTTTGGCAATCTCTTGCCTTTTGTTATTTTTATCATAGATTGTGCATGTATCTGCTTCGAAGTGAAGAGAATAGTCTTTATCCATCATTTGTCCAATGCTCAAGAGATTTTCTTTAAGATTGAGAACTAGTAAGACATCTTTCATGAATCTCGTACCTTTCTTTGTCTCCACCATGACAATGCCTTTTCCTTTTGACTCCACCAAGGTGCCATTTCCTAGTTGAACTTTGACTTTGACGGTTTTGTCAATTTCTTTGAAAATGCTCCTATCATTAGCCATGTGATTGCTGCAACCTCTATCCAAGTACTATTTTTTTCCTATCTCATCACTGGAATCTCGGGTAGCATAGAAAAGATGTTGTTCATTGTCATGCTCTTCAATGAAATTTGCTTGATGCTTGTTTTTATTGCGGTAATTCTTCTCCACGTTTCCAAATTTCTTACAATAGTGACATTGTGACTTTCCATGATGCCAACAATCCTTTTCTGAGTGACTTGTCTTTTTACGGATGCCATATGGAGGATATTTTTGTTGATTTGTCGTAGAAAAATTTGTAGAATTCTCTTTGTTTCTAGAAACTTCTCCAAATTTCCTTTCACCATTTTCTTGTTTCTAAGACCACAATTTGAGCTTTGATTGAAAGGCATTTTCAACAAAGTCCTCATCATGCCTTTTCAATCTTTTCTCATACGCTTCAAGAGCCCATAAATTTTGTCACTAATAAAGTAGACAAATCTTTGGTTTGCTCAATTGTAGTCACAATAACATCATATTTATGTGGAATAAAAATAAGAATTTTCTTAACAATTTTCTTCTCAAGAATATTTTCCATGCATGCTCTCATTTGACTAACTATTTCTTTTATTCTAGAATAATAGTCTTTAACACACGATAAGCAAGAGCAAGACAAAGTATATGAAATATGAGTTTTCGCGAGTAAGAGATAGTGATCAAGATACAATGCATCTACTTGGTCAAGAGGTATCTGAGAAAGATGTTTTTAGGTACTTGGGATCAATTTTGCAAAAAGGTGATGAGATTGATGGGGATGTAAATCATAGAATTAGAGCAGAATGGATGAAATGGCAGAGTGTATCGGGATTTTGTGTGACCGCAAAATTCCCCTTAAGCTAAAAGGAAAATTCTATAGAACAGTTGTAAGACCGACAATGTTATATGGAACGGAATGCTGGCCAGTACATAGGCAACATGAGCATAAAATAGGGGTATTAGAAATGAGAATGTTAAGGTAGATGTGTGATTATACAAAGATGGATAAGATAAGAAATAAGGATATTCGAAGAAAGGTATCAGTGGTACCGGTATGTAAAAAGATGAGGGAGCATAGATTGAGGTGGTTTGGGCACGTTATGAGACGGTCCCTAGATGCTCCCATAAGAACAAGAGTTTGTTATCAAGAGCTCGATACAAAGAGAGGTACAGGTCGACCGAAACTTACCTGAGGAAAGGTAGTTAAACAAGACTTAATGGAGTGAGATATAGATTGGCGGACAATATGTCTTAGGCTCCAGCATATAGGCCTATCTCACTTGGATTCTTCTCACGAATTGGATTTGAACAGTGACTCCATCTCTCTTGTCGGCTTAGCCAAACTAATTGAACTCGAGTCATTGGAACTCGGCAAAATAAAGCTACAAGCTTGGTGGAGAGTTAAATTCATTAGTAGTTCTATGTTCCAGTTATTTTCCTTGTTTTAGTTCCTCTTTATTTTCCCCCTCTTCCTTTCACTTCAATTTTATTTTAGCTTATTATTCATCTCTTTTGTCTTATTTCCACTTTTTTCTTCCCTCCTCCCTTTCTCTTTCTTCTTCTTTTTCCGATTTATCATTAAGTTCATCTACTACCGACTCCAATTAACTTGGGTTAAAAGTGCTGTTGATGTTGATGTTGAATAATCTTTAACAGTCTCAGACTCTTTCATCTTTATTAACTCAAAGTCCCATCTTAGACTTTGAAGTTTAATGGCACATACCTTGTTGCTGCCCTGAAACTCCTCCTGCGGTGTACTCCACACATCTTTTGCATTTGTGACATCCATTATTTTTGAAAAATTGTGTCATATACTACTTGTTGAAAGATATATAGTGCCTTTGAATCTTTCTACTTATTCTCCTTCAACTCCTTTTGTGCTGCGGTAAGAGTTCAAGTGTCTGAAAGAAAAAGAAAATAAATATCCTAATAAAAACAAGACTAAAATATGTTTGTCATCCCTAATAAATACTCAAATTTTGTATTTGTTTCTTAATAAATTTTTCTTTATTTTTGCTCCTCAATAAAATAAAATTTTTGTTTTTGTTCTTTCACACTTTTTTAGTCCTTGATAAATTAATAAATTTTGTGTTTACTCATTGATAAAAACAAATATGTTAATTCATCAGTGAATAGACAAAAAATTTCAAATATTTATTAGTGATTGAAAACTTAAAAAAATAATGTTAAAGAAAAGAAACTAGAAGTTTTAGCTCTAAATATCTAATTTTGTTAAATACTAATTATGATGCTTCTGTTGAACAAAGCAAGACTATCTTCAGTTAAAAGTATTTACACTGTGCTGTCCAAAAAAAAAAAAGATTATTTCTCTTTCATCTACGTAGGGTAGAAAATCATGTTGACTTGACTGACATCTTGGTTTAGATCTTTAGGATATATAACATGTATAATCAAATGCATATTTTTTAATCATCTTCAAGAGAGTGCACCATGGTGGGAACACAGCTAAACGTGAGATCAATTTCCATTGGTTTCTTGTTATTGGTGTGTTTCAGATCACTCATTACAAAGGCACAAACACCGATTTACGCTAGAAGTAATTGCCAAAACACCACCCAACCACCTCTCAGCAGTGCATACCAAACCAATGTTAATAGAATCCTCACATGGATGTCCTCTGATGCAGCTACAAGCAAAGGTTATAACAACACCAGCCTAGGCAACACCAGTCCTGTGTATGGCCTCCATGATTGCCGCGGTGACGTGGATCGATACTTTTGTTAATTCTGTGTTTCTAATGCTGCCAGGGAAGTTCCTCAGCACTGCCCCAATAGGGTTTCTGCTATGGTTTGGTATGATTTTTGCATTCTAAGGTGCTCAAATGAGAACTTCTTTAGGAAAATTCTGACATACCTGACATGGCATGGTTTGGGAACAAAAAACATAACCAACTTCGAAGAGATTCAAAAGGGTGAGGATTTTATGAGAAGTTTGATCAGAAAAGCAACTGTGGAGACCAACCAGTTGTACTATATGGATTGCTTCAATTTGAGTACGATTCAGAGAAGGTAAGGCATGGTGCAGTGCAATAGAAAACTCACAAATGAAAAGTGCATACAGTGTTTGGAGGCCATGTTAGCACAAGTTCCCAAATGTTGTGAGAAAAAATTAGGATGGTTTATTTGGTCTGAAACTTGTATGATTAGGTATTATGACCATATGTTCTACCTTCTTAAAAACCAAACATCTTCAGTTCCTGTTCCAAATCGCCAAAGAGGTGAGTC
>CM023955.1:30347146-30358050 GCA_013407115.1 Glycine latifolia
CATCTTTATTATCTTAAAGTCCTGTCTTAGACTTTGAAGTTTAGAATAATAGTCTTTAGTCTCAGACTCCTCCATCTTTATTATCTTAAAGTCCTGTCTTAGACTTTGAAGTTTAGAATAATAGTCTTTACCAGTCTCAGACTCCTTCATCTTTATTAACTTAAAGTCCTGTCTTAGACTTTGAAATAAGCCTAGAATACTACCGCTACTTAGGTCCTGAATCTTTCTAGATTGTTTTTAATAATACTTTTATACTTTTCTAGTACATTTAAATTCTAGATAAATCATGAGTTTCTAGGACCTTATTTTCTATTCTAGATAACACGTATTTTAGAAAACATATGCAAGAAAAATTAATATGATTGATTGATGTATAAATTTAGACATAATAAAATTTAATGGTGAAATAGAAAAGTGGACACACAGGTCACGTTTGTGTTTTCGCTAATAGATAGATAAAGATTAAAAACCATAAAAGAAGTTACAAAAGAGAAACATAAATTTTGCAACACATTTACAAATCACGCACGGCACGGCCCAGCTCTATTTCGTTTCCAAAAGGAGCATAAATGACCTGAATTCCAAAAGGAAATCCACATTTTGAATTGCTCCATGCATTTGAAATAAACTATAATTCCAAATTTGTGATTCCTCAAGGTGGAGCAAATTGTTCCACATTTTGATGTGCCTGTGCGTGACCTTGTTTTCAAAATGGAATAATTTCACAAAGGGAATAATTTACGACCTAATATGCATTCATATCCAAGTGCATTCTAACTTAATTAAATTTGGAATATAAGTAAAGGAAGAGAAAGTAAAAAAAAGGACGAAACAAAATGCTTCACCTCGGAGAGGATATTCCACTACGCACTCAGATTCAGAGGGTGGTTGGAGTTCGGCGTTTGGCGGAAGACGACGGAGAAGGCGTCGTGGTTGAAGGACGGTTTGGGTTCGGCACTTGAAACGAAGCCAACGATGGCAGGCAACGATGTAAGAGTTGCTGGTGAAAAACGATTTAGGAAAGTTGTTGGACAAAGGGCACAGGGTATAGCAAAGATGCATCTAATGGTCGAATAATTCCGTTACCTTTTGATTCCAACCATTTCCTGTATCTGACGGTCCAGGAAACAGATGCAAAGAGGTTGGAGAGGATATTGCGGGAGGGGACCCGGATCCATAAAAAAATGATTTTCGTCAAATTCGTGCAGCTTGGTTTTCTCTCACATATCAACCCATTGTCATCTCCCAACAAAAATTGTTATAAAAGAGGAGAAAGAAAATATATTTTTATGTTTTTTAAATAAAGTATTAAATTATTATAATGCTCTTAAAATAAATTATTTTGAATTAAAAATATAGGTTTATTTATCTTAAATATTTTTGTGTTGGTTGCTAATGAATTCCAACTAGAGTGAACATTAGCATCCTCCATATATATGAGAAGAGATCAATTTTTTTTTATATATATCAAGAAAAATCAAATTTCACCGATATAATTTTGTTATCTCGCTCATATAGATTAAAATTAATGTAGTATAAACATTTAAAAATATAATAAAATATGAATCATTTGATTATCTTTTTATTATTATTCAATTTTGACAAAATTTGACATAAATGATTTTGATAGTATATAGATCTAATTCAACGATTGGATCAAGAAAAAATATTTTCCATATCAAGTTATAAAATCTTTCTCGCTCTCATGATTAGAGGTATTTTATTCTAAAAAGTATCAAGCTCCACCTTCAATTTGGATCTTATAAACAGCCTCCATTAAACACACCAAATTATAAATTCAAACTACTACTACATCTTGTTCTTATTACAAGGTCTAATTTACTAATTCAGAAGAATTAAAGAAATTAGTTAATTTAATTAAAAGTATTAAATTTGTCTTAAATTTATGTTTTTTTTCCTAAACTACTTTCATGAACAAAACTAGCAAACATTAATGGATTATGTTTAATTTCTCTCAATATCATGTTGTTCTAAAACTGAATTTATTTAAGAGTAATTTTGTGAAAAAAATGATTAAGACAAAAGAATATTTTAGATTAGTTGACCTTATAAAAAGAATCAAATCACACTTAATTTGAACTTTATTATAATGACCACAAGTGATTCTCATAATAATATTTATCTATATATTAAAAGACCAGAAATATACTTACAACAGTTAGCATAAGTGATAACGATTTGTGTTTCTTAATCAAACAGTCTATAGTTTAAATCTTGATTGATCAATATGTATGAAATAAATAATGTTAAAAAAAGAATACTCATATTATATGTGCTCATGATTTCTAACGAAAATTAATCACCAATTTTAACAAAAATTACATCATATCAATACCATGATAAAAAATAAAGATCATAAATATTTTTTTTATAATTGTCATTAATATTCTTAAATTGATTCTAATAATTAAATGATATTAATTCACAAAATGCCAACATTCTATTATTCCCTTTCTTATCCATTTTATATAGATATATCCTCATGTGTAGATACACAGTTGTGGTTTTGATTGATGTTCTAGGAAGATGATTTTTTGCAGACTCTCAAGTTGGATATTTTTCAGAGTTTTCGTATATTTTGAGTTATTGACCTGTTAGCAAAGTTCTCTTATAATTTGAGTCAAACTCGTGCATCGTTTGGTTAGAAATAATGTATTTTCTGTTGACTTGGGATCTGCTATTTGCCGGTTAAACACGAACGAGTTAAGCCATTTTTGTTCCTCAAGTAGTGCAGTCGTATGATTTTGGTCTTTGTTTCACTAAAAAATTAACGATTAATTTTTACTGACATGGTTTAAACATAAAATCTCATCTAAATTACTCAAAATTTATCCCCAAAGTTTAGAAGATTGTGATATTGTAGTAGTTAAAATTGATCATTGAGATTAAGTAACACAACGAAACATGACATAAGATCCATTAACCCTAGCTTTTATGACAATTTTTGAAAAAAATAAAAATAAAAATCCTAATAAAAATAAGACTAAAATATGTTTGTCATCTCTAATTGAATTTTGTGTTTATTTTTTAATAATTTTATTATTATTTTTGTTTCATGATAAAATAAAATTTTTGTTTTTGATCTTTCACATTTTTTAGTGGTTGATAAATTAATAAATTTTATGTTTATTTTCTGATAAAAAAAATGTGTTAATTTATTAGTGAAAAAATATTCAAATATTTATTAGTAATGAAAACATGGTTTAGCCTGAAAACAAAATAATGTTAAAGAAAAGAACCTACAAATTTTATAGCTCTGATTATTTCTCTTTCATCTACGTACGGTAGATAATCATGTTGACTTGACTGACTATAACATCTTGGTTTAGATCTTTAGGATATATAACGTGTATAATCAAATGCATATGTTTTAATCATCTTCAAAAGAGTGCACCATGGTGGGAACACAACTAAACGTGAGATCAATTTGCATTGGTTTCTTGTTATTGGTGAGTTTCAGATCACTCATTACAAAGGCACAATCACCCATCTACCAGGGAAGTTACTGCCAAAACACCACCCAACAACCTCTCAGCAGTGAATACCAAACCAATCTTGATAGAATCCTCACATGGATGTCCTCTGATGCAGCCACAAGCAAAGGTTATAATTACAAAAGCCTAGGCAGCAACAGTCCTGTATATGGCCTCTATAATTGCCGAGGCGACGTGGTTGGATACTTTTGTCAATTCTGTGTTTCTAATGCTGCCAGGGAAGTCCCTCAGCACTGCCCCGATAAGGTTTCTGCTTTTGTTTGCTATGATTTTTGCACGCTAAGGTACTCAAATGAGAACTTCTTTGGGAAAATTCTGACATACCCGACATGGCATGGTTTTCGAACCAAAAACATAACCAACTTCGAAGAGATTCAAAAGGGTGAGGATTTTATGAGAAGTTTGATCAGAAAAGCAACTGTGGAGACCAACCAGTTGTACTATGCGGATGGCTTCAATTTGAGTACGCTTCAGGGAAGGTATGGCATGGTGCAGTGCGGTAGAGATCTCACAAATGAAGGGTGCATAGAGTGTTTGGAGGCCATGTTAGCACAAGTTCTCAAATGTTGTGAGCAAAAATTAGGATGGTTTATTTGGTCTGAAACTTGTCTGATTAGGTATGATGACCATATGTTCTACCTTCTTAACAACCAAGCATCTTCAGTTCCTGTTCCAAATCGCCAAAGAGGTGAATCTGAATCCTAAAACTAGTACTTTTTGACTTTTCTTATTGTAAGTTTAAAAAATTGATTATTTTACTTTTATATTATCACAGCTAAACATGGGGGTAATAGGACGTCAAAAATCTTGATCATTAGCTTCTCTGTGATGGGTTCAATAACTTTACTGTGTTTCAGTGTATATTGCTTTTGGTACAGAAGAAGAGGTACAAAACGTAATTTCCTTTAACTACACATGTCATAATTTGTATGGTAGCTTACCGATATGAACTCATAATCTTCTCTTTGTAGAAAGGCTTCTTCTATCTACATTTCATAAAATTCAAACAGAGGAAACATTGAATACAGACCTGCCTATGATCCCGCTAATCACAATTCTACAAAGTACTGATAACTTTTCCGAAGCATCTAAATTAGGAGAAGGTGGATTTGGCTGTGTTTACAAGGTTTTAATGATCTGGAATTTTGGATATAATTCTCTATTTTTACCATCTTTCTATATGCTTTTATTTATTGCAAACATTTGTCAGGGAGTTCTACCAGATGGAAGACAAATTGCAGTCAAAAGGCTCTCAAAATTTTCTGGTCAAGGCTCAGAGGAGTTCAATAATGAAGTAATGTTTATAGCTAAATTGCAACATCGCAACCTTGTACGGCTGTTGGCATGCTGCTTGGAGGAAGACGAAAAGATACTTGTATATGAGTATATGCCAAACACAAGTCTCTACTTTCACCTGTTTGGTATGTTTTCAGATAGCTTCAATGCTTCATTGAATAACAGTGTTTATGGTTGCTTTTGGAGTTTTTACTGCATTTTTTTTTTCTTCTCCTGTTTTTAAGAATACCCAAAAATAGTTCGACAGATTTACTTTTCCTTAAATACCATGAAACTGAATTCAAGTTATATCATGTAATTAACAATCATTTTATAAGCTATATTCAAGGGGAAATTGCTAAATAATTCTTTTGGTATTTTTTCTCATGCTTGGGCCAATACTTGGCATTTGGTATTTTAGAGTTTTTTACTTCACATACTGCTTTGTAGTTCAAATCCCGTTTCTGCTCGAGTTTTCAGATGATGAGAAAAGAAAGCAGCTCAATTGGAAACTAAGATTAAGAATTATCAATGGAATAGCAAGAGGCATATTATACCTTCATGAGGACTCTCGACTAAGAGTAATTCATAGAGATCTCAAAGCTAGCAATGTTCTATTAGACCATGATATGAATCCCAAGATATCTGATTTTGGACTGGCAAAGGCATTTGAAATAGGACAGAACCAGGCAAATACAAAACGAGTAATGGGAACTTAGTGAGTATTACTTGTACTGATCATTTCTTAAACAATAAGATTTATAAATGCATTTTAAGTATTAATTATACAGAGATGAAATTCCTTGACCGCGGAAATAACAAAGCTCTATTGATTTCAAATAGTGGATACATGGCTCCAGAGTATGCTATGCAGGGAGTATTTTCAGTGAAATCTGATGTTTTCAGCTTTGGAGTTCTTGTTCTAGAAATCATTAGTGGGAGAAAGAATAGCGGGTTCTATCTGTCAGAGCATGGCGAAACTCTTCTTTCATATGTTAGTCTTCACTCTTATCTTTTCAACAAATTATTCAACAATGGTAACTAAAGCATAACAATATTCACAAATTACAAATATTTGTAGGCTTGGAGAATATGGTGTGGAGGAAAATGTTTGGAATTGATGGATCCAGTGCTAGAAAAATCATTCATAGCCAGTGAAGTTGAAACGTGCATACACATTGGTTTGTTGTGTGTTCAAGAAAATGCAACACATAGACCAACCATGTCCGATGTTGTTGTAAAGCTAACAAGTGACGGAATGGTCCTTCCAAACCCCAAGCACCCGGCATTTTCAATTGGTAGAGAGGAAGTACCTACATCAAAAAGTTCGAAGAAACTTTCCAATAATGACGTAACAGTCTCTAGTACTCTACCTAGGTAATGGACAATTGTATAAAGGATTTGTATCTCTTCCAAGTGACAAAGTAAAGCTGTATTTATCATTGATTTAAATTAAATTATCTATTAAATTGAACTACTCACATTAACATTGATAGCACTACACCAAGGAGGGATTGGTCAGATGTGTGGATTTGGGCAGGGAACAATCCAGGAGTATACAGGAAAATCTGTTGAACATATATGTTATATATATTAATAATAATATGTTTACACAAGCCCAATAGGTTATTGTATGGTTATATGGGCCCATATGGCCTGGAGCCCAATAACTTACTATATTACTAGGGTTTTCCTTAAGCTGGAGGTAACAATGTTAAGCATTTCAAAATTCTAATGCCTCTTGATGTAATACTTCAAACACCAAATACTAAACTCTTCTCTCTCAAACCTCCTTACCTCCAACAATCTTGAAGTATTAGCTTCGTGTATCGGATTTGAGCGAGTAAGGTGTTGTTTTGAAGATCTCATCGAGAGGAACTCAAGGGTGTGATCACTTTCTTGTTTCGACGGAAGGATTGACCAGGATCTGAGATTGAAAATTGTGCAGCCGCAACTTTTGAGGCTAGATCCTGAAAATTTCAGCCAATTTCACGAGTTGAACCTTATGGGTTTTGTTCTACTCGTCGAGACAATCGTTTTGAGTGGTCATTTGCGTAAAACGGAGGTCAAACAAAGGAGCTATAGTCGTTTGAAGTTTCTGCAGTTTTTCGATGACTGGTTCATCTTCGCAGGCGAACTTTCCGGTAACTTTGTCTTCTCCGATGAACTCTCGGGCGACTGGTTCGTCTTCTCCGACGAACTTTCCGGTGACTAGTTCATCTTCTTCGACAAACTTTCCGGCGATCAGTGACTTTCCGACGAACTTTTTCGGCGATTTTTCAGCAAGTCTCCGGCGACCTAAAATATTTGTTTCTTAGGTTTTTGGGCGTTCCGGATCCGTTTTTGGGGTCAAATTTGACAAATTTCACCTCTACAGTGCTGTTTTGAAAAGTTATAAGGTTTGGTATACTTTTGAGGATTTTAAGTTACACTCTTTCTAACTCTTTTACTTTGATTAAAATGGCAAAATATAGTTCATATGATATCATAAAACTTAAATCTTTTGATAATCTCTTTGTTGATCTTGTGTTGAGTAAGCTACCTACTGAATAAAATTCTTTTAAGACTGACATACATAGACTAAAAGAATAGATGGGGCTGGATGAATTAAAAAAATGTATATTCATATTGACTATAAAAACATTTGTAGGCAAATTTTGGAACAAGTAGGACAACAAAAGTTAGTTGCCAACTTAGTTTCACATTTCTATAAATATCAGAAAAAGTCCAAGCCACCAAAAGGTGAATCCTCTTCACAGTTAGAGACCAAAATACTGTCTTCAAGAAGAAGAAGAAGGGCAAGTGCCATAACTATGGAAAATGGGGTCACTGGGCAGCAGAATGTAAGCTACCAAAGATTTTAAAGAACGACACACCACAAAATGAGTCTAATACACTAATTAGTGAACCTGAGCCTCAACCCTTCATTGAAATGATGAATAATGGAAAGGTCAGTGTCTCTTTTGAGTGGTGGTTTGATAGTGGTGCTATATGTCATACAACAGATGATGAGAATTTACTCATTGAGACCATAAAAGTGAATGACACCGTAGAAATTTGTAATGGTAGTGAGGCAGGGGTGACTCATGCTAGAACTACTAATTTGGTGTTTCCTTCAGGTAAGTTACTAACTTTGAAACATGTTAAAGTAGTACCCTTACTTAGAAGGAATTTAATGTCTATGAGTTGACTTGATAAAGCTGATATGCCTTTTTTCAACTATGAATGGTAGAGTAACTTTATCTGTTAACTCATGCTACTTCGGTTGAGCATTTAAGATCAATGGCATGTATAGATTAAGTTTAGATATTTATAGCATAAACCATGTTAGTTCTACTTTGATTGATCCAAAATTATTACATAATAGACTTGGACATGTGAACTATAGGAAAATGCAACATTTATCTAAAACTCACAACATTCCATTAGATACTTCTATTTGATTTGACAAATGTGAAGTGTGTGCACAGACTAAGATCACTAGAAAACCTTTTAAGTCGGTTTCTAAAAGCACAACACTTCTTGAGCTTATACATTCTGATCTTTGTGACTTTAAAAACTATGTCACCAGAGGGGGACAGAAGTACCTAATCACATTCATAGATGATTTCTCTAGATATTGTCATGTTTATTTGTTGAAATCAAAAGATGAGGCTTTTGAGAAGTTTAAGGTTTTTAAATCTAGAGTTGAAAATCAACTTAATTTGAAAATTAAGAGGTTTAGGAGTGATAGAGGAGGAGAATATACAATGACTGAGTTCAAAGAATTTTGTGCTTTGGAAGACATAATACTTGAAACTACCGCTCCTTACTCACCCCCAATCAAATGGTGTTGTAGAGCATAAGAATAGAACTTTAATTGAAATGCTAAATTCTATGTTACTTACAGCTGGCATGTCTTCCTCCTATTGGGGAGAAGCTGTTTTAACTGCTAATCACATCTTAAACAGTTTGCCACACTCTAAATTGTCTAAGACACCTTATGAGATATGACACAAATGTCCTTGTAGATATGATACCCTTAAAACTTGGGGTTGTGTTGCCTATGTAAGGATACAAGATACTAAAAGGCCTAAGGTGAGACCTAGAACAACTACTTGTGTATATCTAGGTAGTGCAAAGGATAGTGCTGCAAATAGAATTTTGGATCTATCTACTAACATAGTGACAGAATCTAGAGATGCAAAATTCCTTGAGTACAAGTTTGTTAGCAATCTTAACTTGAAGGTTTTTGGATCTACAAATATGATTTCAGAATCTCCTGTAGAATCTGTAGCTTGTCCTTCTGACATTAATCTCACACAATTGGCTATTGAACCAATCCCAGTTAGAAAATCTACAAGAGATAAAGTTTCAAAGAGTTTTGGTGAGGACTTTGTTACTTACCATATAGAGGGTGATCCATTCTCCTATCAAGAAGCAATGAGATCTAGGGAATCCTTACTGTGGGAAGAAGCCATAGATGATGAAATGAGTTCTTTGCTACAAAATCACACTTGGCAGCTAGTCAATTTTCCAAAAGGGGCTAAGGCTATAGGCTGTAAGTGGGTATTAAAGAAGAAACTGAATAGTAACGAATCAATAGCTAGATATAAAGCATGTTTAGTAGCTAAAGGCTTTAAACAACAGAGTGGAATAGATTTTTTTTTATGTTTATTCACCTATATGTCATCTGTCAACTATAAGAATTCTTCTTGCTTTGGCATCTATTGAACACTTTGTAGTGCATCAAATGGATGTAAAGACAGCCTTCTTAAATGGAGAGCTAAATAAAGAAATCTACATGGAACAACCTGAAGGGTATGTCATGAAAGGCCTTGAGAAAAAAGTTTGTAAATTGAACAAATCTTTGTATGGTCATAAACAAGTACCTAAGATGTGGCATCTTAAGTTTGACAAGTTGGTAAAGAGCTCTCATTTTCAGTCCAGTTATTTAGATAAATGCCTTTACTATTGTTTCATGTCAAATAAGATAGTCATCATATGCTTGTATGTTGATGACATGTTAATTCTTGGCTCCGATCATTCTATAGTGAGTGATGTGAAAACCACTTTAGCTAGATAATTTGACATGAAAGATCTTGGTATAGTTAATACCAGTCTCGGTATGAAAGTAAGTTTTGAAAGGCAAGTTATCTCCTTTAGCCAAACTCATTATATTGAGCAGCTACTTTCTACCTGGGGATATAGTGAGTGTAAACCGAGTGAGACACCATATGATTATAACAAAAGACTGATTCCTAATGAAGGGATCAGTGTGGATCCGTTAAAGTACTCAAAACTGATAGGTAGTCTCATGTATGCTATGAGTTGCACTAGACTTGACATAGCCTTTGCAGTTGGCATGTTGAGTCGTTTCACTAGTAATCCTAGTAAAGAGCATTGGGATGCCCTCAGTAGGATGATGATATACCTTAAAGGTACTAAATATTATGCTCTATGTTGTTCTGGTTATCCTCCATCTGTGGATCATATTCTGATGCCTCATGGTGTTCAGAAATTGGAAATAATAAATCCACCAGTGGATATGTATTCACTCTGGGTGGAGCTGCTGTTACTTGGAAATGCAAAAGACAGACTTGTATTGCATTGTCATCAATGGAATCATACCTTTTGCTTTAGCCTCAGCTGGTGAAGAGGCAGAGTGGATAAAGAATCTGATTATGGATATTCCTTTGACTAAACTAAAGATTAATTCTTTAAGTTTATTTTGTGATAATCAAGAAGCAGTCCAAGTTGTAAAGAGTGCTCTCTTTAATTCAAAGAGAAGACATGTGAGACTGAGACATGCGTTGTTGAATTTTCTGAGAGAACAAGGAGTTATCACTTTGGTTGATGTGAGATCGAAAGATAACATGGCCGATGCTCTCACAAAAGGTTTACCTAAAGATCGATTATTCAAAACAGTGGGGGAAATGGGGTTAAAGACTATGTAGACAAGTCTTAATTATCATTTACTTACCTTAAATTGTGTGTTTTGAATTATCGAATCTTCTTTTGTTGGCCAAATGATAAGCCAATTTATATGTTTCATCGATGATCGTGGTTGCTAACTATTTTGAAAGGGTGAGTTATCTCATTCCAAACTTGATGAAATGATTTTAATCCAATATC
>CM023955.1:30358060-30393664 GCA_013407115.1 Glycine latifolia
TGGGAAGCTTGTGTCATTCCAAACTTGATGATACAATCCTACCAGGTTGGCCTATCCTTTTTGGTTAAATGATCTCATTCCAAACTTGATGAGTTGATTTTAAACCAATATTTGGGAAGCTTGTGTCATTCCAAACTTGATGATACAATCCTACCAGGTTGGCCTATCCTTTTGGTTAAATGATCTCATTCCAAACTTGATGCTAGATTATTTGACTTTAAGGAATTAGTAACTGTGAGATTCCAAATTGAAACATAGAAATAGTTGATTATATAAGAAGCCTATTGGTCTTGTTCTTAATTGAAACTTGACATTACAAGACTAAGTTATTGTAAGTGATGTGACTATTAGTCTTATTCTGTAAAATGAGACAATCTTTACTCTCTTACAAATAAACTTAGGTTGATGGCTCTTTATAACTTAAACTATTTAGGCCTTGTTCATAATTTATGAAACTGGCTTGATGCTTATGAACATGATATTATGATGCTTTATGACATTGATACATGTTCTTCTTTGCCTGATGATATGATGCTAAGTTCTTTTAATAGAACTAGACATTTTTAGTAGTTTATTCAAATGATTGAATTCATGATAATATGAAATTCATATTTGAAATTCTACAGGGGATGATAGAGATGGAGGAGAGCTTAAGAAGTTGGATCCTTAGGAGGATGACCAACTTGATATATGAATATATCATTTAGAGTAGTAGGGAACTTGATAGTTCACTTGCTATTGCTCATTATGTTGGAGTCCATTTACTTGAGACTATTGCCCATTATGTTGGAGTCCATTTACTTGAGACTTACATTTTGTTATTTCTATTTTGTGAACATCATGATTATTATGCTTCTTTCTTATATTTGTAAGGCCTTAGACTATTTTGACTGACCTACTTATACTTGATTGTTATGCATATGTTGGTTGTGAACTGATTTTGAGATTGATTTTTTGGATGTTGGGATTTGGATGAGTTTAGATTTAATCTAAAAACTCTTGGTATTTATATTGATATATTGATCTCAAAACAGATTCATGAGACTGATGATTCACTTAGTTTGATTGCAAACATAGTCTGAGTTTAATATTTTATTATTAAAACTCTTTGACCTATCCGAGTTGATTGTCTTGGACTAGATGTGGATGATTCATGTTTGTTTGAACGTTACACTGACTACCTTATTGGATTGTGTTGTATGGTAAACATAGGAGGAGATTGTTGAATATATATGTTATATATCTTAATAATAATATGTTCACATACAAGCCCAATAGGTTATTGTATGGTTATATGGGCCCATATGGGCTGGAGCCCAATATCTTGCTATATTATTAGGTTTTCCCTAAGTTGGAAGTAATACTGTTGAGCATTCCAAAATTCTGATGCCTCTTGGTGTAATACTTCAAGCACCCAATACTAAACTCTTCTCTCTCAAACCTCCCTACCTCCAACAAAATCTGCATATAGTTTTTTACTGAATCAAAAGCTGATTACTCAAAATGAGATCTTTTGGATTCTTTTGCGAATAGCTGCTCCATCAAAAATGCTGGGGTTTGCCTAGAACTAGAGGCTCTTCATTGATAGGATACAACAATGGCGAATTTGATGTTGAAGAACTATGAAGCACGGACACATGAGAAAGCAAGGAGAATCGCGTCCGACTCGCTCCGACACCCCGACACGCGCCAACACGCTCTGACACCGTGTCAGACACACGGTCAACAACCTTGACACGTTGACCATTTCTGACACCCGAATTTAACCGTGTCCGACGCGTTGACCATCTGTTCTCAGGTGTAGTCCTACCTCTCCACCTCCAAGCAGGTCCTCTCCTTCATGTCATGATCCTTCATGATATGGATCTTGAATGGAATCTGCAATTCCTGTAACGGTTTCGCGAGATACGTGGCCTTAGACACCGTGAAGGCAATGAAGTCGTCCTCGGGCTTGCACTTGCTGTTGTTAATAGCGTCAACGACGTCTTCATCAGAATTGGGGTCGGTGTTGATGGAGAGGTTTGTGGGGAGGCAAGGTGGTGGATTTTTATCTGCGGGAGTTGCGGGGAGGAATCCAGTGCAGAGGGTTATGATGGGGCTGCATTTTTTTTCTCTTCTGACTTTCAGAGGGTTCTAGAGGTTCTTTTAGTAAAGAATAATAGTATGTGAAGAGAGGAACGGGGTTTGTGTGTGTTTTTAGGAAAGTGATCAGACATTACTGGGTGAATAAATAAACGAGTTGGGCTGGTCTATGGGTTGGGCCTACCTGATGAACCCACTGTAGGGTTACTTTTGATCTGGGAACTTATTTATGAAGTTTCAATTCAGCCAAGTATATTTTACTTGGAATATACACTATATAAATTAAAAATAATATTTAATATTAAAACGTGTCCCAACGTGTCGAAATCCATAATTTTTTAAGATTGACGTGTCGGAGAGTCGAATCGTGTTGTGTCATGTGTCGTGTGTCGGTGTTTATGCTACATAGTTGAAGAATATAGGAGGTTCAAATCTGGATTCAAGATGGGTTTTGTGCAATTAGCATGCTGAAAATGCATGGCATCTTTTATTTTCGTGTAGCTTCTCTTATGAGTTATGGAACTTGCGTTATTGTTGGACTGCCAAACAAGTGTTGCGTCAAGATAGTCAGTCTTTGAATTGTGCGTTATGGGTCTAACTCAGCTCTACAAAACCAACTTGTAAGGTGAAGGTCACCCCCACCACTCCATCACACTGAGGGCTAAACATCTTGAGTACAAAGTTTGTAGGATTGACTTACTAGAGCCAATAACACTCGCGATGATAAACTTTGATACCATCTTAAAATTATGGGTTATAGTCTAACTCAACCCTACAAAACCAGTTTGGAAAATGAGGGTTTCCCTTCCTTATACAAACTATTTGATGTTACCCTAAGTCAATATGGAATTTCCGAAAATCAAGCACATTTTTGGCAACATCCTAGACTCATAAAGGGTAAAAAAGAAGGGTTTGGCATGGTGGGTTGTATGGCTAGCTGCTGTATGGTAAATTTGGTTGTAGCGGAACAACACTATTTTTAATGGAGAATGACCAAATGTACAACACATAGTAGAATGTGGTAGAAGTTTAGGTTGTCCTGTGGATGGATCTGATATCCAAAAAAATTGAGTCGAACAGAACTGAACCGGTTTAATAGGTTCAGGTTTTAATCCAAACAATTGACCCACTTTACCAAACTGTTATAAACTAAACTGGTTAGTTAAACCAGTTCTGAACTGGTTTTTAATATTGAATCATTTTTTAACTAGTTTTACAACCAAATTGATTTTGAACTAGTTTTCAAATACAATATGGTTTCATAAACTGGTTTTAAAACCTTTTTTTTTTTATTGTTTTCCACTCTCAAATTTTTTTCATTGTCTCTTTCATCCTACAATCATTTTCACTCATCAATAAAAAAATATACATTTTTTTCATAAAGTATTTTATTTTCATTTAATTCTACATTTGATCCTACACCATAAAATAAATCACAGCTTATCTGATCCAATGCTTTCAATTGTGACAAAGACTTCATTTGAGGGTATAGTTTTTGCAAAGTGAAGAAAAACAACATTAGCTTATAAGTACAAGAATGTAGTTTGAACTACAGTGTGGATCAATAACTCTTCCTCCAATACTATAGGCAGATTCAGAAGCCACCGTAGAGATTGATAGGTGTAGCAAGCAAATCCCTTGCCATGTTTGATAGAATTGGAAATCGACCTGAGTTTAGTTTCCACCAATTGAAAACATCCAAATCTCCCTAATCCAGTTCTAAAGCTTCATCTAAGCAAATATTTAGTTCAGTTCTGCTAGATCTGATTGTTTGAAAAAACTGGTTGAAACCATAAGGATCATCAGTACCTTCATTAATGTACTGTCTAGAATATGGAAAATACACGTGGCCATTATATGGGACCATCCATACACGTGTCAACCCTCCACGTCAGTCCTATTACAGGAGCATGGACGTCTACCTTCAACAGCCTAGCCATTCAGGCCAACAGGTTAGTTGTTACGCTTTATTATTCAATTATTGTAAGGGCCCTTAACAGGTACCTAATTATCTATAAGTCTTAAGATTATCTACAAGCTATTATCTATAAGTTGTTACTTATCTACAAGCCATCAAATTATCTACAAGGTATGAATTATCTACAATTCGAATTATATACAGCTTGCAATTATCTGTTAGCCTTATCTACAAGTTAATTATCTACAAAGGCCCAAGGCCCTCGCTCACCCTATAAATACAAGTTCCATCTAACCTCTACACAGACAATATATACCTTACACACATGAAAACACACTCAATTATATTATTCTCTCTATAATTGATATACTTACTTGAGCGTTAGAGTCATTTCCTTTGTTTTGCATATCCCCCTCCCTAACAAGGTAGACTCATCATCCGAGGTGCAGAGTTTGAAATCAACCTGTACCACGTCCACCCTTGTGTGTGAATCTTCTAGATTTTGGTACGAACAATTAAGATAAGCTTCTTGTGAGTTAGCTTCAAACTCATTTGTCCCACAATGGTACTCTTCAAAAAGTGATTTCATCTTGGATTCCACTTTTTTTCTTCAATACAAATTCTATTTTACGACTAAAATTTTTAGTAGACAACCATCGCAACAATTGCAATTTGTATCTTGGATGCAACACAAGAGCAATTAATAAAAATATGTTTAGACAATCAGGAACACCCAATACTTATCATATTTTTTCTTTATTGCTTCAACCGTCGTTTTTACACTTGCTTCCTTTGAAGTACACATTTGTTTTATCTTCCTTCCAATTCCAAAGGGCTCAAACATGTACAAATTTCTAGTTACATAAGTCAAACCCGACATGCGCAAAGTGTAACGACCCGCCTCGTCGCTACTGTATCACTAACTCTTAATCATGCCATTAACATGTTTAACTTGAAAATCACTTTAATTTGATTAGGGAAAACCATAGTAAATTTTTCGCGAGCACATAGTAATCATCATCATAAAGTAAATACGTAAATAAAATACATATGAGACACCTCAAGTACATATATATCTATACAAAACGTGGTTTAGTTTTGGGTACAATCAACCATGTCTAAAATGTATTAAGTATTTTACAAAGGAAACAAGAAATTAAATTAGGGGTGTGATTAGCAAAACACGGGGTGTGACTAGCAAAACATAACTCTTGCCCGGGATCTAATCCATCGACATCCTGGCCACTCGGCGGCTCCTACCAAAAAGATGGTCCTCTTCCAAATTACCTACTGCTGCTTGTCTGCTCACACAAACGCGGTTCGCGATCATCACAGGTACCAAACCACACGGTACAACATAGCAAATGTGAGTTCATCAAGTAAAATAACAATCAACAGATAACATTAGTTAAAGAAGACAATTCAAATATCACATATCATCTTAGCATTTCATTACACAGCCAACACGGGCAATCACCCATAGACATTCCACAAGTCAACTTATAATGCCTAGCATGATGCATGCTCCTGCCATTCACTCAGCGTGCAATGTGGTACCATCACGGAAATAGATCATCTCGGTGGTCATGATGATGTAGTAACTTGTCAGGGTCACTCTGTCGTGCACAGGTCGCTCCCCCCAGTGGTGATCGGCCCCGGGTGTCAGAAGGAGTACCCAACAGACGTGCCCCCCAGTATCCCGGTACCCTACAACCAATCATCCTATTTCCATCGTGCAAATATAATATGTCACATGGGCACCATCAATGTATGACCCGGCAGGAACGAACTCTTCTTGGGTAGGATAATGCCATACACCCCCCATGTATATACATACCGCCCCAAACGAGGGCATCATCGATGCACTGACCGTGGTCCTTGCAAGGTTAACCACCCGGTCCCGGCATCTCACGTGTCTATACATACCATAACACCACGGCACCATCAATGTATGTGTAACGCCCCGAATACATCCGGTTCATTAACATTGATTTATGGTCGTTAAGCGCAGCAATTATCACAGATAGACAATTTGGAAGCAATAAACAAAATGACGTCATCAAACATCATTTAACAACACCCACTATACATCATATATGGTGAATTCTCATAATATACAATGTATATAACAAAACTGTACATATCCCTCTCAGGGTACAAAATAACAGGCATAAATCAAAAGATAGAGCCAACATGCTCTCAAACTCTATGCCTAAGGTTCCCACAGAACCATACCCCTCTACTCGGGCTTCTTGCCCTGGGATCTATCAGTCGCTCCTTGAGTATCACCTGCAAAACATAATCCCCAACAGGGGTGAGATAACAATCTCAGTAAACTCAGGGTCCTTGGAGGTCTTTCCTCCCCCTGGTTCACTTCCATGGCATATAATATTAAAATTTGCATTACATAATCTAGCCATTACGGCTCTCATAAATCACAACACATCACATGTATGTAATAATGCCTGAGGAAGGTCATCCATTGAAGGGCACATTCCCTCAGGACTTTCAACACTGCCTGAGGAAGATCATCCACTGAAGGGCACATTCCCTCAGGACTTACATCACATATAATCTATTCTACTGGTCAGAGAATCTCAACAATCACACAACACTAACATAGTGTATATCATCAATCAATATACATCATATACATGTTTCAATAAAACAGTAACACCCAATTTCAATACACATGCCTCATGATATATAATAACCATCACTCCCTCGGAGTATGGTGGAACACAGACCATGGGAAACACTCCCAAGAACAAAGAGCTTACCTACTCTGAGCGCTACACTGGCTCTCCCGGCCTCGTGGTCACACCCACTAATAGCCTCTGAATCACGCCCTACATAAAGGCATACAAATAATCGATAACGGTTCTCAACCGTTAGAATGAAAAGAAACGCTATTCCTTTCCATTTAAACCTTTTTGTCCTCTATCTTAAAGTTATCAGAACTAACCACCTTATAGGCGACTCACAGACCCTCAGCAGGATCTATCTCAGCCTAACCAAGGCACTAGAGTCCCTTTGAGACTCTACATAAGCTAGTTCAAAGCATACAATTGCTTAACGACTTTATATATCAAGAATAACCAAGTTATTCAAAACAATCAATCCAACACTTAATCACCTTCTGTACGGTCTCCTGAACACTTTTAGTAAAAGCCCCAAGGCTCATACCTATCATAATACCTTTCATTTCATCATCATCCTTCCTACTCATACATATTTCAGAGCCACAACCAAACTTCATCAATAGTTAAGATTCAAAGTTCAATATTCATTAGAACAACCTCCTGAGCATACTTTTCTAAAGGACCCAAGCCTAATTCCAGCCCTAACACAAATGGGTCACTATTCATTCCAAGAACCATTTCACAAAGCAATCGACAAAACTTGAGTTTCTTACCTCTAAACTGTCGAGGAAGGCTAGAGGATCACTCTTCCAAGCTTTAGTGTCCTTGAATCGCCTTCTTTCCCTTCCAAAACTCAGTTTTGTAAAGTTCCCTAGAGAATGGGATCTCTCCGATTGATGGTTCTCTCAAGGAACTGAAGCTGTAATCTAGCTCATGGAGGAGTTCTAATCAACTTTCTAATTGGGTGGAAAGTGTTTAGATGAAGAATGGAGTAGATATGAAGCTTCCTACTTCACTAATGGTGGAAATCAGTGGGAGGAAGAAGAAGAAACGTTTTTGGCCAAAAAATTCGTAAAAATGGCCTTTTATAGGCCCCCAGCCCATGTTCCCACGCTAATAGCGCCACTCTGGCACTATTCGCGCCAAATTCTCGAGTCTGGACATATTCCTAGTGCTAATCACGCCACTCTGGCACTCACCGCACCAGATATTCGAGAAAAAGAGCCTCCAGGTGCATTCTGGCGCTAACCGCGCCAAATCTGGCGCTAATCGTGCCAGAAATTTGAGAAGAAAGCCCTTCTGGTGCAAGCTCATGCTAATGGCGCCACCTCCCACGCTATTCGCGCCAGTTTTTTTTTTTAGGAGTCATGGTTATTATAGTATGACCCGCCAGGACAAACTCTTCCTGGGTAGGATAATGCAATACACCCCTGTGGGTATCTATGTATATCCACCCGCATTTGATAACCATGGGCACCATCAATGTATGACCCGCCAGGAACAAACTCTTCCTGGGTAGGATAATGCCATACACCCCCCATGGTATCAATGCACATCGTCATCTCACGAGCCAACCTTCCAAGGTTTCGACATTACCATATAGGTTCATACACACACGTCGGTAGTACACAACATAGACTAGAGAGCCAGTATGAAGTATGAGGTGTCTGGGTTGACACTTAGACATAATCACTATGATTAGGAGGTAAGAACTCGAACAAGGGCAGACGAAGGCGGACAAGGTCGGACCTTGGACTTACAAAATACCAAGGACGGACCCAGCACTATGCAATCAATTACAAAAGCGTTTGTAATCGATTAAAAGTAGACAGCACAAACCCGGAAGCTCCAAAGGAAGGAACGAGCTTAACCGATTTAAAGAAAGAATACGCACGGGAAGGGAACCCGGTACCCCTAAAGGAAAGAAAGCAAGTTCAGCAACTCGAGAAGGAACGAACCTGGGAAAGGAACCCTGTCAATTCAAAGAGAGGACACAAGCTCAACCAAGTAAGAGAACCCAGTGGTTCTTTTCCCAAAAAGGCACGAGCTCATCCTAGTTAGAGAACTCGATGGCTCTTTTCCCGAGAAGGCACGAGCTCATTCGGATAAGGAACCCAATGGCTCTTCTTCTAAAAAGACATGAGCTCATCTGAGTTAGAGAACTCGATGGCTATTTTCCTGAGAAGGCACGAGTTCATCCGGGTAAGGAACCCGATGGCTCTTCTCCCAAAAAGACATGAGCTCATCCGAGTTAGAGAACTCGATGGCTCTTTTAGAAGAACTTGAGCTCAGCAGCTCTAAAGGGAGAATAACAGACCCCAGGTAAGGAACCCGGTATATCGAAAGAAAAGAGTGAGCTTAACAACTCTAAGGGAACAACCCCGGATAAGGAACCCGGGATATTGATATTCGCCAAAAAGGACTACTAAGAGTCATGTCCTGCATGTGCGTATACATGCTACGTAAAGAGTTCAGCTCAGCATACCTAACTCGGTACCCGGCACCTCCACAAACACCACCAAAAAGTGTTTTGGGAGTTTTCAGCATCAAATGCCAACTTCACGCGGATGCACAGGGAGTTATTACAACATCGACTCCCTCACAAGAACACCATCGACTCTTCGTTCCAGAACACCATCAAACATCAATACACAAGAACATCATCAAACATCAACACACCACATCCCATTTATTAAAAAGACAATTTCACTAAGAATACAACACACAACAGGGACATGCAGTCATCTTCATCGTTGGACTCCCTGGTCCCCAACTATGGTATCTAAAGCTACTATTAAACATGTTAAACTCCCCTTACCTAACCAAGGGTTCTTTGTAGAGTCTAGCGGTGCTGAAACACTGACTTCTGAAGCATGAAAGCAAGAGCAGGGCTCCGTTCTTCACGAAAGGTCGTCTAAGACTTCCACTCCAGTCATGAGGTTCCTATTGACGTAGGGGGTTTCGTGGCAACTACGGTGGTCCTCGGGGTTGAAGGTGACATAGAAGGGTTGAGGAAGAAAGGTTTCTAGATGTGGGTATGCTTAGAGAGAAAAGGAGATAAAGGCGCAAAGAAGAATAGAAGAAAGAAAGAAATAAGCTTCTGCAACACCACTTCAATGCCTATATACCTCGCTGACAGGACATGTCCACTATGCGTGCACAGACAGCAACCACAGACCAAACAGAGTTGACTTAACATATCAATCACCAAACACGCATACCAAGATAGAAACACAAAACAACAATTACCAATTAAATCAATTAATCAAGCAACATAACACACATCAAACATCAAACTTAGCAGCTTGAAATTTCATGGTGTTACACAAAGTAGCATCCGCTACTAGAAAATATGTTTTTGACATTGGTTTTATGAAAATTGATGTTAACAAAAGTGTGATGGAATTTTTGAAAATAAAATGACTTAATTAGCATTGTTTTTATAAGAACCAATGTTATGTATTTCTTTAACATTGATTTTGATCAAAACCAATGTTGCTTAATGCTCGTTAACATCAATTTTGACCAAAACTGATGTTGTTTGATGCGCATTAATAACGGTTATCAGAAAGTCGATGTTGTCTAATTGTTTTCTAACTTTCTTTGCATCCAACCCTTTTTGTTTTCTTTCTTTTTTACTCACACAAATTGCCCTCACTCTCTACCAACCCTAAAATTATTCTTGTTTCGTCCATCCCTTCTTATTGTCTTTTCCAAACCTAAACCACCCATTTGGGATTGTGTCACCGTCGCCTTCTCGTCTGTATGTTCCTCCTGCCATTATGAGTTAGGTATGACCCAAGAGAAGGAGAAGAGGGAAGAGAAAGGAGAGGAAGGAAGGAGAAGGTCAAAACAATGGTAATGACTTCATTGCAGTTGTTATGGGGGTTGTGTGTTTTGTAGCTATAGAAAACACACAGATAAATGAGAAAGTGAAACTAAATAAATTATTTGAAGAAGTATACGAGAGGTGTCACACTCATGGTTATCAAAATCGCGATTTAAATCGTAGAATCGTCTGATTTTACGATTCTACGAAGCCTTCACAAGTTAAATCACGTGTAGAAGTGTTTTCGACATAGAATCCGTGGACTCGACGTAGAATCGGTGGAATCGACGTAGAATCGCAAGTCTGATTGCGATTTGGCGATTCTTGGATTATGCGAAACGGAAGCCATGGACGAAAGAAGAAGCGAATTCCCAAGGTAGTGAGAGAGTGAAAAATCGCAGAAGAAGAAGCCATGGACGGAAGAGAAGATGGAGTGGAAAATGAAAGAGATATATTCCGGTGAGTCAATTGCATTTCAAAGATATTAGGGAGGATATTAGGGTCAAGTGCGAAGATGGAGTATAGAAGATGCAGTGGAAAATGAAATCGTGTGAGAATCGGCGCAGCAGCGAAGAAGAAGAAGAGCAGCTTTTTATATAGGTGGATATTAGGGTTATTTCGTATTTGGGCCAGGTCCATAATGGATTTGCTTCCGGCACCCCTTTTTTTGCTTACTATACACCCTTTGGCACATTTTTTTTTGTAGTTAGGTAATTTACTTTTTTTTTGTGTGAAGTAGACTCTTACGATTCCACGATTCGATTCTACAACTCGATTCTACGAGGCCTCCACGATTCTACGTAGAATCACGATTCTCACAACCTTGGTCACACTGCTCTCGCCGAAGGCGTTTTTGATAGTTACATAGAAGTGTTCCTAACACGTGCAGCAGAAAATTAGGATATATTTTGCATTCAAAATATACAACACATAATAAGTAGACAAAATTGATTTGGGAACCCAGATGTGCACTCTTGAAGCAACAAAAATTTTCTTAAACAGTGTGAAGAATTTACGTGTATTCACATCGAGACCAATCTTTGCTATCAACTCTTTGATGAGTGAAATTCTAAAAAGCAAACCCTCTTTCTACTTTTTAGGTCTAAATTTAGGCTTGAAATTTTCTAGTTTGTGTTTTGTACATTTTGCCTTGGGTATGTTAAAGAGATATGGATCTGGGTCTGTTTTCAAAGAAAAAAAGCCAAGACTTTATTTAAAATAATTTCATATGTCTTTATCTTTATAAAAATAAAAAGTATCTCATATTTTAAGAAACTTATTGATATAAGACAAAGATAATTCACAATTAATCACATGACTAATTATGATAATTAATCACATGATCCGATCCTAATATATAGCAATAAAATATTATTTTTATAAAACTCCTTTTTATATTAATTACATTCTCCGTGCTATCAAAGAATATAATAATATTTCACTAAAATATTTATTTGATTAAATTAAATTCTCTAATTTAATTATCAAATAAATTATTTTTCTTTTGGAAACATTGGAATGCTCGTTTGTGTTTGATCTCGTAGGTTCAATACTAAACCAGTACTAAATTAATCATATTTAACTTACTAATAAAGGTAGTCATCTAGCAACATTTCTTTACGTCCAGATAACACGAAGTAACATTTTTGACCTTCAAGAACCAATAGAAAAAAAGTGTAATATTTCCTTCCATCATTTACAACTCAAGGTTAACTATAGAGTATAGTATTATTGTCAAATTCTAACAAGCTAACACATTTAATTAATAAATAACTTAAGAAACTCTTTTCTTCTTTCATTCAATTGTCCTAGCCAAGGTCTTATTTCTATCATAGAGCTCAAACTCATTACCTAGAGTTGATGGATTCCTTCTTAATTAATCATTAATTCTACAAGTGTTTAATCATATTCAATATTTATTCAACTAGTGCCCTAAGACATTAAGTGTTCGAAATTAAAACATAATACATAACTTGTTAATTACTATGATAATCTAAGGTCAAAGGAACCTATTATATTTCTCACTACTACAAAATAGGCCTACGACGACGGTTATTTAACCCCTACGACGACGATTGTTTAGGTGTCATTGTTATGCATGTCGTTGAAAATGGACAAAAAACAAACGAAGACGGTTATTTACAAAAAACCATCATCGTATGTCCGGATACGATGACGATTTTTTCTTAATAACCGTCTTTGTTTGGATTTTATTTTCATTTACTTTTTTTTAAAATTAAATACAAATGACGACGGTTATTTACAGAAAACTGTCATCGTATGTCCGGATATGATGACGGTTTTCTGTAAATAACCGTCGTCGTTTGTATTTAATTTTAAAAAAAATAAAATACAAACAAAGACGATTATTAAGAAAAAACCGTCTTCGTATGTTGACATACGATGACGGTTTTCCCTTAATAACCGTCTGCGTAGCTTTTTAATTAAAAAATAAATAAATAAATAAAATACAAACAAAGACGGTTATTAAAAAAAAACCGTCTTCGTATGTTGACATTTTGCTTAATAACCGTCTTTGTATCTATTTAAAAAAAAACAAAAACAAACATACAAAATAGAAATAAAAAAATTAGACAAAGTGAACAACCCCTTAAAAATCAAATTGAGAATTTTCTTAACATTTATAAATACAAAACAAAATAAGTACAAATTTTAAATTTTTATTTGATAAGTTTATATTTAATATAATAAAATTGCATTACACAATTAATTGGCTGGAGTATTTATGGATTATGGATAAAATAGGAGGGTAAAATTGGCTGGAGAAAAAAGTGAAGTAAGGAAATAATAGTTACTATAAAATATAAATTCTAAAGTGAAGTGTGTACTGATAACTGATTGGAACATGTATGGTTGGATAATGAATCTATATTCTCGAACCATTTGGATAGGGCTACACAACCACACACAGCTTGCACTCAACCCAACCACCCACCAATGCCTTTTTCTCTTAACTCTTTTCTTCTTTCATCTTTGAACATTGGCATTTCCCAAAGGTTAAAATCCCCCCCCCCCTCTCCCTTTTGTCTTTTGCGTATTTAAAATAAAAAAATTACTGTCCAACTTTGAAACAACAATGGCCAAGGCTTAGGGAGGAGGATTAACAATGGCCAAGAGGTTTCCTTTCTATATTTGCTTTTATCCCAGAAAACAATAAGGTCAAGCAAATAGAGGGAGACATAGCGAAAATAGGCACAGGAGGAGCAACAGGGTACGTGAAATTGACACACACAAAGTTTTTCAATAAAAGAAATATTGTATTACTTACCATTTAAAAAAAACAAAAACTTTCCAAACAAATTTCCAATAACCCAACCTCCTTAACAAAATAGAAAAATAGAAAAAAAAAATGAAGCAAAGGAAATGTAAGAGCAGAGTATATTAACCTGGTTTCGAGAATCATTTTTTTAGATTCTTCATTAGCATCATGAAAACATAGCAAATAAGATAATGGCAACTAATCCTAGAAACTCCAAGGAGACTCCTTTATTAAACAATATTAGTATAAAAAAACTGAATGCAAGATGCAGCAATGTGCACAAGAATAAATATACCAATGAAACGAATATTTAGAAGTCATGAAAAAAGTCTACAGTAATCATACTATAAAGAAAACTTATTGCTAGGCACAATTCTATCAAAACCTTACCTGTTCTAATAGTTTTTCTGCTTTCATTTGATCCCCCTTTGCAAATTAATGAACTGCCTGAGGTAACAAGTGACCCATTAGTCTTTATATGTAATCGCAAATAGAGCTTGGGGAATACTAGATTAATCAAATGTGGAACTAAATATAATCCAAACAAAGAATGCAACATACTGCTTTGTAATATTCATTCATTGCCACTTGAAATGAGAATCAAAATATAGAATTTCATAGAGCTAATTATGAATCCTTCAGAATGGAACTTAAAGAAAATAACTGCCAAAGAAATAAATTGGTTAGCATTGGAATTTTTTACACTACAAAGGTGGTCATGTTTCAGACAATTTTCTTACTTCAGATAGCATACATGAAAGGTATGCCATGAGTACCATGGGAGCAACCTCATGGTCTGTAGAATGCTTGGGATTTGTTAGTAAATGAATTAGGGAATAATGGCTAACAGTGTACTGAGATATTTCATTGTTGTGGTTAAGCATATTCAAAAGTAATGGAATTTAGAATTAACCTTATCAACTTGCCAAAATAGAGCTTCTTAATAATGAATGCATTGAGCAATCCAGCCTGAAAAACATAATTATACCAAATATATATCAATAATCACAACGAAAAATAATGAATCTTACCAATTGTGTGTAAGCTTTGTGCATTTGGAAGAACTCCAATGGTACATACAGCCCCATGGGTATATGTGCAAGACTAGCCCAACAAGCTCACTAACATGACAAGACTCCAAACATAATAAGAATCCCAATATTCTACATAATAATGTGATAAATTCAGTTTATGTGCAAGTCACATTTGTGAGAAAATGCCAAATTTGGTGTGTGCAATAAAATATTCAGCATGCTCAAAAGTAAGACTTTCTTCTCCTTATTTTAATTTTATTCTATTTACCTACAAGCTTCCCATTTATGAAAGCATGAAGGGCATGACCAAAGGAACCAATGTGAAGGACAGTTTGAGAACCAGCATCACCTTCAACATCAATGGTGCAGAAAAAAAAATGAAGTGGTACCATGGGTTGACTAACCCAACTCCAGAAGATATGAATCAGCCTTTTAAAGATTCACTTGTAAAGCCTTTCTAAGTAGAATGGTCACCTCATCAAAAGAGAAAAAGAAAAGTTTGATAAACATAAAATTAGAAGGAAATGAAGATTCAAAGGGTCAAATGCATACAAATTTCAAATAAACTTTAGGAACATTGAATTAAAAAGCTTTTGGATTGACAAACAGTTTACAAGCACACTCCCTAACATTTCTAACACATTTCTAACACAACCCAGTTACCAGCCTCTATGTATAGAACTTAATGTTTTTAAAAATATGATTAGAGAAAACAACATACAGTGATGACTGATGAGGCATATCCACAACTTTAGTTATGACACCATGCAAATCATTTCCTGAATACCTCTGCATGACATTAAAATTCCAATCAATTCATGGATTAGCAACAAATTCTGAACTTGTATAATCCAGTACAATAATCAAATAAACTGAGCAAGATCATGTACATGACCTATCATGAGCATAGCATTACCAGATCTACTTCGATCATTGGAACCTCTGTACTTTTCCGATTCACCACAAGAAGCCACGGGATTAAAAACTTTTCCCTTCCAACTTGAAACAATCTACAGATAAATTAAAAATAAAGAAAACTATAACCACATTTTCTCCTGCAGTTTAAGAGTCGGGATCAACTAGATAGAATAAGATAACAACAATGTTTGTCCTGTATCAACCTTAGGACCCAGTATAGAATGTATCCAAAATACCAACCACTAACTGGAGTTTCAAAATACACAAAGATTTAGTTAGGTGTGTACTTAGATTAGAAGAATTTATTATCTTTACACAAAACACACCTTGCCTATTTTTTTCCTATTAAAACAACAACCCCTTCATCTAGTTTGATAATATGCTTACAATTGAAGAGAGTATATATACTGCAAGAGACATATAAAGTATAAAAATAAAAATAATCTGTTTATCCTTTTTGGTCTTGGGATTGTCAAATTGTCATTAGGGTGAAAATTTGCTGGGCTCTTATTTACAAGGATAAGGACCAGTATCCAGCCCAATTATAAAAGTTCCTAACCATGTAAGCAGATAGGTAAAGGCTGCTACATTATAGTTAGGATGAGCATCGAGACTTTTTTCTTACCTGAAGCAACTCTTTTTGCTCACCAAACTTCTATGTTTTTTAATTTATTTATTAATCTAAGGCCCATTTGTTTCAATTTATATTTTTGACTTTAAGTGAATTTTGAAATATAATCATCTAACAAAAGTAAAAAATATAAGAAAAAAGGTGGTCTGATTTGCAAGCTTCTCACCAATAAACCACCTGCTTATTCATCAATTTTGTTGCTAATCTATCAAAAATTTGGGCAAAGAATGAATTCTATATCTTTCTTGTTTTTCAAGGATAGTAAAATTTGCTAGGTAGAGAAAGAGGTATTTGAACAAAATTCCTTACCTTTCTGATGGAGAGCCAGGACCACTAATTAGCCCTTCTCAATTGACATGTGTTGAGCAGATATTAAGTTATTAACAATAATTACTCATGTACCAAATAATAATAGTGACAATAATTTTCCATGAACAGTGAAAAGAGATATTTACAATGTAGAAAAGGTTTCCTACCTCTCCTTTTATCTGTAACAGCTAGGATATTTTGCAGATAGAAAAGAAGCATGAAGATCACTCTAACATGTCAGTGTAAAATTATTAAAAGTAAAAGGAATTGAAAAACAAAGGGAAAAGTCCATCTCAATTCTCAAACATGTTTTCAACATCCATAAAAGTATTGTAAAAATCAAGAGATTGTATAACATCCACAAAAGAAAAATAAAATTAAGAACTTAGATGCTACATTTGAAAGACAGAAAGCTACACAGTATATCGTTAGCAGAAAGATACCTATGATGAATAGTAACTTTAGAACGTTCACTGGCAAAACAGAGACAATGAGAAAGAAACCCAGCAAGCACTGTAGATAGCTATGGCAGAGAGCATGATTAAGTTCACCAGCACAAAAGGTACCCAATATATGACACCGTGCAAGTTCCTGCACATTATCATCATGATCATTAGAAATTTCAGTTTGTGGAGTTTCATGCTTATAAATTACAATATATGTAATAATCAATCACAATAAGCAACAAGTACCCAAAAAACATATCCAAATTATGAGAGAATATATTAATTTATCCAGAAAAAACAAAAAATAAGAGTTCAAAATCAGATCTGCAAAGAAAAATTGATAAAAACCTAAGGGCAAGGGCATTTAGATACCAGATTTTTTTGTCCAGGCCTACCATATGGTATAACTGGTACAATAGCACAAAGTTTCATCTTATCGTGTTCAGAATAGGATACATTATTCCTTTAATTTCTTGTATCGAGCATTCCAACTTCACTTCTCTCACCAATGCAATATATAAGAAGATTACCATCTTTTGGCAGCACACTGCTCATTTTAATTATTTGGTAAGACAAGCACAACCAAAGATTCACTGTGTCTTCAGATTTTCATTGCATCCATTTTTTCAGATTTTCATTTTATCTATTTTCCCAGAATAGAGAAACCAATCAGGCACAAGCACCATTCACAAATTCACTCTGTATAGAACAACTATAACTTCAATTATAAAATCAAGGTTTTAGAAAATGGTCTGCAATTGCAATTTAAAACCTTGAAAATCTTAATTTACCAGAGTCACATTAAGTACAAATAGAAAATACCCCCCCTCCTCCCCCAAGTTCATGTAATTAGCATCCAAAACAGATGTGTTTGAGTCGAATACCTTTTCCTTCAAATTACTTCATGCCATGTTCGTGTTTGGATTAACTTACGCTTAAGGTTAAACTAAAAATCATTCTAAGAGATTTTCAAGGGAGAAAATTGAAAAATAAATTAAACAAAGAGGCCTTTATTTCCTTACAAATTAAACAAATTAAAAATGAGATCAACGCAATAAAAAAATTACAATGGAAGAAAAAAAAAAAAGGCTCACATTTTATAAGCATCAGCACCAGTGTAACCCGTGAGCTTGGGTATGGGCATCAACACCTACAAAGCCAATTCCCAGCACAAATAATAATTCATATAGAAATTAAGAAAAAATAAACCCTAATTCAACAAATTCAGAAGATTCACACCTCGTGATTCACGGTGAAGGTGGGGCAATGGCGGCCAATGAGGTCCTGCCACACGGTACATTGAAATGGGAAGAGAGAAGGGTGACCGTGGAGAGAGGGGTGGCGACTGTCCTTGACGTAGCCTAGCTTCTTGGGGCTCTCAATCTCGTCCTTGTCGGAGGAGAAGTCGTCGAAGGCGGTGGCATAGTGGCGCGTGGAGAAGACGGACCAGACGAGGTACATGGTGGCGGCGGTGAGGGCGCCAACGAAAGCTAGCGCTTGACGGCGGAGATCAAGGGGGGACGCTGGAACCTTCCCTTTGAACCCAATTGAAACCCAATCTGAGGTTGAGGAGGAGGCGCTTGATCCAGACCACGGCCTCGTGGGAGGAAGGGTTGGTGAGAGCGAGAGAAAAGGAAGCGAAATGGTCGTGCTTCTGCTTTGTGTTTTAAAATTTGAAAGATGAGAGAGAAAATGGCAAATTTAAAAATCGCCTTTGAACACTGCACTTCAAAGAGGGTTATTATTCAACCGTCGTCGTATACTTCGTATTATTTACAAAATTGCCATCGCCTAAGATACAAAGACGGTTTTTCGGGAACCGCCTTGGAAGGTGTGTAGTAGAAGACCGCTTTTCTAGTAGTGTCTTCTTGAGAACTTCCTATCGACATATCAAGATAATATTAACTGTTAAGAATTCTCAATTGAATCAGTTCAATGATGACATCCACATGTACATCATCTATATATACAATTTAACAAATGAGATCTATTAATCTTTATCCAATAAAGACCATTATCAAGAATAATTTAGATTAAAATTATAAAGGACTTGTTTCTCATTATCATAATCTCTAATATGATAACAAGTCTCTAATTTTAATCAAGGATTTGTCAACTTAAAAATTAAATAAAAACAATAAATGTGATAATAAAATAAAGAACAATTGTTTACTAAAATTGATAACATGATGGATTGAATATGGGGCATACACATTTATTCCCAACAATCTTTCACTTGCACTGGAGCCAATCACTAATGTATTCCATTGCTAATTCCAACTCATGCCCACCAAACTATTTTAGTTTTTAATTTTGAGTCTCCATAAATGAAGTGTAATCTTTAGTTCTTCTTAAGTACTTAAGAATAGTCTTACCCACTTTTAATGCTCCCCACCAAGACTTTTTTTATATCAACTAGTTACCCCTAGTGCATAAATGATATTAAAACATGCATAAAAACATGTCATATACAATAGCTCCCACTATGCTAGCATATTATATTCTAGTTATGTATATTCTCTCTTGATATGTTTTAGGACAATCCTCTCTACTGAGAGTAACTTCAATTCCTATTGGCAAATAGTGACTTTTGAAGTTTCCATGTTATACCTCTTTAGGATGATATCAATGTACCTAGATTGGGAGACACCAAATAACCTTCTAGATCTATCTCAATAAATATTTATTTCTAAAATGTAGGTTGTCTATCCCAATATGTTAGTAGCCAAATCTTTCTTCCTTACATTGTGTATTATTTTATATGATATATAAATATAAATGTAATGCTCCCACTAACCTTTTGTACTCAAAAAGTTTTTCTTCATAGCTAACAAGATTGAATCATTCAATTATCTTGTTAAAATGCATGCTCCAACTTCTACATACTTGTTTCAATCCATAAATGAGTCATTGAAACTTGTAGACTTTATTATGATCAGACAAGGGTGTGAATCCCTCGGGGGATATCATATACGCATCCTCTTTAGCTCACCATTAAGGAAATCCATTTTCCACATCCATTTCATATTTCATGATCATAGTATGCTACTATAGTAAGAAGAATCCAAATTGATTTTAGCATTGCCACAGGAGAAAAGTTTTGTCATAATCTATACCTTCCTTTTTATAATATCCCTTGGCAACAATGCGAGAGTCTCGATCTTTCTATCTGCTCCAATCCTTTTTCTTGTAAACTCATTTACAACCAATTGGTTTTATATCCTTTGAAGCTTCAACTAAAGTCCATACTTTGTTGATGTTCGTTGATTCCATTTTGGATTCCATAGCTTCTTGCAATTTCTTACAATCCAAGCTTCATATAGCCTTTTCATAGCTTCTTGGATCATCATCATCATGATAAACCTCATTTGATGTGTCATCTAGGACCATCAAGTTTAATCTATCAAGTGCATGGTGCACTCGAGTAGTTCTTTTAGAAGGCTCATGCATTTGGTTCATAGGTTGCTGAATAGATTCTAAGATTTGTTCTTTAACCTGATCTTGAACTATAGCTGGCTCTTGAACCATAATTATTTGAGGTGATGATCTTTGTGGTAACTTAGAACTTAAAGGAAGGTATCTTAGTTTCCATCTCATAGTCCTAAGTTAATTGAGTTTCATCAAACTCAATTTCTTTACTATGACTTCCTCCTACAAGGAATTCCCTTTTTAAAAAATATTTATCTTGCCACAAGCACTTTATGGTTAGAAGGTTGGTGTAAACAATATCCCATAATTTCTTTGGGATACCCAATGAATCTACATTTCTCAGACCTTGCCTCAAGTTTGTCTATTCACAATCTCTTAATGTAAGTAGGACAATCCTAAGCCTTGTTGTGTTTAAGATTCATTCTAACCCTTTCCATATATGGAGTTGTAGATACTGATATTGTAGAAATTTTATTTGACAAATAAGTTACTGTTTCTAAAGCATATATGCACATAAACTTACCAAAATATCATAGGTAATTTGATTCTCATAGTCATTTAGCATATTAAGCATCTTATGCATGAGAACAATTCTTAGGTAATGATACTAATCATCATAATTGGTTCCAACCAATTTTGTTTCAATATTTCTTTAAGTGGAAAATTTCTTAAAACTATGAATGAGTCACATGGTTGTCAAGTCGTTTCTCAAACATATTCTAAGGCAGAATATATCACATATATTTTTCTAAGACATAATGTATCACATACACTTTGAAAAAATAATCATACCAAATAAGTACCTAATTGTCATGTCAATCTTAGGGGTATCTACAAATTAAATTTAATACTCCCCTGGGTAGTCCAAATGTTTAGTATCAAAAATAATTTTTAAAATCCACATGTCATGCTATATTAATCAATTATAAGTTCCCTGATTGTCAGGTTGTTCCTTATTATTAATTAAATTAAATAAGTAACTTGCATCACATGTTTTTATTTTAAGTTACAAGTCTCCTGGTTGTTAGGTCATTCCTTATAATTAAAATAATTTTTGTAACATGCTCCAATTTATTTTTCAAATTACAAGTCTCTTGTTAGTCAAGTCGTTCTTTGTAATAAAATAAATCAAAACAGTTTGCATTGTATGCTCCAATTTATTTTTAAAACCACAAGTTCCATGATATTTTAGTGGTTCCTTGTAATTAAAAAATTTAATGTATAAAACAAACTGGATAATATATCACCATATAATAAAATCATATCATATCTATTGCCATAAAGACCATAAATAACATATGGAGAAACAAAATTTTACTCCTAAAATTAGATTTTTTATAGTCATTGACAAGATACAACTTGAATTAAATCATTTTAATTTGAAATCTTATTTCTATGTTAGTTATTTGAAATAGAATTAACTTTTGTTGTCAACTTCTTTGACAAGTCACTACTAGAAAAACAGCCTTCTACATCGGTTATTTTGGACATTCCACATCGGTTTTGAACCGATGTTGAATCAGGCGACGTTGAAAGTGTGCAAGTTAACATCGGTTTTCAAAAACCGATGTAGAAATGATACATTCTACATCGGTTTTTAAAAAACCGATGTTGTTTTACACCTTACAACATCGGTTTTATTTTAAAAACCGATGTAGAAATTACTTTTTTCACATCGGTTTTGTTCTGAAAATCGATGTTGTTTAGTCATTTTCTACATCATTTATTGCATAACCGATTTAGAATGTTATTTTTTTAAAAAAAAATTGCTTATTCTATTCTCTCTTTATTTTCCCCTGTAAAAAACAAAGCCCAATATTTAGAGTCTAGTAGCGAATTTTTGGAGTTGATACTTAAATTTAAAGTATGTTTACAAGCAAATGGGACTTTGATGGGTGAGGATGAGACTAGGCTATAACATGTGGCATGTGGGGAACCTAATACAAGTGTGGGCCAATTCACATGACTTTGCTAAAAATATTGGTATAGAAAGCAAAGGTCATAGACATGTGAGAAAATCATCATGCATTGGGCATACTAACATAATTATATAATTACCTTGTGTACATTGTGATTGCATTTAGATAGTACTCCAATAATTATCATATAAACAAAGGAAAGAAATGTGTGGATATATGAATAAGAAGAATAAAGGAATAAGAAGAGTGTCACTATATTGAAATCTGTACAGTTTGGAACCCCATTGAAACGGTTGTTGTCACACATTATCCCACTAGCTTGACCTTGCTCTATATATGCAACTTTGAAATGGAGGTTGGTATGTGTCTGCCAAATCTTGCGATGTGACCTAAATCACAAAGGGGTAAGAGAATTAAGAAAATGGTAACAAGGGAAAAGGAAGCTAGGATGTAATCAAAATGGATAAATAGTAGTGTGTAACAACACTGCACTTAACAAGAGAAAAAAATGAATGAACAAATATAAATAGACAATTTAACATCATATGAATCCTAGCTAGCAGCATATGAAGAATGGTGGAACAAAAATAAATAGACAATTTAACGTCTCCTTAATCACGGAAAAGCTCCTTGAAGAATGAAGTACATAAGGGGAAATCAAGACTTATAGGAACTGTAAATTCATTCAATTATCACCTTCAAAACAAACTATAGGAACTAATGAAAGAACTTGTTGGGAGAACGCATATCATGCATTGATGTTTATCAACTTATGTAAACTTATTTATGTTTTTTTTTATAAAAAAAAGGAACAACAGCTGCAGCACATGAACAAAAGTAATTCACATCACAGCTAAAAATATCATCAAACTAGTAATAAACAATGTGTATATTAAAAAGAATACATGACGTAATCTCACCTAACATTGTGCCCATCAATCTGAAAGGTATCTAGTTTAGAACCAAGCTTCTTGAACTTCATCTTGACAATAATAAGATCTGCTTCCTCTGAGTTGATGCCGACTCAACCGAAAAAAACTAAAAAAAAGATTCATCTTGATATGGTTTCTTTTTTTTTTTTCTTTTTCTGATGCCTCTCTCTATGTAAGTAACTCTAAGTACACTAAATGACAAAGTATCATAGTAGTTTTAGCAGCCTTTAACAAGAGAAGATTGGCACTTTTTTCCTAATGCAAGATCCACTAAAATTTACATTTCAATAAATTCTAACAAAGAAAATATTAGAGAATGTTGCAAGCATTCTTTCTTATTTTATTACTTAGCTGGAAAAAGAAATTATTCCTATGATTAAATAATGATATTTGTGATTAACTAATGATTCTAAATGAGAATAGGGGAAGCTAGAATTATTAGATACTTCTTCTAAAGAGCATTACCCCAAAAGAGATAATAAAAAATAGAGAAGATGTAAACATAAACTAAAAGGGGGAAAACATGTAAACACAGTGTATACAAGTGAAGAAGAATAGCTTGCCAATGGCATTAATGAACACAACATGCTTTTAAATTACAAAACAGGACAAAGATGCATTGCCTCTCAGCCATTTGGTAATTTTGTATGTAAAAGACACGAAATTAGAAAACTTTGCCCTGTTTTCTTGTCTATACCCCAAATAGTTTTCAAACATAAAGGTAATTATCAACATCATAACAAAAGTGAAGTCTGAAGACAAGAAAAGAAAAACTAAGATAGATCAATGTAGAAGAATATGCCACACGTGGAGCAAACACCATAGAGCATGTGAGAGGACAAATAGGAAAACAAAATCTGTATAGTGCATTTTTTTACACAATATAGCAAGTTAGCAACGCTTACTTGATTAATAACATAAATGTTTTACACTAAACTAAAATTTAAAAAAAAAAATGTGAAAAGTATATTGAAATACATATTATTGGTTTGGATTTTAATGAAATCTAAGAAAGAGTACGAGATAATTTTTCAATGGTGGAGTGGGACAACACTAACATGAGGTCACACCATTTATATATATATATATATATATATATATATATATTAGCAAATGAAGAAAGAATATAATATATATATATATATATTAGCAAATGAAGAAAGAATATAAAATTACGGGTTAAAGATATATACATATATTAGCAAATGAAGAAAGAATATAAAGAGAAATAATATAATAAAGTTATAAATAGGTTGATTTAAAGCTTGATATTTCAGGCACATGGTTTTGTTAGTGTACGTGTAAATTTGGCACACCAATTCTTGCTTTCACTTTTAATTAGGTCCCTCTAGCTAGCATGCTTAGGATAGGATTCTAGAGGATGGGACTAATTGCATTTTTTGTGCTAAATAAAGAATGAAAATTTCAGAGTCCACCTTCCTCTATATCAATTTTTCATACTGTGGGGGCTGAATAAGTTCCAAACTTATGGATGCAGACAAAACATAATGTATTCTTAGATAGGGAGGCATATATAGAAATGAAAGAAATAAAAACTAACCAGAAAAGTTATGATAGAGAAAAGCTCGGGGCTCCATAACATCCTCTCCGCCCTTTTTTGTTTTCCCTTTTCCATAATAATTAAAATTAATCTCTCTGGAATCTTCGTTGTTTCAATCTCCCTCCCTGATCAATCAATCCTCTTGCATGCAGCACAGTGACTCACCCTTTCAGAGTCCCTGTCACTGCAATCCAACAAAACAAAACATAACAAAAAATATACATGTAGAAGAGTTTATTTGCATTTTACTTATGAAAGCTAACTCCTAATCCAGTACTTGCAATTCAAAACGAAACATATTTCATTCCTCCTCCATCATTTTAAACAATCAATAAATAAATCATTAACCACTTTTAAAAAAAAACACACAAAAGAGGGGAATTGGGTAACCTAATCTTTTCTTCCACCAGTAAGCTTAACTTGAACGCCTTTGTCTACAAACTTTGCAAGGTCCAAAACCGTTTCTTTTCTGTGAAATTTAAAGCAATAAAATTAACTCACAGTGAAAATTAAAAAACCTTAACACACATAAATCTAAATGCTAGGAGGATAGACGGAAATATTTATGGACAATTAAAAAGAACGAAAAACACTTTACTATATATACAATTTATTTATTAATTTAAGAGATAGAAGCAGAAAGGAAATGGAAGTATAGAAATGACCTTGTTTCTATTTTTGGAAGAAGCGGCAACAATTGAAGAAGAGACGTTGCGAGCGCGAGAGGAAAGAGGGACAGAGCAAAAAAGTGGTTTGCGTTAGAAAGGAAGAGTGAGGGACTGGCTTGTTGCATGTGAGGAAGGGGTCACTCCAAGCAGGCCGTTTCTTTTCAAACAAAAATGATTTTTAGTTAAAAAAAGAGAATCAAACAAAAATGTCGGCAACTCCAGAGTCACAAAAATATCAAACCAAAACCACTCTCAGTACCAATCACAAAAATGATTCCCGACGTCCTCACCGGCTCAAAGATTCAGATCTTGTCACGGTCGACGTCCGGCAGTAACAGTTCTCGCTCCCTCCTTTGCTCCTCCATGCCTGAGTTCTCCCTAATCGAAACCCCTCTCTTCTCCCTCATGGCAGTCGCGGCATGGAAGCCAACAATGGTTGTAGCTCGCATACGCAGCATTTTGCAAGATCAAGGTTGGACAGTTTTCATCGAATTTCGACCAATACCGCCACCGACGAGATCTAGATCGAGGCTGTCACCCCTTCTTCTCTTATCGTTTGACTCAATCTAGGTTTTGTCACACATTTCACTTAAAAAAACAAATAAGAAAAGGAAGTGTTGACGGTGCTGGTATTTAAAAGGGCGCTTCAATTTCAACATCGGTTTTTAAAAAATTGAAAAGCACGATGTTAACTAAATAGAAATAACATCGGTTTATTTCTTTAACCGATGTTAACTGAGCACACATAACATCGGTTCTTTAAAAACCGATGTTAACTGAGAACATACAACATCGGTTTTTAAGAAACCGATGTTAAAAGAGAACATACAACATCGGTCTTTTAAAAACCGATGTTAACGATGATATTTTATTTACAAAAATGCCACCGCACATTTTTATAACATCGGTTTCTCTTAAACCGATGTAGATTTGGCGACGTAAAAAGTACTTTTTCTAGTAGTGAGTGGAAAAAAGAAAAAAAAACTTAAAAAAAATTGTGCTTATATTGTTATGAGAGAATAACAAGAGAAGAGGTAACTATGTGTTATTCAAAGTATAGTCTAAGACTCTTCTTATAGCACGAGTAAGAAACTTTTTTTCCTAACAAATCAAAAAAACTCATGGTGCATTATCTCTCTTGTTTCTATCCAAAAGCTATTTAAATTTAAAAACAAATTTCATTTTTGTTTCTATATGCTAGCTATTAACTTATTTAAATTTAAAATAAAATCCTTTTGTTTCTAATCAAAAGGATATATATCACATACCATTAATTTTTATCCCAATAATCAAAACCTATATACTATCCTATGAATTATATACTACAATATATCTCTATATATTACAATCATATAATATATCCGATATAACATATAATAATATAATAAAATTTTTCATATATTATCAATATAATATAACAATCCAATCAATAAGTCAAATATCTCTTTGCAGAAGTATATAATAAGAAGAATATATCATACAATCGACATAATATCATATATTATTGACTTTTATCACAAAAATCAAAATCTTAGTACAATCTTATAAATTATATACTACAATATATCTCTATATATTGCAATCATATAATATATCTGATATATTATATGTATATAATAATATAATAAATTTTTTGCATATATTATCACTATAGTATAATAACAATCATGAAAAGAAATCACCAATCAAAATTGACACATATCAGTATATGTGATATTTCACAAATCAGTACCGACAATGAATTATAAATCAATTTAAATATCTTCCCAGATATTTAATAAATATTCAAGTAAAAAAATGATAAATTAATTTCAGAATTTCTAAACATCTTAACGAATATATCACAATATATATATATATATATATATATATGTATGTATGTATATGCGTACGTATACTTTGTGAACAAGTTTACAATGAAAAGTGTCGAGCTTAATCATTTTATAAATTATACAAAATATAATTTCACTTAAAATGAATGAACTCATTAACATTTAATTGGACACATTTTTAGGATTTTAACATTTGTTATACTTAATTGTATCAAAATCATCAACTTATATAGCAATATTGCAGACAATAATTTTTATCTTCAAAACTACTAAAAATATGTTACATTTAATAAAAATTATTTGAACATCTTATGATTCACATATTTAATCTATATTTGTATAACCTTTCAATATGTGAAAAAAAAAATAATCTACTATTATATATCCTATATATAATAAAAATATATATGTCTCAATACATCACTTGTACACCAAATCCAATATCACACAATGATCAGGATATATTATTTTTACTTTTATTTCAATCACCATATATTATACAAGATATAATACAATAATAATAAGTTAAAGTATATGTTAGAATCGTGATTCACATGTGAAATATACAAAATTCACTAAGCATAATCCAATAATTGAATATAGGATTCAGATTTAACAAATCAAGTAAAAGATATTTCGGCAAGCTTACATCACAATATATGCATTTACGATTTCGATCTCAAAAAATAATTCTGCAACCATTGCAGTACAATCTAATAAAATACAATTTTGATTATTCAAAATGAAGTCAATAAAAGGTTTTGTAACAAAAAAAGAACACACAGTGCTTTTTATTTGGATCAGACTTTCTTCCCAAAAACAAGAGATATCACATATCTAATAATCCAATATAATGACTATGCATCTCGACATGTTTCAGATTTGACAAAACACATATTTTCACAACAATTGCAATATGTTTGATGGCACCGAGCAAAAACATTTTCACTTTTAGAAGGAAAAACACATTTCACAGTATAATTTTGAACACGAAAGACCCATTGCTCTGATACCAATTGATAATTATATAGAAGTGTTCCCAACACTTATTTCGCATTCAAAATATACAACACAAAATTAGTAGAGAAAAATAGATTTGTGTACCCGAATGTGCGTTCGTGAAACAACAATTTTTTTTTCAATAGTATGAAGACTCTAGGTGTATCTACACCTGAGATCAATATCTGCTATCAACTTTTGATGAGTGAAACTCTAGAGAGCAAACTGTCTTTCTACTTTTCAGTTTTAAAACTAAGCTTGAATTTTTTCTAGTATGTGTTTTGTACATTTTGCCTCAAGTAAATGTTTATATTTATAATGTTAAAGATATATGGATTTGGACCTTTTTTTCATATAAAAAAATGAAAGATTTTATTTAAAATATTTTCATATCTCTTTATCTTTATAAAAACATAAACTATCAATGTCTTTTGTTTTAAGAAGCTTCTCGATATAAGATAAAAATAATTCACAATTAATCACATGATCTAATACTGACATGTAGTAATATAGAATGTTATTCTTATAATACTCATTTTTTATATTAATTACATTCTTCGTGCTAGCAAATAATATAATAATATTCCACTAAAATATTTATTTGATTTAATTAAATTCTCTAATTTATTTATCAAATAAATTATTTTTATTTTGAAAACATTGGAACACTCGTTTGTGTTTGATCCTATAGGTTCAATACTAAATCGATAATAAATTAATCATAATTAATTTATTAATAAAGGTAGTTGTCTAACAACATTCCTTAATATCCGGATAACACGAAGTAACATTTTTTTACCTTCAAAAACCAATAGAAGAATAATGTAATATTTTTTCCCATCATTTACAGCTCAAGATTAACTCTAGTGTATAGTATTATTGTCAAACTCTAATAAACTAACACATTTAATTAATGAATAACTTAAGAAACTCTTTTCTTCTTTCATTCAATTGCCCACCTTGAGTTGATGGATTCCTTCTTGATTAATCATATCCAATATTCATTCAACTAGTGTCCTAAGACATTAGGTATCTGAAATTAAAACGTAATAAATAACTTTTTAATTACTATGATAATCTTAGGTCAAAGGAAAGTATTACATTTCTTCCTGAGAACTTCCTATTGACATATCAAGCTAATATTAACAGTTAAAAATTCTCAATTGAATCAGTTCAATGATGACATGCACATGTACATCATCTATATATGCAATTTAATAAATGATATTTATTAATAAATATCATTACATATATATTAATTTTTACCTAATTCACAATAATCTTATGATCAAGAATAATTTAGATTAAAATTATAAAGGACTTGTTTCTCATTATCATAATTTTTATCATGATAGCAAGTCTCTAATTTTAATCAAGGACTTGTCAAATTAACAATTTAATTAAAAAAATATGATAATAAAATAAAGAACAATTGTTTACTAAAATTAATGACATGATGAATTGGATATTGGACATACACATTTATCCCCATATGATTCCTCTTCAACAATTCAATTCGACGTGTGATTACAACGCTAAAATTGGCACCAGGTCACGTTTCTCTTCAACAATTCAGTTCAACTTAATTGTGATTGCAGTGTTTACTATTTACCTAAGTCTTAATTGATTATTGTGTATGATGAAAACAAAAGAGGGGTGAGGTTTTGGGGTTTTTAAATGGATTAGTGAATGTTTTTAGGTGTGTTTTCATATATGTGTGGTGCATGCATGTGTTTGTGTGTGCAATCATGTCTCTATTGATTCAAATTGAATATGATGAATTTCTTCAAGTTGTGGCGATGACAGATTATTCTGCTCCACCTAAATGCAGCAAAGGGCTATTATGATACAATTTATATGGCATCAAACGTTTATTGTGATTTTGGATGTTGGTGTGTTTGGGTGTGGCACTAGTGTTTATGTTGTAATTTTATATTATATATTAAATAACTGCACGAATAAAAAATAATTTTGTACCAAATTAATGAAGATTGGATAGTAAAATAATTAATTACTGCATGTAATTTGATTTGTTATCTAATATATACTAAATATTGTATAAGATTTTAACTGCCACAAACTATTAGTCTGCCACATGAAGATTTCTTGATTTGTTCAAAATCTTAAGAATTGCCCCGCTATACCATTTCCCTCATCATCACATTATCTACTTTGTTTGTAGTAGAACAGGCCCACAGGCCTCTAGTTAACCTTGTGGGGTGCAGGCTATTTGATTTAGCATGGGTTGGCATTGGGATATTATTGGGATATATGGATCCTTTCCCGATCAGTATAGTCATATGAACGGTCCAACGCAAAATACTTAACTTAAGGGCGTGAGTTCTTAAGCTTCTTAGGTATTTTCTCACCTGTGTTGCAATGACAGAATCTCTCTTCACCAGAACTGCCAAAGAGGTGTCAATCTCCTTAATCCTCACCTAATTTGTGTGTGTTTATGTTAAGTCTCTACTCCTATAGTTGTGACCCTAGGTCATGTTCTAAACAAGGTACTAGGGTCTCCCTTGGTTGGTGTTCAGTTGTTCAAGTGATCCAAGGTATAGTAGTTTGCTAAAGCTTGCATATGTTTAAATTGTAGGGATTTCAATTAATTTGAACTGAACACAATTGATAAGTATCAATATATAGAGTTTGATTCACATTGTGCAAATTAACAATTTGTAAAATTCAAATTAATTTGAATCAATGAAAATTAATATTTTTAATTTATTTCATTTTCAAATTTGACCCACACCAACCTGTGAACAACCTTATTCTGCGTGAAGCGAACCAAATAGCAAATGTTTTCTTGGCTAAACTTTGTTTAGATCTTATCTTTTCTTTGTGTTTTTAATATTCCCCTCCTTGTGTGACTAATGTCATATGAGCATACCTTATTTGTATTATCTTTCTGAGAGCCTAGTTCTGAACTTACTTATTTCATTCTATAGGATAAAAAAACTCATACTATAAACAAGCTTATTATTTATTTACCATACTAAATGATATAATATGAGAAAGAATTTATTTGTACTGTTTAAAACTTTTTTCTAACTTAGGACAGTTAGGTTCTCAACTTAATTCTCAAGATACAATGTTTCTTAGGAAACTTATTTTTAAGAAATAAAGTAATAAACCAAAAGTGAGAAAGAAATATTCCCAACTTCTTATCCTCGAAAACTATTTTTTTTCTTGTATCAAACTTTCCCTAATTAATAGATACTCTCACATTATAAATCTAAACAACTAACATCTTTCTAATAAGAAAATACAATAATTTTTAATATTAATATTCTAAAATTTAATTCAATAATTTTTTTTATTAATCCACAAATTTTCAACATTTTATTTTTCTCGTTATTTTTATTTCCTAATTGTGTACGTGTACATACACTGTTAACGTTGTTGTTTTGATTGATATATGTTCTAGGAAATAAAGATCTTTTGTAAACTTGATTGATCAAATTGACGTGTTAGCAAATTTATCGTATAATTTGAGTCAATGTCGTACAGCATGTGGTTAGAATTAATGTATTTAGTTTGGACTTGGGATCTGTTGTTTACCAGATTCATATGAAAACGAGTGAGGGGAAAATGAAAGAAATTTTCTTATTCTTAATCAACATCCCACACCTTAATTTCCTCTTTTGTCGTGAAGTACCTACAAATAATTATTTATTTTCAGTCAATCGACCGTTTTTTTTAATGAAATAATATTTTTGGGTAATTATGTTATTGGTTCAAATTAGCATCCAATATTAATTTCATTTTAAAAAATTGACTGACTATTTTTAATAAGTATTTTATTTCCATTACATTTGTTTTATCCACACGGTGCTTACCAAAATTTTGTGTAAAGGAGACCAATCTCAATATAAACGCGCAAACACACTAACATTCTTGGGGACTCACCTTCAAATTCCACGACCCGCACACACAATTCTCATTTCCACACAGAGATAGCGCAATCACATCAGAAAAAGGAAACAAGGTTCCGATTGAAAAGTATATATGGACAAACAGGACTTAATTATTGGGCATTTTTTTTCAACTTTTTTATCGGCTCTATTCATACATGATAAATGGTTGTTGTTGTTTGTTACGAGCATGTAAGTTTTTTTGAAACATTTTTATGAAAAGACAATAAATAAATAAAAATAAGAAAATAAAATAAAATAAATTACTTCATAAATTAAATTAATTTTTCATTAATTAATTTAAAGAAATTCTATCATATAATTTTTCTAAAATATAAAAAAAACATTTATAAATAAATTAATTTTAGTTTATGGAAAAATTTATTTTATTTTTTCTTTTCCTATAAGTACTTCAGAAGCTTATCCAAATAAGTCCTATATCTATTCATCGAAAACTCGCTCGTTTCATTTCTCTTACACATTGATGTACATCACATCAGTATCTTAAGTTTTACCCAATTGATTGCAATCATAATGTATAACAATAGATAAAAACAATATAGATTGTTGTAATCGTTATCTAGTTTCCACTTTTATTTACTTATTTTATTCTCAAATATCTTTGCATCAAAAGGGACAAAAATTACATTAGCTTTATTAAAAATTGATGCTCTAGCAACATGTCAAATTTGATAACTGCAGTATGCAATTTTGCAAAATTAACTGTAACACAAAACTGAAAACTTTTTCAAAGCATGATTTTTAATAATTTGTTTTATTAAGTAGCTCTACTATTATGTAGTTACACGATATAATAAGAAAAATCATTACAATATATTAAATTTAACACAACAAAAAATGTGATAGCATTATAGAAAAAATATTAAATTAGAAATTTTTTTAAACTCAAACTAATATTCACATTCATTAGTATATGGGATATATTAATTTTAGCAAATAAATTTACACAAAATATCAAATTTAGCTTAATAGAAATGCAGATGTATGTGTTTACGCTAATAAATCATAATTTGCATTAAATTCGGTGGAATCTAATAAATAAAAATGTGTTATTTTACTTTCCCACTTTTTAGGAGACAAATCCATGCACGTATCCATTACCTTGGTAAGGTTACAGAGACAGTTACATCATTAATGGAAACATTCTTGGAGCTTTTCGAGGTAGAGGATTCCTCTGAGACCATTCTTCCAACTGAAAATGCTGGGTGCTTGGGTTTTGGAAGGGTCATTGTGTCAGTCGCCAACATTACAACGACATCGGACATGGTTGGTCTATCTTTTGCATCTTGTTGAACACACAACAAACCAATGTGTATGCACCTCTCAACTTCATTGGCAGTGAAGGATTTTGCCAGCACTGGATCAATCAATTCCAAACATTTTCCTGAACACCATATTCTCCAAGCCTACAAGTATTTGCAATTTTTTTAATATTGTTAAGCTTTAATTGGGATATTGTTGAATAATTTGTTAGATAAGAGTGAAGGCTCGCATATATAAGAAGAGTTTGACCATCTTCTGAGAGACAGAATCCACTATCCTTTCTTCAGCAAATGATTTCTAGATCAAGAACTCCAAAGCTGTAAACATCAGATTTCACTGAATAATCCTTCCATAGCATACTCTGGAGCCATGTAACCACTAATGAAAACAATAGAGCTTTGTCATTTCTCGTGTCAAAAAAGTATACAACAAGGAACTTAAATCTTATTGTTTAAGAAATGATAGGTACAAAGTAGAACTCACTAAGTGCCCATTACTCGTTTTGTGTTTGCCTGGTTCTGTCCTATTTCGAATGCCCTTGCCAATCCAAAATCTGATATTTTGGGATTCATCTTTTCGTCTAACAAGACATTGCTAGCCTTGAGATCTCTGTGAATTACTCTGAGTCGAGAGTCCTCATGAAGGTATAAAAGATCTCTTGCTATTCCGTTGATAATGCTTAATCTTAGTTGCCAATCAAGTTGCATTTTCTTTCCATCATCTGGCAACGCAAGAAAAGAGAATATATTAGATTTGAAGAATAAAGAAGCATTTGAAACTAAAAACTAGCAAATAATAAAAGCTAAGTATGGGCTTTAGCAATGGAAAAAATACAAAAAGAATGTATAACTCAAATGTTAAAAGAAAAAAGTGCAGTAAATACTAAACTACCAAAGCTACCATGAAAACTGCTATTCAATAAAGCATTGAAGCTATCTGAAAACATACCAAACAGGTGAAAGTCGAGACTCATGTTCGTCAAATACTCATACACAAGTATTTTTTCATTTTCCTCCAAGCAACATGCCAAAAGTCTTACAAGGTTGCGATGTTGCAGTTTAGCTATAAACATTACTTCATTATTGAACTCCTCTGAGCCTTGACCAGAAAACTTTGAAAGCCTTTTGACTGCAATTTGTCTTCCATCTGGTAGAATTCCCTAATAAAAGTCTTCAATAAATAAAAGCACATAGAAAGATAGTAAAAACAAAATTAAAGAACCTTTATGAAAAACTCCAAATCATTAAAACCTTGTATACGGGGCCAAATCCACCTTCGCCCAATTTAGATGCTTCTGAAAAGTTATCGGTACTGTAGAATTGTGATTAGTGGCATCATAGGCAGGTCTGTGTTCAATGTTTTCTCAGCTTGAAATTTATGAAATGAAGATAGACGAAGCCCTTCTACAAAGAGAAGTTTGAGTTGATATTTTTAAGCTATCATACAAATTATGGAATGTGCAATAACAGGAAACTACCTTTTATAACTCTTCTCCTGTACCAAAAGCAATATACACTGAAACACAGTAGAGATATTGACCCCATCACAGAGAAGCTAATGATCAAGATTTTTGACCTGTTATTACCCCCAAGTTTAGCTGTGACAACATAAAGGGAGAATAATCAATTTTTAAACTTAAAATAAAAGAAGTTAAAAAGTACTATTATAGGATTCAGATTCACCTGTTTGAGGATTTGGCACAGTAACTGAAGATGTTTGGTTGTTAAGAAGGTAGAACATATGGTCATCATAACTTATCATACAAGTTGCAGACCAAATACACCATCCTAATTTTTGTTCACAACATTTAGGAACTTGTGCTAATATGGCCTCCAAACACTGTCTGCACCCTTCATTTGTGAGATCTCTATTGCACTGCACCATGCCATACCTTCTCTGAATCGAACTCAAATTGAAGCCATCCATATAGTGTTAGGATAAACGTTTAAATAAATATTGTTTTATGTAGTTTGAATT
>CM023955.1:30394064-30410066 GCA_013407115.1 Glycine latifolia
CCAATGATAGTTGGGAGGTTGTCCATGATGGTTTCGAAGAACCACAATCCACGTTGAAAGAGATGCGATTGAAAGACAAAGGCGCATTGTATATGATGCTCCGGGCTGTTGATGATTCCGGATTTGAGAAGATTGCCGGTGCAACAACGTCAAAGGAGGCATGGGACATTCTTGCAAATGTCTACAAGGGAGCCGATTGAGTCAGGCAGGTCAGACTTCAAACTCTCCGTGGAGAGTTGGAAGGAATGAAGATGAAGGAAGGAGAAAGAGTATCCGATTTCATTACTCGGGTCCAGACCGTAGTGAATCAATTAAAGAAAAGCAGAGAGATGCTGCCCGATACCAGAGTGGTGGAGAAAATTCTGAGGTCTCACACTGATGACTTCGAGAATATTGTATGTGCGATTGAGGAGTCAAAGGACCTAGCAACGTTCACCGTTGACGAGCTTGCTGGTTCATTGGAGGCGCATGAACAAAGGAAGAAAAAGAAGAAAGAAGAGTCACTGGAGCAAGCACTCCAAACAAAAGTTTCAATCAAGGACGAGAAAGTGCTCTATTCTCAAAATTTCCGAGGTAGAGGACGAGGCCGAGGTGGACGTGGATATGATCGAGGTGGCAGAGGCCGAGGTCAAGAAGGATGGAACAAGGAGCAGGCTGAATCGAGTCAGCAGAATTGGCGAGGAGGCCGAGGTCATGGAAGAGGTCGACATTCAAATGTAGAATGTTATAAATGTGAGAGGTACGGACACTATTCGAGAGATTGCAACTCGGACAAGTGTTACAACTGTGGCTGAGTTGGTCATTTTGCAAAGGATTACCGAGGTGAAAGATGAACGAATGAAACTGCGAACTTTGTTGCAGAAGTAAAAGATGAAGGAGTTCTGATGATGGCTGGAGGTGAAGTCAACCATACAACCAAGATGGAATGGTTTATAGACACTGGTGCAAGCAATCATATGTGTGGGTATAAGCATTTGTTCAGTAGTTTGAGACAAACAGAAGCCAGACATGTTTCCTTTGGAGACGCTTCAAAGGTCGGTGTGAAAGGCCGAGGTACGATTAGTTTCTTGCAGAAAGATGGATGAGTTGGACGTATTCAAGATGTGTATTACGTGCTTGAACTCAAAAGTAATATTCTGAGCGTGGGACAATTGATGGAGAAAGGTTACTCGGTTATTATGACAGACCGAGTTCTTCTATTGAAGGAAAAGCAAGGGCGACTGATAGCCCGAGTACAGATGGAGAAGAACAGAATGTTCAAGTTGATTTTGAGAAGTGTGGAAGTTGGCTGTTTGCAAGCCGAGATGAATGATGAAGCATCCTTGTGGCATCGTCGGTTTGGGCATCTTCACTTTGGAGGCCTAGCCGAGATGGTGAATAAGAATATGGTGGACGGATTGCCGAGAATGAACTGTGAGAAGAGATTTTGTGAAGATTGTGTGCTGAGCAAACATGCGAGGAGTCCATTCAGAGGTCGGGTAGATACCGAGCACGGCGACCACTAGAGTTGATTCATACCGATGTGTGTGGACCTATTACGCCCGGGTCCTTCAGTGGAAAGAGGTATTTTGTTACATGCATAGATGATTTCAGTCGTAAAACTTGGGTGTATATGCTGGAAGAAAAATCCAAGGTGTTTGAAGTGTTCAAGAGTTTTAAAATAATGATTGAGAATGCAACTGGAAGGAGGATCAAGTCGGTACGTTCTGACCGAGGTGGAGAGTACACATCAAAAGCGTTTAGAAGATATTGCGAGGAGTATGGCATCAGAAGGTTCTTGACGGCACCATACTCGCCACAACAAAATGGAGTAGCAGAGAGGAAGAATCGAACCATCCTTGACATGGTGAGATCAATGTTGAAGACGAAGAATATGCCGAAGGAGTTTTGGGGGGGAAGCCGTTCTGTGTGCTGTATATGTACAGAACCGCTGTTCGCATTTCATATTGAATGGAAAGACCCCACAGGAATTATGGACGGGCCAAAAGCCATCAGTGGGCCATTTGAGAGTTTTCGGGAGTGTGGCTTATGCACACGTCCCTGATCAGCAAAGAACCAAGTTAGAAGACAAGAGCAGGAAGTACATTTTCATTGGATATGATGAGAAGACGAAGGGATACAAGCTGTTAGATCCCAGCACCAAGACAGTGATGATAAGCCGAGATGTGAAAGTAAATAAGGATGATGAATGGAACTGGAGTGTGTCATCCGAGATCAAATCAGATCCCGGAAAGTTGGTTATACAAGACGAGAAGGAAGACGGATCACCGAGTTGGATCCCGGCAAGGAGCGGGACAGATGATGAAGACGAGATGAGACGACCCCGGATGAGAAGTTTGCAGGATTTGTACGAGTCAACTAACGAAACCCATCTTATTTGTTTGTTGACAGATTCTGAAGAAATAAGGTTTGAAGAAGCAATCCGAGATGAGAAATGGCAAAATGCCATGGATGAAGAGATCAAAGCTATTGAACGGAATGATACTTGGGAGTTGGCCGAGCTGCCAAAAGGAAGTCAACCCATTGGAGTTAAATGGGTGTATAAGAAGAAAATGAATGCTGATGGAGAGATAGAGCGATATAAAGCCCGGCTGGTAGCTAAAGGGTATTCGCAAAAGGCAGGAGTAGACTATGATGAGGTGTTCGCACCTGTTGCTAGAATGGAGACAATCAGATTGTTGATCTCACAAGCAGCTTAGTTTGGGTGGCCGATTTATCAGATGGATGTACAGTCGGCATTTCTGAATGGTGTACTTGAAGAAGAGGTGTATCTCGAACAACCACCGGGATACTTGAAGGGCGGAGAAGAAAAGAAAGTTCTAAGATTGAAGAAAGCTTTGTACAGACTGAAACAGGCACCGAGAGCCTGGAATACCCGCATTGATGCATATTTCAAGGAGGACGGTTTTGAACAGTGCCCCTATGAGCATGCCATATATGTTAAGAAAAAAGGTGATGATTTATTACTTGTAGCTCTATATGTTGATGATTTGATTTTTATGGGGAACAGTGAAGAGATGGCACGAGAGTTCAAGAAGAAGATGTCGAGAGAATTTGAGATGACTGATCTTGGCTTGATGAGATATTTTCTTGGTTTGGAAGTCAGACAGGACGAAGATGGAATTTTTGTCTCTCAGGAGAGTTATGCGAAGGGAATATTGAAGAGATTTAAGATGGTAGATTGTAACCTGGATTCAACACCTATGGAACTCGGTACAAAACTTTCAAAGTATGATGGAGGAGAACGAGTTGATCCGAGAAACTATAGAAGTTTGGTCGGATGCTTGAGATACTTGACGTGTACGAGGCCGGACTTGTGTTTAAGTGTTGGAATTGTAAGTCGGTTTATGGAAGAGCCGAGCTATTCTCATTGGAAGGCGGCTAAAAGGATTCTAAGGTACATTCAAGGGACGATCACAAGGAATTTTCTATTCGAAGTCGGAAAATTACAGATTAAAGGGGTACTCGGACAGTGATTGGTGTGGAGACATGGACGATAGGAAGAGCACGACTGGCTATGTATTTTTCATGGGAAACACATTGTTTGCCTGGATGTCAAAGAAGGAACCAATTGTGACTTTATCAACATGTGAAGCCGAGTACGTTGCGGCATCCTGGTGTGTATGTCATGCAGTCTGGTTGAGGAATTTGTTGGAGAAGCTAGAGCAAGTTCAAGTCGGTACAACCGAGATTCGGGTAGATAACAAGTCGACAATTGAGTTAGCGAAGAACCCGGTTAATCACGAGAGAAGCAAGCATATTGATGTCAGGTTTCATTTCATCCGAGATCATGTGAAAGAGAAGAAGGTGGAGTTGAGTTATGTGACGAGCCGAGAACAAGTTGGAGATATATTCACAAAGACACTATCGACGCTGCTGCTGGAGAATTAAGAAGATGATGGGAATGAAAGATGGAAGAAGTATTTAAAGTTTATGGGGGGGATTTTGTTAGGATAAACGTTTAAATAAATATTGTTTTATGTAGTTTGAATTTTAAAAGGAGTAATATGGGTAGATAAGATATGAGGAAAGATAAGATATGAAAAGAGATATTATAGAAAGATATTAGGAAAGATATTGTTTAGTTTTGAATTTGAATTGTTTTAGGTTTAGGTTTTCGTTGCTTATAAATAGCACATTATGTAAAGAGGTCTGTGTGGCTTTGGCAGACTATTATCAATAAAGAAAGAGAGTTTTCGCCCCCAGTAAATTTATGTGTGTTTGTGTTTGTGTGAGTGCACCAGTATGTGTGTGAGATAGAGGGCCTGTGAGATATCAGTTTTATCAAATCACTGATATCATATAGTACACCTGGTTGGTCTCCGCAGTTGCTTTTCTGATCAAACTTCTCACAAAATCCTCACCTTTCTGAATCTCTTCCAAGTTGAATACATTTTTTGTTCCAAAACCATGCCAAGTTGGGTATGTCAGGACTTTCCCAAAGAAGTTCTCATTTGAGTACCTTAGAAAGCAAAACTCATACCAAACAATAGCAGACATCCTATTGGGGCAGTGCTGAGGAACTTCTCTGGCAGCATTAGAAACACAGAATTGACAAAAATATCCAACCACGTCGCCACGACAATTATAGAGGCCATACACAGGACTGTTGCTGCCTATGCTGGTGTAGTTATAACCTTCGCTTGTGGCTGCATCAAAGGACATCCATTTGAGGATTCTCTCGAGATTGGTTTGGTATGCATTTTCGAGAGATCGTTGAGTGGTGTTTGGGCAGTAACTACCTTGGTAATTGGGTGCTAATTGTGCCTTTGTAAGGAGTGGTCTGAAACTCAGTAATAACAAGAAAGCAAAGCATATTGATCTCAGGATTAGTTGTGTTCTCAACATGGTGTACTCTGGAGTTGCTCAAGTTACTTGCTCAGACAATGATTCAAGAATTATACATGATGTAGATTTACCAAATTGTCATTATTGTCGGTCAACATGGTTATCTTTACATAACTGACAGAGAAATTAATTTTTAGGGGATTGAAAATCCTTTGGATTAAAATTTCATGTCTGGATTTTTTTAAAAGAAAAGTTAAAATTTATAAATTCTAAATTTAATTTATTTGAAAATCAAGAATTTTACAATTTTTCTAACTCTGTTCTCTTAACTTTTCTTTCTGTTTCTAAACTCAAAAAGTAATGCTCTTTCGTATTTCTTGTCTCGATTTAAATACTGGTGTCATTTGTTATAAGGATAAATTTTTTAGTTTTGAGAATACAAGGAGGAAATTTATCTTGTTTGTTATGAATCATAAAATAATTAATTTCGAATATATTTTATTCTTAGATAAGTCATAATCTATTAATCCCAACCAAGGACATAGGGAATATTTATTCTCATAGGACAGGAGTCTCTCTTGGTAAGTAAAAGTACACATGTATCCTCCTTACTATTAGCTACACGAATATCCTCTTAATGCTCCCTTCATGTATGTACTATAATTTTTTTATTTTTACAAAATTTTGTTCCTACGCCAATTTTATTTACCGGCAGTTTCGTACATGTTACTCATATTAATTTCTTTCTTTCCTTCCAATACTCCTCTTTTAATAAACAATTTCAATTGTTTAAATAATAAAGTATATGTTGCTCTTTTTATTCAATGTTGATCTTATAATTAGTAGAAGTACAACTGCTCAATTAAGTGAAAAGAGTGGAAAAAATGCACTTATACATGAAGATTTGAAGACTTGCACTTAACCTCTGTTGTATTACATCTAGCACAATTGTAGTGAGCATGATGGCCACGATAATATTATGATGGCCCTATGTGAACAATTTCAGCTTCCCGACGACAGTTGTAGTGAACTTATTATGGCCATAGTCACATCATGACAATTGTCGTGAATTTAGCATGCCCCGAGCTTCAATGTCAATAGTTTCTTACTACAGTCGTGGTGGATTTCAACATGGTCGTAGTGCGCCTCAAAGGATTTATTAATCTTAGGAAGCTATAAATAGGGGGTTTTATAATTGTGAAAGCGTATTTTACCTAATTTTCGAATTTGAGAGCACTCTTGGGGTTTTTTGAGAGTTTTGAAGCCTGGACAACACCGTGAGGACAAATTGATCATCGTTCCTATCTTGTGGTATGTCTAAGTTAATTTCTTGCAGGCTTTCTAGTTTTACTTTGATCATGAGGGGCTAGTCACCCTAGTTTGGAAGATATAATGTAACTATCCAATTGTACTCATTTTTCTATTCTTAATGGAATTTCACAATGTTTTATGTTAATTAATTCTCTTTTGTATCTCTATTGATTATTTGAGAACTAATCATTCTTATGCTTAATCAAATGTACTATGGTGATCATCTGTGTATATTTGGTAGACCTAGGTAGAGAATGTTTAATAAAAAATTGCATGATCAAACCTTTTTGGTTACTCTCCGATAGATTAAATAATTCTTAATTGATCATCCCTTGTTTTGATTATATCTTTTGACTTAAATCAATATATCTATGATCATTGGAATATTAGTTTAAGGCAAAGAGCATCATTAGACCATGATCATAGGATCTTAATTGACTTAGGGAATCGGTAATTAATTGTCGTAGGAATATCATAGGAACTAGGGTTGGGATAACATTGGTACTAATAAATTATAATCTTCGGTCGCTTCAATATCACTCAAATCTCTCTTTTGTGATAGTTTATTTGTTTTCTTTTAAAATAAAAACCATAAAAATACTTCAATCCTCTTTTTAAATTATCTCAACTGTTTAGTTTAATAGTTTTCACTATTTGGGAATACAACTGGTCTCTACATTTTGATAACCAAACTTTTAGTCCATTGTTACTACTGCATAGGGTACAGTTGCCGGGGACTAGTTGCCAAGATTTTCGAGTAGTTTAATTTTGTTAAACCAAGCAATTTGTTTCATAGAAATTCTTTCATTATTTCTTTAATTTCTTGCTATTTCTTTTCACTTTATTTTCTTTATTTCTCGTTACATTTGATCTTTTCCTTTGTTGTTTAGTGCATGAAAACTGGTTCCCAAAATCCACCACTGCAGTACAAACTTGATATTAACATGCTAATTTGAAAACTTTGTGCAGAACTCCATTGAGAGAGAGAAAGAGCAAAGGCAATTGATTCAACTCGAACCTTGATGGACTACATCACCCCTACCTTGGGGGAAACCAATACCATCCTATTATCTATACTACCTAAAGGAGTCACATTTAACTTCAAGCATGTGTTCGTACAGATGCTAGAGAACAACCTCGTTTAGTGGTGCTACCTATGAAGATCCTATTCAACACCTGAGGAAATTCATCAAGTTGACCAACACGGTGAGAAAAATCATGTACTGGTAGAGTACGTTAGACTTTTTGCTTTTCCCTTCTCTCTCAACGGGAAGGCATGAGATTGGCTATGTTCACTACTTGAGAATGGTATCACCACATGGAATTAGTGCACAAGTGTCTTCTTAAAGAAGTAGTTCTCTCCCATGAAGATGATTTAGTACATCATAAACTTTGTGCAAAGGGAGCAAGAGAGTCTACCTGAAGCTTAGGAAATGTTTCAAGAAATGATCAGAAGTTATCCACACCATGACATTACCCAACAAAGGTTGGTTCATATTTCTTATGGTGGAGTGTCCTCACATAATAGGCAAGCTTGGATGCTTCTTGTGGGGGGTAACCTCATGTTAAAGCCGCTTACTAATGCCATCAAAATCATTGAAGACATGTGTTTTAACCCCTACAACAACTCAGGGGATAAGATGATTATGAAGAGACGCTTCAACCAGGTGGAGAAAGATAAATCCCAAACTGAAATGGGAAAGCATATGCAGGCTCTAACAATAAAGATTGAGACACTCATGAGAGCTCAAGCTCAACCCCAATAATTTTAATCAAGGACAGGGCTTCAAGAATAATCAGGGAATGTTTAGGTCTCAACCCATGCAAAATTAGAGGCCTAGACAGGAGGAGACATAACCTATTCTTCAAGAATCCATGCTTTAATATATGGCCTTGAATGATCAGAGAATGAAACAAGTGATGGAGTCCTAATTGACCAATATACAATCTCTCTTGTCACAAAGCCAATCAAGAAACCTTCATTCACAGCCTGAACCAAATCTTAAGAGAAAGGAAGCCAAAGTTGTGATGACTAGAAGCAAGAGGACTCAAGAAGACTCTAAGGAGAATGAGTATTCTTCTCCAAGAGCTACAGATGACGTCCTTACTGAAAAAGACCAAGCACTTGAGAAAATTAAGGTTCCTACTGATGAAAATCTAATGCCAAAGAAGGAAGGGGATAAATATAAGGAGATACTAACATCTCCTCAAGTAAGTCTGACCTTCCGTCATAAAGTTAAGAATGATTAGCAGGATGTGAAATTCGGAAAATTCCTTGAGGTGGTGAGAAAAGTGCACATCAACCTCCCTTTTGTTGAGGCTATTTCACAAATGTCATCTTATGCCAAGCATTTGACACAACATTTATCAAACAAAGGAAATTTGGCAAATTTTGGTATTGTAGGTCTTAATGAAGAGTGTTTTGTTGTGGTCCTTGGGAAAATTTCCTCTAATATGAAATACCCCAATAAATTTAATATTCCTTGTTTGGTAGGGGGTCGTACTTTGTTAAGTGTTTGTATGATTTGGGGGCTAGTATAAAATTGATGCCATGTTCTAACTTTAAACAATTATGCATAACAGACTTAGAGTCTACTAACATCTGTTTTAACCTTGCTGGCCATTCAGTTGTCTATCTTAAAGGGGCGATTGAGGTGTGCTAGTTAAGGTTGACAAGTTCATCTTTCCAGCTAATTTTGTGATTTTAGAGATTGAGGCAGATGACAATGTCCCTATCATATTGGGATGAATTTTCCTTAGTACTTGTAATTTGCTTGTTTAGGTTAGGCTTGGAAGACTCATTCCTAGATTAGGGGATGAAAGATTAGTGTTTAACTTGTCTAATACTTTGAAACAAAGTTCCTCATTTGCTTACTATAGCTTTATTGATTCTGTTGATAAATTTGATGCATTGATGGAGGGAGCATTCTCAAGTGTGGGGATGCTTGGCCCTCTTTAGATAATTCTTACTAATAAGGACCTTGAGTGGGAAATGGACCCAAGAGTGGAGGAGATACTGGCATTTCTCCACTCTCAACATAGTCCTAAACCATCTAGTTTTGAGAGATTAGAATGGGGCAAAGTCTTCTGTCGAGGAACCTCTTAAATTTGATTTGAAGCCCCTTCCTTCCAACCTGAAGTATGTTTTTCTTAACCCACCATATTTTTTTTCCAGTTGTGATTGCTACAGGTTTACATGAAACTGAGGAGTAGAAACTGTTGCAGGTTCTAAGGGACAACAAGGAAGCTTTTGGGTGGAGCATTCATGACATAAAGGATTTGGATCCTACCTTTTGCCCCCAAAAATTCAACACTGAAGAGGGGTTTCCACTGAAACGGTTAACCCAAAGGAGGCTGAATCCCAACATGATGGAGGTGGTCAAAGAAAAGGTTATTAAGTTGTTGGATGCAGATATTATCTATCCAATTTCTGATAGTCCTTAGCTTAGTCTTGTTCAATGTGTCCCTAGATTACGAGATTAATTAAATTTCCAATTTTTTTATGGTTTATTTGTTTTACAAATGAATGTCCCATTTCCTGTGTTAATTCCTTCATAACGGATTTCATTTCTAATTAGTAGTTTTTGTGTATGAATCCAATTATCTTCATTTATCCTAGTGCCAGGTGGATTTCCATTCAACTTGGACTAATCTTTGTTTGAAGAATTTCTTACCAAGGACTTTGGCTGATGTTGTGGCAGGTTGTTCATTGGATTTCGTCACATACATAGACAATTGGGGACCATGGAACATGCTAATTGAGTACTTGACAAAAAAATCAAAAGGAGAAACTAGTGTTGACTTCTTGCAAGGGCTTTCAGTTTGAATCAATTCTAATTACTTAAGGAATAAATTATAATTTACTTTTTATTTTTCATTTTATTATAATGAACAAATTATAGCTTTTTAATCTAGTCTATTTATTAATTTACAAAACACACACACGCACACACACACACACACACACATATATATATATATGGGAATTGTTAATGTACACACATTTTTTAGGATTAAATACAACTTTTGCTCACTTTATTTTCTTAAATCCACGATTTTAATCATTTCATTTTTTAACTTAAGACATTTTGTTTTCTACTTTTAAAAACCTTATGATTTTAGTTCTAGTGGCCAACTTTGAAAGCAATAATTGGTTAATTTCTGGGAAGAGAGGGAGTTTAAATAAGTTGCGGAATTTGATGACAATATGATTAGAATAAAAAACTGAAAGGGGAGTGTATTAGCAATAAAGAGAGGAGTTTAAATAGAAATATTGGTAAAAAAAATATGGTTTTAGTTTAACAACCCGGCCCATGACTCTCACATGTGCTCTGATCTTCTTCCTTCCACCCACACAGAGGTAGTCCCTTGTTTGCTCTGCTCTAGTGCTAAGGTAAATTTGTTTCCTTAATTTTTCAAAAGAGTATATTGTTTTCGGTGTGGGTTTCGATTCTTGCTTCCCAATATATATATATATATTTTTAAGCAAAGGAGTCATGCCCTGCATCAAAATAAGAACTATGTTTCCAACTAGGTTAATCCTATAATTCTTAGAAATCATTTGCTTCACGCTCTTATTATTAAAAAGAGGAAAAAAATTACAGAGTGAAAGAAAACAAAAAAGGACAAAACCTCAAACATCAATGAAACCTGTAACTAGGAAGCCCTAGCCTATCTATGTAAAAAGCATCTCTAATGAAAGGTGGTACCAGATCCCACCAAGTGAAATCAGAGATGTTGAGACCATGATTCGCCAAACCATCCGCACAGCTATTCCCTTCATGATGGATGTGAGAAACAACGAATCTCTTAGATTGAACAAGTTTAAGGCAATTGTTCCATCTCACTTGAAGCTTCACTACTACAAAAATAGCTTTTAACATCACTACATTAACATCGATTTTCTATAAAACTGATGTTAACGAAAATGCGGTGGCAATTTTGTAATTAAAAGGACATGTTTAACATCGATTTTGTTAAAATCCTGGAAAACCGATGTTAACTAAGTACCTTACATCGGTTTCCTTAAGCCAACCGATGTTAACAGGAACACGTTAACATCAGTTTTCCAGGTTCTTAAGAAACCGATGTTAATGTATTCATTTAACATCATTTAACATCGGTTTTCCAGGTTTTTATCAAAACCGATGTTAACACAATATATTTAACATCGGTTTTTCAATGAAAACCGATGTTGTTGTTTTTATAAAACCTGGCCCCCAAATTAATTAAAACCCTTCTCGCGCCTTTCTCTCACTCTCGCCTTCACCTTCACTGCTCGTTCTCAGCCTCCGCCTCCACTGTTAGCCTCCATTGTTGATTATTGAGCGTGCTTCCATAGAGGTTGTGATTCTTACCCATTATCGGTCGGTCACGGTGGTTCTCGGTTCAACGGTGGTTCGAGCTTGCATTCCTCCTCTCGCGTCCCACAAGGTTAGTCCGACATGGTGGTTCTGGTTGTGGTTTTTAGAGGAACATTGATGGTCATATATAGATGTACACTAGCTGCTAGCACACACACGTATGGGTACACTTGAAATTTTGAATTGCATTGGGCATTGGCTACTTTCTTAGTTTGTATATACTGTATTTTTTTTTGCTCAAATAACTGATCGAACTTGCACCGTATACCTGATTATGTTCTTCTTCTTGGTATTCCTTGCTTTCCCAACATTTCCATTTTTGTTAAGTAATTTGTTAGATACTTCAGATGTTTGGTGTTTCACAAAACCTCCAATGCTAGCTATCTGTCTGTAGTTGAGTGATGAGTGGATTTCCTTTTGTTTATTTTCATGATTTGGGCATACAGATTCTATTCTTCATAACTTGAATTTTGGAGCACCCACTTTCGGTTTTCCATGTTTACCTATTTTAATTATTGTGAGTGCTTTATTTTAAAATATGAACATCACTACGTGGGAATTCAACATATAGGCAGAGAAAGAATATTCAAATAGTATATAGTATATTCAAGTTCTTTTAGCGCTGTATGGTTTGGTCCAGTTCAATTTTTTGCAATGGAAAACTTATTATGTTACTAAGATGTGAAAACAAAACAATTTTCCTCTCATTGTTCAACAAATATTGGTCCAACAGTTTGGTACATTAGATGCATTGTTGAGAAACTATTTACTAACTTCTGTCTTAGAGATTAAATTAGGTTCAGCATGAACTAAATTAGATGTTTATTAGTTAGACTATATATATGCGTTCTTAACTACATGAATCTCTGAAAATGACAATACGTGTCATAAGAAAAGAAAAATATCTTGTGTTTCCTTTTGGAAAATAAACAATATTCTTTTGCATGTTGATAGCTAGAAATAATGAAAGGAATACCTAGAAAGGAGAAAAATTGAGACGATTTTTCCTCCTAATACTTTACTCTATTTCTTTTTATTGCTTCAAATTGTAAAAACCCTTTTAAGTTTTCATAGGAAATTTCCTTACCTGTCTCACCAAGTCTAGACAATTGTATAACATACTTCATGTCTCTTGTTAATCCCTATTGAAAAATTTCTTAGGAAATTTCCAAATGCTAAGTTACAAGGTCTGATCCCTGCAGCTCCCACAATTAGAAGTCCAAATCTAGCAAGCAGAAATGTCATTTCCCCTGTGGTTGGGCCTGTGCATGTGATGCTCTCACTTGCACAGTTAGGTGGATGCATTTTCTTTGTTTTAACTTTAATGAACTGTCCAGCAAGCAAAAAATAATCCGTCGTGGCCTCGTTCATCTAAAAAAAAATACTAGGGGAATAAGAATATTCTAAGTTTTAACTTTCATGAATTGTCTTGCTTCTTTAATGCTGGTGTGCTATTTCATTGTTATCGTGGAGCTTCAGTGCATTTGGAAGATTTGACAATTATGTAGGATCCTTTAATTAATCCGTTTAGGACATTGTAAACAAACAAGATGATTACCTTGAAAATGCTGTTATGTAGCATATAATGGAACTGTGCATGCTAGCTCTGCTTGCTTTAGGCCAATCATGTACTCGGTTATTACAGTAATTATTTTCTTCCGAGAACTTGTCCTAGTCCTTGATTTTTTATTATTAGTCAAACCCACTGACACTAGAGTGCACTTTTACTTTGTCTTCATTCAAACCAACTTGTTGTAATCTTACACCACATGTATGATTTGTATGCAGTTGTCATTTGCCTCTTTGCATCGTCATCACCAGATTGCATTGACCAGTATTTTGTCATTCACCATCCTCTCAGGTACTTAAATGTAAACAAATTGTTTATAGAATGCAAGTGATAGTCATTGATTGTGACTTATTGATTATGAGAATGTTAGAGAGTATAGAATGCAAGTGATAGTCATTGATTGTGACTTATTCATTACAAGAATGTTAGAGAGTATAGAATGCAAGTGATAGTCATTGATTGTTTTGTCCACATCCCTGTTAACCGTTGCTTTATGTAAATGACTTGCATTCCATCAACATGATCGGATAAACAACCTATATGTTCATTGTAGGTTGTAGGAGAGCAAACCTTTTTCCCGTTTGCCTCGTCATCAGGAGCTTCATTGTTGGACATTTCACATAGATCATTATCACAGGTGTGAATGTGTTTCATGCAATCGCGTATAATTAGTCTTATGACTGTTTTTAAAATATTTTGTATGTCAAGTATGCATGTTGCTTTTTCTATACAATTAATGTTCATTATGAGTGAACCTTAGTTTCCTGTTTGAGATTCATTACACTGATTCTTCCGGATAGTTTGGATTAATCATTGTATTGATTCTTGAATTGTCCATTTGGACAGTTTGGGATGACTCAATTTTTTATAGTATATTCATATGTATAGGTTGCATTTCTTTTCTTAAATTTCATGAAAATTCGGTACAATGCATTTCACTTTGTTCTCTGGGTGCATACTTGACTGTGGTGGAACTCATGTCACCGCTTTCATGTAGTGTACTCGGAGACCCAAGCGAAATGCTGCCGAAATTTTGTGAAATTTAAGATAAGAAACGCAACCTATACATATGAATATACTTTAAAAATATGTCTTCCTGAATGGGATAGGGTCACACCTTGAATGAAAAAAGAGAGGTTTTCATGCATGGAATAACTTTGTGAGTATCACAGAGTTATTAGTTACATGGATCGAAGTTGGATGAATGCAAGTCGCATCACGATTGAGTATGAGCAAGGCGTTGAACATTTCTTGCAATTTGCATCCGAAAGAAGTCGACCGGATGGGAATGGAAAATATTTATGTCCCTGTATCAATTGTTTGAATGGTAGACGCCAATCACTGGACGACATACGGGAGCATCTTCTGTGCGATGGGATTAAGAAGACTTATACGACATGGATATGGCATGGTGAATTGACTGACACGCAGAGGGTCTCGCAAACTGAACCGCTTGATGTTGACATCGGAGATCGATTAGATGATATGATTCGTGATCTGGGACATGAGTCATTTAAGCAAGCACATGCCCCAATGTATGATACGTTGGAGAGTGATTCGAAGAAGCCATTGTATCCAGGGTGCAAAGAGTCATTGACATTGTTGTCTGCGGTGTTAAATCTGGTTAATGTCAAGGCCAGATATAGGTGGAGTGACAAAAGCTTCAGTTCACTGCTTGAGGTAGTTAAGGACATGCTTCTAGAGGAAAACACGTTGCCAAGCAGTTACTATTTGGCGAAGAAGATACTTTGTCCGATGGGTATAGAGTATAAGAAAATTCATGCCTGTCCTAATGACTGCATATTGTACAGAAATGAATTTGAACAAATGGATAAATGCCCCACGTGTGGGGTATCACGGTACAAAGTGAAGGACGATGATGACTGTGGCAGTGATCAGAGTTCAAAGAAAGGCCCTCCTGCGAAGATGTTGTGGTATCTTCCGATCATTCCAAGGTTTAAGCATCTTTTTGCTAACGAAGATGACGCAAAAGACCTTACATGGCATGCAGAGGGAAGACACTGTGATGGAATGCTCCGACATCCGGCAGATTCAGTTCAGTGGAAGAAGATTGACCGTTTGAATCTGGAATTCGCCAAAGACCCAATAAATCTCAGGCTTGCACTTGCCAGTGATGGAATGAATCCCTACGACAGTTTAAGTACTCAGCACAGTTCGTGGCCTGTTTTGCTAGTCATCTACAACCTGCCTCCTTGGTTGTGCATGAAGCGAAAATACATGATGTTGTCTATGATGATATCGAGCCCAAGACAGCCAGGAAATGACATTGATGTTTATCTTAGTCCCTTAATTGACGACTTGACAATGTTGTGGGATGAGGGGGTGGCCGTGTTTGATGGGTATTGAAAGGAGACATTCAAGTTGCGTGCAACGCTATTTTGTATCATTAATGATTTTCCAGTGTATGGGAATTTGAGTGGATATAGTGTAAAGGGTCATCGTGCATGGCCTATCTGTGAGCAAGACACGAGTTTCGTGCAACTTAAACATGGAAGAAAAACAGTTTACACACGACATCGACGTTTTTTGAAACCTTATCACCCATATCGACGATTGAAAAAAGCATTTAATGGAAGTCAAGAGCATGAAATTGCACCGATTCCGCTAACCGGTGACCAGGTTCTTGAGCGGGTTGAGGGCATCCATACTGTATTTGGAAAGACTCAAAAGAAGCAGAAAGGTCATACTTCCATATGGAAGAAGAGGTCGATACTGTTTGATCTTCCATACTGGTTTGATCTAGATGTTAGACATTGTATCGATGTTATGCATGTGGAGAAAAATGTGTGCGACAGTGTCATCGGCACGTTGCTTAACATTCAAGGCAAGACAAAGGATGGTTTAAACACTCGTTAAGATCTTGCTGAGATGGGTATACGTGAGCAGTTACATCCTAGGTCCGATGGTAAGAAAATTTACTTGCCTCCAGCATGCCACACTTTGTCAAGA
>CM023955.1:30410076-30442035 GCA_013407115.1 Glycine latifolia
AAGGAGAAGATCAGTTTCTGTCAGTGTCTGCGCGGAGTGAAAGTGCCACAAGGATACTCTTCAAATATTAAGAGCCTTGTACAGATGAAAGATCTGAAACTAGTTAGCTTAAAGTCTCATGATTGCCACGTGTTGATGCAGCAGTTGTTAGCCGTGGCGATTCGAGACATTTTGCCTGACAAAGTCAGGCATGCTATAAGTCGGTTGTGCTTTTTCTTCAATGCCATTTGTTCAAAAGTCGTGGATCCGGTAAAGTTAGATGAATTGGAAGAAGAGGTGGCAATTATCTTGTGTCAGTTGGAGATGTATTTTCCTCCTTCGTTTTTTGACATAATGGTTCACTTACTTGTTCATCTGGTAAGAGAAATTAAATTGTGTGGTCCAGTTTATTTACGGTGGATGTACCCGGTCGAGCGATACATGAAGATCTTGAAAGGGTATACAAAAAACCTACATCGTCCTGAAGCATCGATAGTTGAAAGGTACATTGCAGAAGAAGCTGTAGAGTAAGGAGAAGATCAGTTTCTGTCAGTGTCTGCGCGGAGTGAAAGTGCCACAAGGATACTCTTCAAATATTAAGAGCCTTGTACAGATGAAAGATCTGAAACTAGTTAGCTTAAAGTCTCATGATTGCCACGTGTTGATGCAGCAGTTGTTAGCCGTGGCGATTCGAGACATTTTGCCTGACAAAGTCAGGCATGCTATAAGTCGGTTGTGCTTTTTCTTCAATGCCATTTGTTCAAAAGTCGTGGATCCGGTAAAGTTAGATGAATTGGAAGAAGAGGTGGCAATTATCTTGTGTCAGTTGGAGATGTATTTTCCTCCTTCATTTTTTGACATAATGGTTCACTTACTTGTTCATCTGGTAAGAGAAATTAAATTGTGTGGTCCAGTTTATTTACGGTGGATGTACCCGGTCGAGCGATACATGAAGATCTTGAAAGGGTATACAAAAAACCTACATCGTCCTGAAGCATCGATAGTTGAAAGGTACATTGCAGAAGAAGCTGTAGAGTTTTGTTCTGAGTACCTTGAAAAGGCAAAACCTGTTGGGCTTCTGGAGTCGCGGCATGAGGACAGAGTGGGAGGAAAGGGTACACGAGGGCTGCATGTTATAACGCCCGCTTTGTATGAATTGTAACAAGCTCATTTGTATGTCCTGAATAACAGTCATGAAGTCCTACCATACATGGTTCGTCATCAAGCATTAGTCAAGGAAACTAATCCACGAATGACGAAGAACAGGTTGTTGAAAGAGCATAACAAGACTTTTTTGAATTGGTTTAAAGATACAATCTTTAGTGATGAATCTTCATCTGAAATAATGAGGAAGTTAGCAGATGGGCCTAAAAGAAATGTTAGAAGTTGGCAGGGGTACGATATCAACAAGTAATCGTTCTACACCAAACAACAAGATGACAAGAGCACAATGCAAAACAGTGGGGTCAGCCTAAGGGCTGAGTCCCAGCACTTCGCTTCTGTGCATGACCATAATCCACGGTTGGCGTGCTTGCCTTACTTTGGAGTCATTAATGACATCTGGGAGCTTAATTATGTTACTTTCACTGTGTGTGTTTTCAAATGCAAGTGGGTTGATATCAACAGTGGTGTGCGAACCGAGGACTTGGGATTTACTTTGGTAGATCTGAACAAGCTAGCTTATCAAGATGAACCTTTCATCATGGCAGAACAAGCTAAACAAGTGTTTTATGTTCAAGATCCTTGTGACGAAAGGTGGTCAGTGGTACTACAAGGAAAAACCATTGGCATTAATGTTGACGATGATGACTCAACCGCCGATACAAGTGTCACTCAATTCCCTACACCAATCCCTAACGTCATAAGAGAAGACGAGGTGGACGACGTTCATGCAAATCGTAATGATCATGATGAAGGAGAATTAATTAACATCACTTAATGTAATTTTTTTTAAGCTCATTTGACTTGTAAAATTTCATGATTATGCATATTGTGACTTAACTTTACTTATATGTGTTATTTGTTTTTTACAGGATCATGACTACACCACCCAGCTCCCCTCCTCGTGCTGAGGCACCCCATCCTCCTCCTGAGTCAGGAGCTGCTCATCCTGAGTGAGCACCTCCGCTTGAGTCAGGACCTTCACCGTCTACAGCGAAGAAGACGGGGAAGGCAACACGGCTGAGGTCACTTGCCACTCGAGATCCTGGTGCTGACAGACTGGTGGTCTATGTGGATCCTGTCCCAGGGAAGGCTGATGGTCCTCAGGCAAAGAAATTGAGGACATATCTAGGGATTGTGGCTAGGGACAAGGTGGACGTCACCCTTCCTAATTGGAAGGAAGTTCCTTCAGCGCAGAAGGACTTGATTTGGGAGGACATTCAGGTATATGTCATTTAAAGGACTGTTAGACATTGTTTTAATTATGCATTAAAAATGTTGTTGACGTTACTTTATGGCCCATTTTCCTTCTAATGCAGGCTGAATTTGATATACCTGAGGCGTCTGACCATCGGACAAAGAAGAAGCTTCTGCAGACCGTGGGCGAGCACTGGAGGCAGTTCAAATCAGATTTGACACGGAAATGGGTCCTCACCGAAGGGAACGACGACGATGCTGATGCTGTATGCGAAAAATACGGCATTAGTAAGGAACAGTGGACCCAATTCTGTGCTTCTCGGCGAGCGGCTTCCTGGGAGGTTAGTTGTTTCACAAAACCTTACAATTTAACAATTATATAGTCAAACAGGTAAAAGATTTGTAAACCTATGTGTCAAATTGTAACAGGATGTTAGAAAGAAGGCCCAGACGATCCAGAAGCTGAACACCGCCCCTCACGTGTTGTCCCGCGGGGGTTACGAGTTGCTTGAGAAGAGATTGCTGGAGGAAAAAGCGAAGAAACAATTGGAGGGAGCAACTCGTGATGACAGCATGGAGACCATCATTCATCCTCCGTCCCCCGTGAGACGACACGTCAAGTGGAAGCTCGCTCACACGAAGAAGACCGGGGAGATGACTTCGGAGGCGGCACGCGAGATTGCTGAGAGGATTGTAAGTCAAACAACAATGTCATACACATTTAATGAATTTTTGGCATCACAAATGACAAAACTAACGTTAATTGTTTCTTGATTGCAGGATTCCCTGGATGAGCAAGCCTCACAGGGTTCTTTTGTCGCCAGTGGACGTCAGGATGTCCTGACTACTGCCATTGGACTACCAGAGCACCCCGGCCGTGTCCGTGGTGCTAGAGCCGGTGTTACCATCACCTCATACTTCGGACCGGCTCCATCATCCTCTCGCAAGTCGAAGTTTGCATCCATGGCGCCTGAAGACTTGGATCGCCTGAAAGACAACATCAGGGTAGAGCTGGAGCAGTCCATCACTGATCGACTTACACAGTCGATCATAGAAAGAGTTACGCAGCAAGTGATGTTGAGCTTCAGCCAGTTGCAGTCCCAGATGCAGTCTCAGGGTGTGATCGAAGCCGTATTCAACCAAATTAATGCAAGTAAATGCAGTACTAGGAAGTGACCTAGGTCGTCTCTCAAGGATCGATTAAATGTGTTAAGGGATGAAACGTGCAGGGGGGGTTTTAAACAGATTTAGGATTAACAAAAATTAAAAACCAAAATACTAAATGCAATGATTAAAATGGTCAGGTCTGGAACAGATTGCCTTCCTAATATCCTTGGTTCACAAAATATAATCAATTCTGTCTTAATCCTGGTTAGTCCAGATTAATCTACTAAGCGAAGATTAACCTAAAACTTCCTTTCACGAATTAAGCAAACGCGAACCTCATTAGGATCAAAACCCATAAAACAGGATTAAAACCTAATAAGGAGAATCAAACAGAACAAAATCAACGCACAGAGAACCTCAATTAATGGCAATCTGTCCAGGACCTAACCCTAGAAATTAGCCTTCCATAATTTCGAATTCAACAACAGAAACACCAATTAAACAGAACATTGAACGAAATTCAATTGCAGGAAACGAAAATTGCAAAACAAACAGAAACGAAATTAACAAACAGAAACGAATTTGAACTTAAAAACAGAAACGAAAGTTGGGAACAGAATTGAAAACTGGAACGAAATTGGAAGCGAAATTACGAAACTGGAATTGAAAACAGAAACGAAATTTAATACCCAGAGCAGAAGACGAAAACTGGAATTAAATTGCACGAACGTAGTCTGAACAACGAAACCAACAGGAGCTAAAAGTCTAAAACCCTAGCAGAGCAAAAACGAAAAATGAAAAGAGAAGAAGAGAGAGGCTCTGTTTGGGTACAGCCCCTATTTATAATAGTCACTAAACCTAAAACGAAAATGGGCCTTTTTAACAATTCTGGCCCAAAATTCACTAAAGCGAAATAAAACGAAAATAACGTGCTGTTGCGGAAAATTAATGCTGACGACGTAATCCAATCTTCAAGTCCACGAAATAATTCCAAGCTCACTTAATTATTAAATTGCCCTGAAAATAAGAATTGGAATAATTAAACTCAGAAAATCCAAATTCGTTAAAATCTGAATTATCGGTCCAATTAAGAAATAGTGCGGAATATAAACGATTAAGCACAAATCAGGGATTAAAATGAGTACAGAAATATGAGAAAATATAGGTAAAAAGGTGACTCATCAGGGTGCCATGCAGCCTCCGGAGGTTCAGTCATGTCCTCTTGGTGCCCGTGTCAGCACAAAGGGAAGCTGTGTCGATCCCTCGGGCAATGACCCTGACACGGGTGCATCTGACAGGCGTGGGTTGTATGTGGATGACAATCCTCCCCGGCTTGTTGCCCTTGGCAGAGTTTATGAGGGATCGATGACCGTGCACAGCGTCCCTCTTGGCACTGAGTAGGTAAAGGTGAGTGTTGAGGAAGTATGCAATGCTGATGCTCGCGTCCCTGTTCCCACTGACGAGGTTCAGTTAGTGGGGCAGGCACTTAACACTTTCCTTTCTTGGCCGACACACCTTGTACAGACAATTTTGCTCCAGGTTTATCATTTTTGCCTTATTTCTTGTCATTTACAAATGATTTGTCACATATTAAGTTAACCTGACTTTAATTCTTGTGGTTGTTAACTGTGTAGGATAAAGAACAACCCAAGGGACTGGCGAAACCTGTAGATAAGCCGGAACATTTTTCTGATAACTTGTATAAGTTAGCATTGACCATCCCCGATCTATTCCTCAGACCCTTCCAGGTGCCATGGGACCCGGAGATGTTCGGGGTGCATAATGAAAACTTTCCCTTGTACATCAAGCATGAGAATATTTCGGAGATCATCCATGGTGGTCAATGTCTCAACATATCTGTTATACAATTGTGGATTCTGTAAGTTACTTTCAATTGACTAGCATTAATTACTTGTTGAATTGTTTTATGTTGATCCATAATTGACTTTATTTTCACGGTACAATAGGCATATGAATGAATTAAGCCTGCAATCGGATCATGCCCATGTGTATGGGTTCCTCAAGCCACAGTCCATACAGAGATCTGACCAATCTCAATTTCACGTCGAGGACTATATGAAGAAATGGATGCAGAGTTCACAGAAAGATGTCTACCTTGCACCGTATTTGAATGGGTAAGTATCAATTTATATCACAATTTAATTAATGTATGTAGTATAATAACTTGTTTTTGGACAATGCAGTGCACATTGGCAACTAGTGGTTATTTGTCCTAAGGCCAATGTAGTGGTCTGGTTCTGTTCGTTGCATAATAGGCCTGATAACTACCTTAAAGGCATTATTAACAGGTAGGTTGTAATTTGTAACACATTTATCTTATTTCTATGGCATGAATATGTTCATTTTACACTATGCATGCTTGTTTCTCTTAAGCAGTGCTTTGAAGGGAGTCTTTGACACTCCAGGAAATAAATCAAAGGCTACTACTAAATGGATTGCGCTTAAAGTAAGTCATCTAATAAATCATGGTTTATGTATTGAAAGATATTTTTATTACTATTTACACTAACAGCGCTGTTAACTTTGACTATGTTTTTCAATTTAGTGTAATAAGCAAAAAGGAAGCACTGAGTGTGGCTATTATGTCATGCAATGGATGTGGACAATAGTCCAAGGAGGCTTCTCAGATAACTGGGACATGGTAATTAATTGTCTAATTCAAAACTGATTCTTTTTTACTTGTTTTTGTTGTGTACTTATTAAATTATGTTTTCTTATGTTATGCAGTATTTCACTGATGAAAGACCATTGGAAGCCGACACCTTGAAGGCTATTAGGGTTCAATTGGCGAAGTTTTTTCTTAAAATTAGAGATGACATTTTAGTAGATTAGGTGCTAGCTTATTGGATTTTCAAATTGTATAAACATTAGGTTAGATTATTCTTTTATATACATTGACATTATTCAATTTTATTTGTTATTATTCAATAATTTATTTTAATGTATTCTGAAATTGGCTGGATCTGGATTTGGTTTTTAATTTATAGGTTGAAGAACTGCTAAAATTTAAAAAACAGACAGCATATTAAAAAAAAATTAAAGAAACAATATCGGTTTTCTTGAAAACCGATGTTAACTTAAACTACAACATCGATTTTACATAAAAACCGATGTTGATTTGATGTAACAACATCGGTTTTGGAAAGAAAACCGATGTTGGTACATGAAAACAACATCGGTTTTCTTAGCAAAACAGATGTTGTTACATGAAATCAACATCGGTTTTTGATGAAAACCGATGTTGTCGTGTAAGTTAACATCGATTTTTACCCGAAAACCGATGTTAACTTCCAGACATTCAACGTCGCTTGATTCAACATCGATTCAAAACCGATGTTGAATGTCTAAAATAATCGATGTTAAAACTGCTTTTTCTAGTAGTGCTTCCAAGGAACAAGATTGGAGGATTTGAAAGCATCCACAACTAAACTTGAGTCACACTCCAACCGCAATGAGAACCAACCTCAAGCATGAGCTTGTTCAATGGTGTTCATGGTTGCCACCAACTCAGCAAAAAAAAGCTGTCAAGTTGCCAATATACAAAGAGAAGCAACCCAAAATACTCCCTCAAAAATCTCTAAAGATACCTCCTCCAACAGCCAATCCTGGAGCACCTCTTGTGGCACCATGAGAGTTACATTTCTTCCAACCGCGAAACTGACTTGGGCAACAAAGCTTTTCCTGGATGAATTTTTATATTGAACCTATTGGGAAAAACCCAAGTCCCACATTGACTAGAGATAGTGCCAAGATAGAGTATATAAGTGGGGTATAACCTTCACCTTATGAGTTAGCTTTTGGGATAGAGTTAGGTCCAAATCCACATTATAAGATGGTATCAAAGCCTATCCTAGATTCATTTAACAGACCATCCACCATATTATCCTCGCACCTAGTCCAAAAGTGCTGGGCATGAAGGGTGTATTGGCAAAAACCCAAGTCCCACATCGACTAGAGATAAAATATATAAGTGGGAGATAACCCTCACCTTATGAGTTGGTTTTTGGGGTTGAATTATGTATTGGAAGTGGTCCATTTTGGAAACTCTACTTGTTACGACTAGTCCCGATGAACCACACCACAAATATAATTCCACAAATTAAGTATATGATTCAATCAATTCTAGACTTCCTTGGCTTTGATGCAATTGATAAAAAGATGCTGAGCTGACTCCATGTGATTACCACAATGACCACATGATCAAAACAATAAAGCATCCCCTTAGCTACTTTATTATGCCAGAAGCTTCCTACCACATTGTAAACAAGCTACCGCCTCCTGAAAATTCGATTCACCTGAGGAGGAGTGACACCAAACTCTCTTGTCTGGTGAAGACTCAACTGGGAGATGGATTTTTCTGATATTCTCAGTAATATCCTGAAACTGATTAGCAAACATAGGAGGAATATGCCATTTCTGCTTACAAATACAATCAGCTACCTTGACCGCGAGCTCTAGCTGACCATGAGTCGGAATATTTAAAGAATTCACAATGGGTTCTGAGAGCCAACCATCCATCCAAAAATCTACTTTTAAACCATCTTCAATACACCAGCAAGAATTATCCTTAATAATGGATAAGCAAGCTTTGATACCTGGTCAAATTGAAGATTGCACATAGACTAATTTAAGTCTGCCTTGGTAAAAATATCTAGCACGAGCCAAGGCTGCCCATTGACTTTTAGAAGTAAAAAATTCCCAACTAAGCTTTATCATTGCTGCCTTATTAATCATATTTAGTGGTCAAATGCCCTAACCACCAGCTTTAACAAGTTTGCAAAGCTTATCCCGTGAAACTGTTACCAAATTCCTCTGGGAAATGTCCCCACTCCATATAAAATTCCGAATCCCTCTTTCCAACTGCAGTAAATTTATGTGCCATGAATAGATTTGAAAAGAATATATCAACATTCCTTGAACGACGGATTGAAATATTGATCTAAACTCGATCCATCATATAGAGAAGCGTTGTTAGGTGAGTAAATCTACTCTACTTCTACTCCTACCATTCTATAACTAAAAAGAGATAAAATAATGCTTTTGTTTTTCCTTCCTGTTTCTCAATGGAATTACATGGATATATATAAGAAGAGCACATGCAATTGCTAACAGAATTCTAACAATAATATTCTAGAATCTACGTAAGATATTTATTCTAACAACCAAAAAGGATCTATTTGTGAACATTATAACTATTCCATTTCTTAGCTGCCGAAATGATCCTCTTAGGCCTAATATATGAAATGGATCCTAACAAGCGCACCTTTCCATGAAGCTAGTTTGAATTTAATTTTGTCTACTATGGGTTGGAGAAAAAATCTTTTAGGATTTCCTTGAAAGATAGGCACCCCCAATTAAAAGGGGAGAGAACCTAAAGGAAAGCCCAAAACTTCCCTAATAGCAACTATCGAGAAACGGGAATGCCGTGAACATAAAAATGAAATTTGCTCAAATTGAGAAAGTGACCTGAAGCCTCCCCATACTCCTTGAACAGATTCATTGGATTTTGAAGATGCTTCTTGCGACCTTTGCAAAATACCATAATATCATCTGCAAAAAAATCATAACTAGGTGTTACCAAAGTGGAAGGCCCAGATATAGCCTACGATTTTCTTTGATCCATCAACTACGAAATCCCACGGCTTAAAACATCCTCCACCAGACAGAACAAAAGGGGAGAAAGGGGGTCACCTTGCCTGACCCCCCTTGTGCAAGAAAAGAAGCCAACGTTTTTTGCTATTAACAGAGAATGACAACTTGGCTGATTGAAGGATCATGCAACCAATGGCAGAAAGTGTCATGAAAACCAAAAGCTTATAAAACTTGAATGAGAAAGTGCCAGTCAAGAGTATCAAATGCTTCTAACGTCAAATTTAATAGCTACATTGCTGCAAAAGGAACAATGCTTCAACATATTAATAGCCTCCAAGGTTACACAAATAAAAGCACCAATATTTCTGTCTTTAACAAATCCTCTTTGATGAGGGGACAAAATCTTAGAAGCAATAGATGCTAGCCTGTCTACAAGAACTTTAGTGATCACTTTGAATTGGAAGTTAGCAAGAGCAATAGGTCTGAAGTTATCAATAGTGTTCACCTCTGGAATTTTAGGAATCAAGACAACTAAATTTGAGTTTAGATTCGGAAGAAGCCAACCTGTCTTGAAGAATTGAAGCACTGAATGATATACACAATCACCAACCACATCCCAGACATGTTGGAAGAGACAACCACTAAACCCATCTTGTCCGGGGGCGCCATCTCCACTCATGTCAAACACAGCTGGTTTCACTTCCCCTTTTAAACGAATGTTGATTAACAAAGCATTATCTTCTCGTGTAACCAGCCTTGGGACCGTGCACTCGATAAGATTGTTAGGAACACAATCATTCTCTCCTGCATGGATATTAGAAAAAAAATCCAACACTTCTCTTTTTAATTTCAGCCAGGGATTCTAAACTACGATCCCTTTTCATAGAGAAGACAATCCTTTTGGCACAAAGCGATGACAGGACACTTTATGAAAACAAGATGTATTGCGATCACCCTAAGTGTGCCACTTAACTCTAGATTTGTCCCTCCAAAAGAATTCTTGGAAATGGAGAGATTTTTGAAGCTCTTGCTGCGCTAAATTTTCCTGATCAAACAAACCATCTGAATAAGCCTCTTCTTCAATTTGTTTCTGCAGACTTTCTACTATGCTAGTAGCTGCGATCATCATCTTTTGAATGTCCCCAAACACATTCTTGTTACATGTTTTTAATTCGAGCTTCAACAATTTGATCTTTTGTTGCAAGATGAACATGGGGCATCCTGAGATGTGGCGAGACCAGACCTCCTCAACTACTCTTCTACAATCTTCATGTTCTAGCCACATGCTCATGAACCTGAAAGGAGAAGCGGAAGTTTTTTTGTGCTGCTGTAAATTAAGTAATAAAGGATGGTGATCCAATTGTGACCTTGTTAGAAAAGAGCAAGTTAAAAAGAATGGTGACTCCACGTTGCAAATGGCCCTGTCCAATTGCATGTCAATGTGAGCTCTACCTCGATGATCATTGTACCAAGTGAACATATTACCTTTGGTAGGCAAATGAGTGAGAAGGCATTGATCTGACCAAGCCCGAAACTTATTACAAGAAACATGCAAAGGTATCTTTCTCTTCTCATTAGATCCCAATACGGCATTAAAATCGCCAATAAAGTACCATGGTCCAGAGTGCCTCTGTTGTAAATCCGTTAATTCCAACCATAATTGCCTCCTAAGAGAATAAGTGGTGCAAACATGTAACAGCAAAATAAATTGGACTGTTACTAAAAATTCCAATGCACAATTGTGGGATATTCTTTTGCACTTTAGGCAGATGATATGTTTATTTAATCAACCACTCTTTAAGATTTTTAAAGTTATTATTATTGTACTGAGAATTTTTCTAGGTCATGTGAGTTAAGAAGGTGCTAGTCACTAAATTTGATTTATGAATTGTAAAGGAAACCTTCTCCATTGTTTACGTTCCTTCACATAGGCTATAGTAATTTGATAAAGGAATAGTTTGAAGTTTGTTTTCTGCCCTGTAGGTTTTAGTGTTGAGTACCGTGTAATCACACAACAATCGAGATATGAGAAAGAGAGAAAGAGAAGAAAAAAATAACACATAGAGTTTACCCTGGTTCACCCAATGTGGGCTACGTCTAGCTATTCACTATTTTTCCTCACACACTCGTACAATTACACTCAGATTACAAGGAAATATATAGGCTTAGAAACCTTAAGCACTGTACCTATTCATGGGCCTAAGTCCAAACTACAAATAATAAAACACAAGGCAAACAACAATATTAGGCCTAAAAAAAAAAAGGTCCGAGGGCACTGCCCCTAGCCCCCATCGGGGCGACTCCCCAGACCCTTGCATGCATATCTTCTAACGACACAGTATGAGTCACACTCAACATTCTCCCACTTGGCGAATGCTTTGCATGCTTCTTCAATCCCAATGCAGTTGTACACCATTCAAACTTCTCTGAAACCACTGCCTTGGTCAGAAAATCAGCACCATTCTCCTTTGTATCAACTTTCTTCAGCATTACTACCTTGTCTTCAATCTTTTCTCTGATGAAATGGTATTGGATGTCTATGTGCTTGGTCCTCGCATGGTATCCTAGATTTTTAGCCAAAAATATAGCACTCTGACTATCACACCGAACAGTCACATCTCCTTGTGTAAGGCCAAGCTCTTTACACAATCTTTGCAACCAAATAACTTCCTTGACAGCATGTGCGAAGGCCATGTACTCAGCCTCAGTAGTTGATAACGCAACGGTTCTCTGCCTCTTGCTCATCGAACTAACAACTCCACCAAATGAAGAAACAACATATCCACTAGTAGACCTTCTACTATCAATGTCACCTCCCCAATCAACATCCACAAAGCACTCAAGCTCTAATGGTGGTTGTCCCCTTGAGTCTTTCACGCATTCATAGCATAACCCAAGGTTAGATGTACCACAAAGATAACGGAATAAACGCTTCACTACCATCCAATGCTCTTTTCCTAGCTTGGACATAAACCTACTCAATACTCCCACTGCTTGGGCAATATTCGGACGAGTACAAATCATAGCATACATCAAACTCCCAACTGCAGTAGCATAAGGAACTGATGCCATTACTTCTCTTTCTTCTTCATTCTTGGGACACTGATCAGTGGATAACTTTAAACCTTTAGACATGGGAGTCTGCACCGGTTTACAATCAGTCATATTGAATTTCTTTAGAACATTTTCTATGTACTTCCTCTGACTCAACCATAATCTTCTTCTATGACGCTTCCTTTTGATCTGCATGCCCAATATAATACTTGCGGGGCCTAAATCTTTCATTTCAAATTTCTTTGCTAGTAGACCTTTTACATCATTGATCATCTTCAAACTGTTACCAACAAGTAGCATGTCGTCAACATACAAGGTTAGAATAACAAAACTATCTTCTACAATTTCACGTAAACACAATGATCAGCACCACAACATTCAAACACAAGTTTCAACACATAAGTGTCAAACTTCTGATACCACATCCTGGGGAATTGCTTTAGGCCATACAAAGACTTGTTAAGCTTGCACACAAAGTTCTCTTTACCTCTTACTATGAACCCCTCTGGCTACTTCATGTAAATAATCTCCTCCAAATCACCATGAAGGAATGTCGTCTTCACATCCAGCTACTCCATCTCTAAGTCATATGCAGCTACCACAGATAAAACAAGTCTTATGGAATTTAACTTTGCAACAGGTGAAAATACCTCACCATAATCAACCACTTCTATCTGTGAATATCCTTTTGCAACCAAGCAAGCTTTGTAACGTTCTATCTCCATATTAGCACCAGTCTTCTTCTTGAACAAACACTTACAACCAATTGCCTTCCGATCTATAGGTAGTTTCACCAAACTCCAAGTTTGATTTTTGATCAGAAAGTTCATCTCTTCGTTCATGGCTTCCTCCCACTGTTTGGCAACATTTGAATCCCTAGCTTGCTTTACAGTGCTAGGGTCATTATCTTTGATACTCAAAGCATAACTATTGCCAGTGGCACAAAAATTATAGTTTTCAGGTGTATACCTTTCAGGTGGTCTTCTCTCCCTTATGGATCTCCTCAACCTCTATACTTCAACTTCAGCCTTGGTATTAGAAATTGTATCTTCCACCCCGTCATATTCAACAACTTTAGAATTTGAATTTTCCTCTCCAACCTGTGAGCTATGAACATCAAACTTTATTGTTTGTGGCTTTTCAGAAGCTTCTTGAAAAATCTGATTCAGCTTTCTTCCCTAAACACAACATCTCTACTGTAAGTTATACTTTTAGTTTCTCGGTTCCACAACTTGTACCATTTGACGCCATCCTTGTACCCAATAAAATAACACTTTTGAGACTTACTATCAAGCTTGCTTCTCTTCTCCTTGTTTATGTGTACATATGCTTCACAACCAAATACTCTGACATGAGAGATGTTTGGCCTTCTTTTAAACAGTGCTTCAAGAGGAGTTTTATCCTTCAAAGCCAATGTAGGAGACTTGTTATTCAAATAACAAGCAGTAGCAACTACCTCTGCCCAAAACTCAGCTACCAAGCCTGCACCACTTAGCATGCTTCGTGTCATTTCAATGATAGACCGATTCAACCTCTTTGCCATCCCATTCTGTTGAGGTGAATAGGGCGTTGTCTTTTTCCTTGCAATACCACTAGCCATACAAAGCTGATCAAATTTTGCAGAACAAAACTCTCTACCATTGTCAGTTCTCAGCACCTTGATTTTTCTGTCAAATTGATTTTCTACCAATGCTTTGAACTCTTGGAATTTTTTGAACACCTCATTCTTGCTATGTAAGAAATATAACCACACATATCTAGAATAATCATCAGTAAAAGAAACATAATACCTATATTTTTCATGTGATGCTACAGGTGTAGGTCCAAACACGTCGTTGTGTATCAAGTCAAGAATCTCTTTAGCTCTTCCTCTAATTGACTCAAAAGACACCCGATTTTTGCTTGCCATGTAAGCAGTGCTCACAAAACCCAAAGCCCATAGAACAGCTCGAAATCCCTTCTACCAACTTCTTTTGATGTTAAAGTCTCCAGACCTTTCCCACCAATGTGATCCAGCCTCATGTGCCACCATAGCATTGCAATGTCTTCCTCCTCATGCTCAGATATACAACCATCACCACCAAACATTATGTGACCCAGCAATTTCCACATTTTTCCATGACACTCTCCTCTGGAAATTACCATAGCTCCACGAGTCAGTTTGCATGAATATTTATCACTACTAAAATTTATACCTACATCTGCCATACTTCCAACGGAGATAAGATTTTTGGTCAAACCCGGAATATGCATTACATCCGGCAGATTCTTGCCTGCTCCATATTTCATTTTCAGCCTTACCTTCCCATGTCCCATAATTTCTAGGGTTGTGTCATCTCCCATTCTCACTGTACCACCAGAACATGTTTGATTAGTGTAGAACCACTCCCTGTGAGGTATCATATGGAACAATGCTCCAGTATCAATTATCCACTCGTTGTAATTGCTATGAGGATTTGTCACTAGACACAGATCTCCCACTCTATCATCATCATCCTTCTTTGTACCAGAAGATGATGACTTATCCCATTTCTCGGGGCCCAAACTTTTATTTCTGCAATTCTTTCTTATGTGCCCAACCTGCTTGCACTTATAGCACCTTGCTTCAGATTTATCGCGAGACTTTGACCTTCCCCGAGATTTTCCTTTGAAACTTGATTTTGATTTATCAGTATTTCTCCCTCTAGCAAACAGAGCCTCATTAGTAGTACCCTCAGAACCTACCCTTCTCATCTCTTCAGATGACAGGGCAGCAACAATGATCTCTAAGGATAGTGTATTAACACCAGTACCAATAGAGATAATGATATACTCCTGAGAGTTTGGCAGTGAACACAACAAGGTGCATGCTTTATCTTCATCATCCAGGTTGACATCTACAGATGTGAGTTGTGCACACACAGTGTTAAATTCATTTAAATGTGCAGAAAAAGAATCACCTTCAGACATATGTAGATTGTACAATATCCTTCATAGGAACAACTTATTCACGAGTGACTTACTCTGATAGAGATTGCCTAGCTTCGTGCAGAGATCCTTCACGGTCTTATTGGAGGTCACGTTCACCAGAACATTGTCAGCAAGGCACAACCAAATCAGGCTTCGCACCTTTCGGTTATTTTTTATCCAAGTCTGCAACTCATTTGATCTTTCAGGCACAGGTGGTGCATCTTCGATAACGTGCCAGAGGTTCCTGTCAACAAGCAGGGCCTCCATCTTCAGTTTCCATAACTGGATACCCTTTCCTCCAAACTTTTCAACCTCGATTCGTGATTGGCCGGTCGACATCCCTCGCAGATTAATTTCACAGGTTTCTTAATGTCAAGAAAACCCTAAAATAGTGAAACCCCAATCGCAGAACCTTAGCTCTTGATACCAATTGTTGAGTACCGTATAATCACACAACAATCGAGATAGGATAAAGAGAGAAGGGAAGAAGAAAACAATACACAAAATTTTACCCTGGTTCACCCAATGTGGACTACGTCCAACTATTCACTATATTTCATCACACACTCGTATAGTTGCACTCAGATTACAAGGAAATATATAGGCTTAGAAACCCTAAGCACCGTAGCTATTCATGGGCCCAAGCCCAAATTACAAATAATAAAATACAAGGCCAACAACAGTACTAGGCCTAAAAAAAAAGTTCCGAAGGCGCTGCCCCCTAACCTCCGCCAGGGCGACTCCCCCGGACCCCCGTGTGCATATCTTCTAATGGCACAATATGAGTCATACCCAACATTTAGTTGTAAATACTAATTTCTATTCCAGTTTTAAACATTTAACTGTGATCTAAGTTTCAACCTTGGTATTTAAGGAGCACACAACTTATCAACTTTCAAACTCCTCCCCTTTGATAAAATTAAAGCATTGTTGGAGGACATCTTTCTTTCTCCCATCAGTAACCTTGTAAGTTATAAGCCAAGCAGCTTGTTTATAATCCTTATATAAAATAGGCCATTTAGTAGGCTTTCAGGTCAATCTTGGCTTTGAAACACGTTAGAAAGTCATGGTTCAATTTTTATAATTGCGAACTAGGCATACTTAGGCTCACCAACCTCAAGCTTTCTTGTTACCTTGCTGCTAAATAAGCAGAGTTGTCACCAATCGCAATGGTAACGCTACTTACTCATTTTAGCAATTGGTGAAAATTTTGATCTTTCTAAGGATCAGGATATCCAAGGTGGTGTGGAACGTGAGTGGTGTTCTTGGGAAGATGAAGGAGTGTTTTGGGTTACAGTTGTATCAATGGTGGTTGTAGTATGGATGCCCTTCTCACACTATTCCAAGAAACTAGTGGGGATTGCTAGAAAGGAAGACATTCTGTACTTCAAGTGTGTGAGAAGCAAGCTGAGATCGCTCTCAATTCTATTCTGTGTGCCCCTGCCCCCTCTCATTTGCTTTCTTATATTGGTTTCAGAGATGCTTTGGTGGTAGATATAGAACGATTTTATGTGTAATTTTGTGTTAGATCTCGGAGTACCATATCATTGAGATAGAAGGGAATGTTTGTAATTTGAAAAAGATAGAAGCAGATTGGATATTGTGGAGAAAGAAGATAGGCTGGAGACAAGAAGATTCAACTTTGTTTGATGAATAACTTGTGGAATTTTTGTTGAGTCTGACATTGCTATGTCATTTTTGTGGTATCACAGGTCCTCACACACACTGGTGCACTCACACAAACACATAACAATCTCTCTGGTAGAATACTTCTGATGTATTTAGATAATGGTCTACCAAGCCACACTTTGGCCTTTTACATGAGATGCTATTTATAAGTAATAGCAAGTGGGAGCAACTTAAAAACATTTATATCTAATAAATTATCTACTAACGTAACCTTAAAGATATGACTCTTCACTTGAGTAACTTCTTCTCCTAGGGACATGACTCTTCACATAAGAAACTTCTTCTCCTAGGGACATGACTCTTCACTTATCTAATTTATTATTATTAAAGTTTAATCCAACAAAATCCCCCCATAAACTTTAAATATTTCTTCTGTCTTTCATCCCCAACATCTTCTTACAATTTTCCAGCAGCAATGTCGGTAATGGCTTCGTGAAAACATCTCTGACTTGATCTCGGCTTGCCACATGAAGTAACTCCACCTTCTTTCCTTTTACTTGATCTCGGATGAAGTGGAATATGACATCGATATGCTTGCTCCTTTCGTGATTGACTGGGTTCTTAGCTAACTCGATTGCTGACTTATTATCTACTCGGATCTCGGTTGGACTGTCTTGAACTTGTCCCAGTTTTTCCAACAGACTCCTCAACCAAACTGCATGGCAAACGCACCAGGATGCCGCAACGTACTCGGCTTCACAAGTTGATAGAGTCACAATTGGTTCCTTTTTTGATATCCAGGCAAAAGCTGTGTTTCCCATGAAGAATACATAACCAGCCGTGCTCTTCCTATCGTCCACGTCTCCACACCAGTCACTGTCCGAGTAGCCTTTTAACTTGTAATTTTCTGACCTCGAGTAGAGAAGTCCTTGAGAGATTGTTCCTTGAATATACCTTAGAATCCTTTTAGCCGCTTTCCAATGGGAGTAACTCGGCTCTTCCATAAACCGACTTATAATTCCAACACAGATCTGGCCTCGTACACGTTAAATATCTCAAGCATCCCACCAAACTTATATAGTTTCTTGGATCAACACGTTCTCCTCCATCATACTTTGAAAGTTTTGAACTGGGTTCCATAGGTGTTGAAACCGGGTTACAATTCGACATCTTAAACGTTTTCAATATTCCCTTAGCATAAGTCTCCTGAGAGATAAATATTCTGGCTTTGTCCTGTCTGACTTCCAAATCGAGAAAGTATCTCATCAGGCCAAGATCAGTCATTTTGAATTCTTTTGACATCATTTTCTTGAACTCTTGTGCCATTTCGATCTTGACTATTCCCCATAAAGATCAAGTCATCAACATATAATGCTACAAGCAACAAATCATCTCCGTTTTTCTTAACATAGAGGGCATGCTCATAAGGACACTATTCAAAACCATCCTCCTTGAAGTATGCATCAATGTGAGTATTCCAAGCCCTCGGTGCCTGTTTTAGTCCGTACAAAGCTTTCTTCAATCTTAACACTTTCTTTTCTTCTCCGGCTTTCAAGTATCCCGGGGGTTGTTCGAGATACACTTCCTCTTCAAGTACATCATTCAGAAATGCTGACTTGACATCCATTTGGTAAATCAGCCATCCAAATTGCGCTGCTTGCGAGATCAATAGTCTGATTGTCTCCATTCTTGCAACGGGTGTAAACACTTTGTCATAGTCTATTCCTGCCTTTTGCTTATACCCCTTTGCTACTAGTCGGGCTTTATATCGTTCTACCTCTCCCTCAGTATTCATCTTTTTCTTATAAACCCATTTAACTCCAATGGGCTGACTTCCTTTTGGCAGTTCGGTCACTCCCAAGTATCATTCCGTTCAATGGCCTTGATTTCTTCATTCATGGCGGTTTGCCATTTTTCATCTTAGATTGCCTCTTCAAATGTTATTTCTTCAGAATCTGTCAACAAACAAATAAGGTGAGCTTCGTTGGTTGAATCATACAACTCCTGCAAACTCCTCATTCAGGGTTGTCTCATCTCGTCTTCATCAGATGTCTCACTTCTTGCCGGGATCCAACTTGGTGATCCGCCTTCCTTCTTTTCTTGTTAAGTAAGCATCTGTCCGGGATCTAAGGTGACCTCGGATGAAGTGCTCCAGTTCCATTCATCTTCTTCATTAACTTTCACATCTCAGCTTATTATTACTTTCTTGGTGCCAGGATTCAACAACTTGTATCCCTTTGTCTTTTCGTCATATCCAATGAAAATAAATTTCCTGCTCTTGTCTTCCAACTTGGTTCTTTGCTGATCAGGGACGTGTGCATAAGCAACACTTCCGAAGACTTTGAAATGGCCTACTGATGGCTTCTGACCCGTCCATGCTTCCTGTGGGGTCTTTCCATTCAGACTGGAATGCAGACAGCGATTCTGCACATATACAGCACACAGTACGGCCTCCCCCCAAAACTCCTTAGGCATTTTCTTCATTTTCAACATTGACCTTACCATGTCAAGAATGGTACGGTTTTTTCTCTCAGCCACTCCATTTTGCTGTGGTGAGTACGGTGCAGTTAAGAATCTTCTTATCCCATGCTCCTCGCAATACCTTTTAAATGCAAGTGATGTGTACTCCCCATCTCGGTCAGAACGGATCGACTTGATTCGCCTTCCAGTTGTATTTTCTATCATCATCTTAAAACTCTTGAATACTTCAAGCACTTTGGATTTTTCTTCCAGCAAATACACCCAAGTTTTACGACTAAAATCGTCTATAAACGAGACAAAATACCTTTTTCCATTGAAAGACCCAGGAGAGATGGGTCCACACAAGTCGGTATGAATTAGTTCTAGTGGTTGTTGAGATCTGTATTTGACCGTCTTTTGAAATGGACTCCTAGCATGCTTGCTTAGCACACATTCTTCACAAAATCTCTTTTCACAGTTCAAACTCGGCAACCCTTCCATCATATTCTTGTTCATCATCTCGGCCAGGCCTCCGTAGTGAAGATGCCCAAATCGGCGATGCCATAAGGATACTTCATCACTCATCTCGGCTTATAAATAGCCGAACTGCGCACTCCTCAACATTAGTTTGAACATTCTATTTTTCTCCATCTGAACTCGAACTATCAAACATCCTTGTTTATCCTTCAAGAAGAGAACTCAGTTTGTCATGAGAACTGAGTATCCATTCTCCATCAGTTGTCCTACACTAAGAATATTACTTTTTAGATCGGGCACGTAATAGACATCTTGGATGCGCCCAATTCGTCCATCTTTCTGCAAGAAACAAATCGTACCTCGGCCTTTGACATCAACCTTTGAAGCATCTCAAAACGAAACATGTCCGGCTTCTATTTGTCTCAGATTACTGAACAAATGCTTATGCCCACACATATGATTGCTTGCACCAGTGTCTAGATACCATTCCATTTCGGATCCCTGGTTGACTTCACTTCTAGTCATCATCAGAATTCCTCCATCTCTTACTTCTCCTTCTGTAACAAGGTTTGAAGTTTCATTTCTTCTTTCATCTCGGCAATCCTTTGCAAAATATCCGACTCGACCACAGTTGTAACATCTGTCCGAGTTGCAATCTCTCGAGTAATGTCCATACTTTCCACATTTAAAACATTCTACATTTGATTGATTTGAATGTCGGCCTCTTCCACGACCTCGGCCTCGCCAATTCTGCCAACTTGATTCAGCCTGCTCCTTATTCCTTCCTTCTTGACTGTGACCTCTACTACCGTGACCATCTCCTCGACCTTCATAGCCACGCCCTCTACCTCGAAAGTTTTGAGAATAGAGTACCTTTTCATCCTTGATTGAAGCTTTTGTCTGGAGTGCTTGCTCCAGTGACTCTTCTTTCTTCTTTTTCTTTCTTTGTTCATGCGCCTCCAAGGAACCAGCAAGTTCGTCAACGGTGAGCGTTGCTAGGTCCTTTGACTCCTTAATCGCACATACAACATTCTCGAAGTCGTCAGTGAGAGACCTCAGAATTTTCTTCACCACTCTGGCATCGGACAACACCTCTCCATTTCTGTTTAGTTGATTTACAACGGTCTGGACCCGGGTGATGAAACTGGATACCCCTTCTTCTTCCTTCATTTTCATTCCTTCCAACTCTACACGGAGAGTTTGAAGTCGAACCTGTCTAACTCGATCAACTCCCTTGTAGACATTTGCAAGAATGTCCCACGCCTCCTTTGAAGTTGTTGCACCAGCGATCTTCTCAAACCCAGAATCATCAACAGCCCGAAATAACATGTACAACGCCCCTTTGTCTTTCAACCTCGTCTCCTTCAATGTCTTCTTCTGCGCCGCCGTATATCCTGCTGTGGATGTTGGTTCCTCAAAACCACCATGGACAACTTCCCAACTATCATGGGCTCCCAAAAGAGCTTTCCTCTGGATACTCCAGTTTTCGTAATTAGCCTTTGTAAGGCAGGGTAGTGGCAGACTACTACTTGGCCCACTCTCCATTTTCTCAAGCTCTGATACCAATTTGTGGTATCATAGGTCCTCATACACACTGGTGCACTCACACAAACACACAACAATCTCTCTGGTAGAATACTTCTGATGTATTTAGATAATGGTCTGCCAAGCCACACTTTGGCCTTTTACATGAGATGCTATTTATAAGTAATAGCAAGTGGGAGCAATTTAAAAACATTCATATCTAATAAATTATCTACTAACGTAAACTTAAAGATATGACTCTTCACTTGAGTAACTTCTTCTTCACCTAGGGACATGACTCTTCACATGGGCAACTTCTTCTCCTAGGGACATGACTCTTCACTTATCTAATTTATTATAAAGTTTAATCCAACAATTTTCTCACCTTTGTTTCACCTTGTACTTTCTTTGGATGTTGGTTATATTACTTGGTGGTATTACTTGGATGATGTTTTTCCAACTTCCTTTTTTTATCAGTTGGTGGAACAAGACTCATAAGGACAATGCAATTCTGAATGCAAGACAATTGAGTGAGCTTGTCAGGAGGTGTGTATATTTCAAATTCAAATTACATCGTCTCTCAGTGCATTTGTTTGTCAGAAGTTAATTTCATCTTATTCAGTTCTAGAAATAGCTAAATTATGTGAAAGAGAGCAGAAAAAAGGAACTAGTTTCACTTAATATATACTCTCAATCGATTAAGAACAGTATTTTTGATGTTGTTGCACCATTCATTATCTGCGTTGTACTTTGTATGCTGGTTATGTATGTGTATATTGAAAATATCCTCATTTGAAGGTTCTATCCAATAAATCTTTGTGCAAGGATGTTTGTGATTACTAAATGGTAATGTGGACTTTTGCAGGTTGTAGGATATTTTGATACCGATGTTGCTGAATATTTATATAGTTCCAAGCCTGATATAGACTAATTGGGCAATTATCTCTGCAAAGACCTTACTAAAGCATGCAGTACAAAGCCACCTACTGTCCCTAAAGTACTATGGTTCGAAATTGATGTTTCTATAAATATATTTATTATATGTTTGTGTTGCAGGATAGGGCTCCTGATGAATCATTTGATGTTATTAAGTCTTCTAAGGAGGCTGAAATGGATAAGCTACTAAAATCTATGGAGGTTTTTACTTTTTCTTTTCCTTGTTTCATATTTTTTATTGAATAATAACAGTATAAAAAATTTTATATTAATAGTGAATGCATATTAATATTACTTTTATGTTTGTTTTATGTTGTTGGTTGTACATTATGATCATATTGTATTTAATTCTGGTTTAGGGCATGCCAGGAGCACCTGGAATGAAAATGTATTCAAGAGATGAATTAATGAACATGAAGAATTTTGATGATGAAGAATAGGAGGATGATGATGAGGCGAGTTTCCCACCAAAATTGGTACTAATTAATTGTCCCTTTCGTTCATGTTGAGTGAAATGTCTTAATGGAAAATTGATGGTTTGAGTAAACTGCACGTTGTAGGGAAAAGTTTTGAGAGCAAAAGAAAGTGGAAAAAGAGACTGGAAAAAAATGATAAAAAAAAGGAATTGAGGACACAAGCATGACACTACAGAAACATGCAAACAAAGTTTCTAATCATATACAACACTGGTGGAGGGGAAAGAAGAGAACCAGTTCAAAGAAGGGAGTGAAGACAGAACTTTAGTGTTGAAAATGTCTCTCCTGACTGTTGAATAATTGTACAACATCTTGACAAGTTTTGGAAATTTATTGTATCCTCGATGATATTTAGCAAAAATAGTAAATAAGATTTTTGAAAACTAAAATGTTAACTAAATTAAAAGATGGATGGAAAGTTTATTTTTAATTGAACTTTGTTAAGTTCTTTTATTCAATTAGTTGTATTTAATAAAATGAGTTATTAAATTGGCTGGTAACTGTAAAACACTAGTTTTAGTGCCCGTGCAATGCACATGAATATACAAAGAGTATTGATGTGTATTATTAAAGGTTATTTTGTCACAACAAAAATGGTCAACATATTATTATTAAACTAGTTAAAAGGAAAAAAAACTACATTAATTTTTTAACCGAAAAAATTACATTACTTTGTCACATCAGGAATTAGTTAAGACAAATGAAACTATCTTGCATAGGTCTTTAATATTAAAAAATTGACAATTCAAGTAACAAATAATATGCACACTTGCTATAGACACACACATATACATATATATATATATATATATATATATATATATATATATATATTATCAAGGATCAAATTACACTATGAATATTGCTAACAAGATCTGTATTTGATTACAATATGAGCAGTGCAGTAAAAGTAAACTAAAATATCTTAAACTTTTTTGAATATAATAATTGTTTTAGTAGCTATAATCTATTAGGATTTAGATCAACACTTAGGAGTCTCCTTAAAATATGCTGAAAATACAAGATGTTGCTGATTTGCTATAGGCTCCGCATTCTATTACAAGGACTTCTGCTGCAATAGTAAAGGAAATTCTTTTGCCTCTTTCTATATTAACACTGAAAAATCTTCATTTGCTTGTCTTCTGAGCTTCTAGTTTGATTGCCATTCAAAGCAACAAAGGGAAGATGACTTTACCCAGGTATACATTACCTACTCCTTTGATGGTTAATATACTTAATTTCGCAGTTTCTCTTATCTTTTAAAAATTGAAATAAGAAAAAGAAATACCATACCTGGCAAGTGTTATGATTTTAAATTTTTATGGAATGAATACACCCTCCTCAATGACTGAAAATATTCCCTATTACCTTGGTAAAATGGTAGAGATTGTTACATCATTAATGGAAAGATTCTTGGAACTTCGTGAAGTTGATGCTTCATCCGGGGTCATTCTTCCAACAGAAAATGCAGGGTGATTGGGTTTTGGAAGGGGCATTGTGTCACTCGCCAGCATTACAACGACGGTGGACATGGTTGGTCTATCTGTTGCATCTTCTTGAACACATAGCAGACCAATGTGTATGCACTTCACAACTTCACTGTCTATGCAAGATTTTTTCAGCACTGGATCCAGCAATTCCAAACATTTTCCTGCACACCATATTTTCCATGCCTGCACTTAATTGTGATTTGTAAATATTATTGATTAGCTCTAGTTAACACTGTTGAATTATGTCTTGATCAGATAACAGACAAAACGCACATATAAAAGAAGACTTTGACCACATTCTGATAGATAGAATCCACTATTCTTTTTCCCGCAAATAATTTCTAGGACAAGAACTCCAAAGCTGAAAACATCAGATTTCACTGAAAATAATCCTTCCATGGCATACTCTGGAGCCATGTATCCACTAAAGGAAATCAATAGAACTTCGTTAGCTCCCTTACATTAAATAATATATAGCAGGAATTTCATTTTTCAAATAATCAAGAGTGCAAAACAACATTAAAAATCCTATTACGTAAAAAAATATTGGGTATAAGTAGAACTCACTAAGTGCCCATTACTCTTTTTGTATTTGCCTGGTTTTGTCCTCTTTCAAATGCCCTTGCCAATCCAAAATCTGATATTTTGGGATTCATCTCATCATCTAATAGAACATTGCTTGCTTTGAGATCTCTATGAATTACTCTGAGTCGAGAGTCCTCATGGAGGTATAATATACCTCTTGCTATTCCATTAATAATGCTTAATCTTAATTTCCAGTCAAGTTGCTTTTTCTTTTCATCATCTGATAACATAGAGAGAGAGAAGATATCTCAACAAAACAAAGCAGTACGTCTGTATGTGAAGGAAAAAACTAAATGAAATGAGCAAATACCAAATAGCAAATATAGACCTTAGGCGTTAGCATAGAAGAAAAATAAACAAAGTTTTATTCACTCAGTTTTCTAGATGTAGGTTTTTTCCTTAAAATAACTTATGATTATTAATTACATAAGATATCTTAAATTCAGTTTCACATTTCACATTATGAAAAGGAAAAGGAATGTGCCATTACTTTCTCTACTCTAGTATTATGATCATGAGCCGTTACTCTTATTATTAAAAATAATATATACAAATATCATACTATACAACTTGTCTTATCATGCTGATAAGGGAATTATTTAAAATTTTTTTATTTAATGTTTAGTAAACAAATATTGCATTTTAATTGATTCTTTGAATCACAACAATCAACTAAAAAAATTTTATTATGATTTCGAGTAAGCTGTAATGATGTAATTGGTAAAAAAAAAAAAAAATTGTCTTATCATGTAACAATATAGTATGCACTATTAAGTTCTACCTTACTACTTTAAACCAAAAGCACCTCCACTTGACTGATTACCATAGACCAAGATTAATTTAGAACTCACAAAATGTTGAAGAAAAATATGCAGTAAAAACTAAAAAGGCTTATGAAAACTGCTATTCAATGAAGGTTACCAAAAACGTACCAAACAGGTAAGATTCAAGGCTTGCGTTAGACATATACTCATATACAAGTATCTTCTCATTTTCCTCTATGCAGCATGCCAAAAGTCTTACAAGGTTGCGATGTTGCAATTTAGCTATAAACATTACTTCGGTCTTGAACTCCTCCAAGCCTTGTCCAGAAGCTTTTGAGAGCCTTTTCACTGCAATTTGTCTTCCATCTGGTAGAGTTCCCTGAATAAAATATCTCAATAAGTAAAGACACATAAAAAGATGATAAAAAAAATAAAGCACCTATATCCAAATTCCAAATCATTAATACCTTGTGAACAGGGCCATATCCACCTTCCCCTAATTTAGATGCTTCTGAAAAGTTTTCAGTGCTCTGTAGAATTGTGATTAATGGGATTGTAGGCATGTCTGTATTCAGTGTTTCCTCAGTTTGAATATTAGGATATGATGATAGACGAATGGCATGATGTATCGGCTCATCTACAGTGACAAATTTGTGAGTTCTTATTTCAACTAAATGGTCATATTTGAGTGTGTGAAATAAGCTAACAAACAAATTCTAGAATGTATTGTTACAGCTAAATTACCTTTTCTACTTCTATTCGTGCACCAGAAGCAATAGACACTGAAGCATAGCAAAGCTATTGACCCCATCACACTGAAGCTAATGATAAAGATTTTATACCTCTTATTACCCTCTTGTTTTGCTGTGACAATATAAAAGAACAATCAATTTTTAAAATTTATTTTGCAAAGTAATCAGATTTAATATAGAGGGAACTCTTATGTCAGAAGAAAGTGATTGTTATTATTACAATAAAAGAAGTCAAAACTACTATCATAGGATTCAGATTCACCCGCTAGTGGATTAGGCAGAGGAACTGAAGATGTTTGGTTGTTAAGTTGGTAGAATATATGATCCTCAAATCTTATCAGACAACTTTGACACCAAACCATCCATCCCAACTTTTGTTCACAACATTTGGTATATTCAGCTAACATGGCCTCCAAACACTGTCTGCACCCTTCATTTGTGTAATCTCTACCGCATTGCACAAAGACATACCTTCTCTGAGAGGAACTGACATTGAAGCCATCCATATAGTACAGCTGGTTGGTCTCCACAGTTGCTTTTCTGATCAAACTTCTCACAAAATACTCACCTTTCTGAATCTCTTCCATGTTGGATATGTTTTTTGTTCCTAATATGTGATGCCATCTTGGGTATGTCTGAACTTTCCCAAAGAAGCTCTCATTTGAGTACCTTACAATGCAGGAATCATACCAAACTACAGCAGACATCCTATTGGGGCAGTACTGATGAACTTCTCTGGCAGCATTAGAAACACAAAATTGACAAAAGTATCCAACCACGTCACCGCGGCAATCATAGAGGCCATACACAGGACTGGTGTTGCCTATGCTGGTGCAGTTATAACCTTTGCTTGTAGCTGCATCAGAGGACATCCATGTGAGGATTCTATTAAGATTGGTTTGGTATGCACTGCTGAGAGGTGGTTGGGTGGTGTTTTGACAATTACTTCCAGCGTAAATCGGTGTTTGCGCCTTTGTAATGAGTGGTCTGAAACTCAGCAATAGCAAGAAAGCATAGCATATTTATCTCACGTTTTGTTGTGTTCCCATAGTGGAGTACTCTGGTCTTGCTTAAGTTACTTGCTGACACAAACACAAAAATATACCTAGTGATGTAGAATTAGTTTATACATCTAATCAAATAATTTCATTATCATGAGTCAACATGGTTATCTTTATAAGTACACACTCTTCAATATGTAACTCTACATAAATGAAAGTAATTTTGTAATTTTAGGAGAAGAAAATTATCTTTCTTATTGGTAGTATTAGTTACAGAATTACATTAGAGTTATATAAGCAAAGATGGTTAGCATAGATCCTCTCAAGTTGGTGGTCTAATTAGTCCTTGTGTAAGAATGTCTTCCACTTGTTGTGAAGTATGAACTAATGGCAAGCATAAGCTGATAACCATGTCTTTTATAAAATATCTATCAAGTTCTAAATATGTTTGATTCGGTCATGTTGATCTAGGAAATATTAATTGCAACTCCAAGGCTTAGTAAAACTCCAGGACTTGGTGCAGGTCTATGAAGTCCCGATATAAAAGCGAAAAAGTATCGATGTTGTATTCATATCTGACATCGATATGTCTCCTGATATGTTTGGATATGTATCCTAGAAGTATTCAACTTTTTATTTTATTTTTTTTTTAAAAATAATAGGCCACAACTGGGATACAACTCAAGTTTTTTCCAATATGGCTCTAATACATCTCATTATGTTTACAATACCACTCCGATACAACTTGAGTCACTTTCTGAATATTTTAATATCTTGTAACTTTATTGTTTTAACTTAATTTAGGGAGTTTATAATAAATAAAAGGTACATTTTTGTGGTTTTGGCTTTTCTCAAACCATATTTTTATTGAATAAATTTATTTTGCCACTCAATTAATGTGTTTGCTAAAACAAAATCTGCATATTTGTAATGTTTTAACAGCACTTAAGATTGTCAGTATAATTGTATTTTAACATCAACACTAATTGTATTTTATTTTACATTTATATATTTCTTTATTAACGTATTTAGGATGTGTTGTATCCTTAATTTAAAAAAAAATGCCGTATCCTTGTATTCGTATGATGTCATACTCGTGTGTATCATGTATTTAAGCTTCCTTGGTGCCGATTCATGGCGCTATATAAATTTGATTACGGGTACTCATGCATCATGCATTAAATGAAAGAGTTAGAGACCACTGAGTTTACACAGCTCAAATAGGAGTTGACCAGGCTGCAATATTGAAATTAAAGCGGTGGGGAATCCTATAGTAATTCCCCATGATACTAGTGGCCCGGCCTCGCGAGTCTTACCATGTGGGTCCAGGTGGCACTCCTCTTAGCCAACATTGTGGGGGATAAAGGATAACAACTCTGTGTTCTGTCTAAATCTTTTAATTTCTTATAAGTTTGTTGGGATAGGAATAGTTAATTTCATTTGTGATCAATGTATTTATGCACAACAGGTATTTATTCACTACTACACGTCTGACTTATAACAATATTTATTTTGCCTGATATTTATTGTTAAAAACATTTGACTACATTTAAAAACTATTAGCAAATATGAATAAATGTTATTAATATATTTTTGTGACATTTTATTAAATATTGTGTATATTTATAACATTTATTAGTAATATTTATTTATATTTGATATTTTTAAATGTTGTCAAAAGTTTTCATCAATATTTTTATTAAGTGTTAAAAAAAATATTACTAAAACTTTAGTAGTGATTTACTATACCCTTTCTTGTAAACTTGATACTATTTACATAGTTTGAGAAATGTATGGAACCAATTCTACATTTTTATGTACGTATAATATTCTACCCTTCCCAATATCTCGTATACATTTTTATTAGGTACCAAGAGACGGAACTCTATGACCTATTAAAATTTTAGGCTCCGTACGCCAAACTCCAATATCTCTCTCTTATACGTCAAATTCAAATGCCTTGGCTCTCGTCATTCCATTTCCAAGGCACTATCTCACCTTCAAGCCTCCAACCCTAACCCTAACCCTACCCCTCTCTTGACTCATTCACAATGATGGATGTAGCAAATCCATTGGAAGTTTGACCAATGATATTTTATAACATGTTTCGGGTGGTTGCATATTTTTAGTTTTTGATTTTTAAATATAATTTTTGAAACAAAATAAGTTTGACAACAATGGAGTTGAAATAATTTTTAACTCATTCAAAGATCGAAAAAAGATTTATGAATTTGGTTCTTATTTTTAGAAAAACACATTTTCCCTATATTTAACAATGACCTTTTCGCTACTACCACTAGCACTGATAGTCTGTCACTAACACCATAGTCTGTCACCACCACCATGAGCACCACTTAGTAGTAGAGCTTGGCCAATTAGTTTGAACTGGCCAAAATAGTTAAGCAATATTCATATACTCAAAATCCAAAGTTTCATATAATTATAATAATTATTGTTATAATTTTATTAATTAACCAAAAATCACAACTTTTTTATTCATAGAGTTCAAATTCAAGACTTTACTTGAGAAAATCAATGATATGTCGATAAAAAATCACAATTTGTAAGACAATATTTTTGTTTTTTTATTAGTGATTTGTAAGACAACATACTAAAGCAAATACATTGTTTTCATAATAAATAATAATCATATCTATAGCTAACATGATATATTTATAAATTACTAGTCTAATATATATGTTTTCATTTTCTTACTATTAATTTTTTCAATAATTAAAGACTCAGTTTTGCAATAGTCTAATATATATTAATGATGCAGTAAAAAAATATTAAATGATAAGAAACTTTAATATACATTATAAAAGCTCAGCCAAAATGGTAGATTAAAAAATAGTGCAATTTTTTCAATGAATTAATTACCAAAATGGTAGATTTTTAAAAAATTACGAAAATGGATAAATCTTCTTTTCAAATATGATTTTTGTACAGTCCATAATAGTAAAATGACACGTGGTCATAATTAAAGGGTCATTGTGCATATGGACATCCTCCACATCAGCATTGTTACATTAATAGTGTTGAATCACTCTCCAAGTGCAATCCGGACACTCATGTCCGCCCTCCATGTTAACCCTGCTAAAGGAGTGTGGACATCTATCTGCTACAAGAGCTCGGACGTCTACAATACTTATCTTCTTATTAACAACAAATAAAATATGCTTGGATATTCAAATAAATGCAACCACTTTATCATATTATATCTCAACAAAGTTATCTACCATCTGTTATTTATCTATAAATAACATTATATCAATAAGACACACATTATCTTATATTTAAATTAGATAACTGTCTGCTATTATCTGTTATTATCTTATCTACAGATTACTAACAAACAAAGGCTCAAAGCCCACACTCCACACTATAAATACAACCTTACAAGTTCTCTGTGAACACACCTGATCATACACTCAACACACAATACTTGGATGCATTACTCAAGTTATTCATTCTCTAGATCTCATATTGAGTTCCCACACTTAGTTATTCTCTTATAATTGATGTACCGTAGTAATGTAAATGTTGCGGAAATAAAAAAAAAACAAGAACAGAAAATCAAAACAGTAAAATCAAAAGGAATCCTGTGAATCACTCATCACCTTCTATCTATCGTCCTTAGCAGCCTGAGATGGACCAGGGTGGTCCGCTGCTGGCTCTGCAGGGCTGGATGGTCCTGGAGGGGTCTGAGCTGGTGGTGGTGGTGATCTGGGATCCACGGGTGGCTGGGAAACTGGCGGTGTGGGAGTGAAATGATACTAGTAGGAGGAGAAATCGATGCTCCGCTCCCTGCATAAGTCCTCCATCAGCCTGACCTGATACTCCAGCAAGCGAGTCTGGTGCTCTATCATGGCTCGCAAAGAAGTGGAAGGCTGGGAGTCATCAGCTGGGATAGGTATCTGCTGTGCAGAGTGCTAAGACGGAGGGGACTGAGGTGGAACAGGCTCTTGTGCAGGTGCATCTGGGCCTGGTGATGGAGGAGGCTGAGGTGGTGCTCCACAAGGACTGCGAGCTGCTAATTCCTCTAGAGAGAGCTTCGAAGCTCGAATCAACTGCTCCTCTGCTGCGCTCTCCATCGCATCTGTGTATGTCTTCGGAGTCATGACTGAGGCGGTCCTGATGTCCATGGGCTCGTCGTCTAGGATCTGAACTCCAGCACGACGACAAAGATGAAGAATGAGAGAGGGGTGAGCGAGCCAGCACTTACTGCTGACGTCCTGAATCATGTGGAGAATCCTTTTAGAAAGGATATAGGAGATGTTGAGATTCTCCTCCCCACGTAACACATATAACAGTGTCGCCCTCTCCAGATTCACATTAGTCATATTCGTAGAAGGGATGACTGTGTGGTTAATGAATTGGTGCCAGAAAGTTGCGTCTCCGACTAAGTCATGTTTCCTTAGCTTCTCTGGCACATAATCGAGGCCCGGCTTGGTCTTCCAAGCTGTGTATAGCCCAGTGATCCCATATCAGATCTAATCAGCTAGCTGGGGCATCTAGTCTCTGTATAGCTTGGTGAAGACGTTGGGCTGCATGCTGAGGAAGATATGGCCAAACTTGCAGCGGGAGAAAGGGGAGTAGGCGGTGTCCAAGAACTTCTCTATGGTCTCGTCGTCAAATGGGACCTATACACCCCTCACCCAACTAAGTCGCCTCTCCGCCACTGTCACTGGGTCGACATTAGCTAGAAACTCCTTCAGAAGTGAACTGGAGCTCGGCTCGGGGAAACTGACTAGTCTCTGATCGAAGCCGTATTCAACCAAATTAATGCAATTAAATGCAGTACT
>CM023955.1:30449576-30517173 GCA_013407115.1 Glycine latifolia
TTTTTCCAGCACTGGATCAATCAATTCCAAACATTTTCCTGAACACCATATTCTCCAGGCCTACAAGTATTTGTAATTTGTTAATATTGATAAGCTTTAATTGGGATATTGTTGAATAATTTGTTAGATAAGAGTGAAGGCTCACATATAAAAGAAGAGTTTGACCATGTTCTGAGAGACAGAATCCACTATTCTTTTTCCCACAAATGATTTCTAGAGCAAGAACTCCAAAGCTGTAAACATCAGATTTCACTGAAAATAATCCTTCCATAGCATACTCAGGAGCCATGTATCCACTAATGAAAACAATAGAGCTTTGTCATTTCTCGTGTCAAAAAGTATACAACAAGGAACTTAAATCTTATTAAGAACTGATAGGTACAAAGTAGAACTCACTAAGTGCCCATTACTCGTTTTGTATTTGCCTGGTTCTGTCCTATTTCAAATGCCCTTGCCAATCCAAAATCTGATATTTTGGGATTCATCTTTTCGTCTAACAAGACATTGCTAGCCTTGAGATCTCTGTGAATTACTCTGAGTCGAGAGTCCTCATGAAGGTATAAAAGACCTCTTGCTATTCCGTTGATAATGCTTAATCTTAGTTGCCAATCAAGTTGCATTTTCTTTCCATCATCTGGCAACGCAAGAAAAGAGAATATATTAGATTTGAAGAATAAAGAAGCATTTGAAACTAAAAACTAGCAAATAATAAAAGCTAAGTATGGGCTTTAGCAATGGAAAAAATACAAAAAGAATGTATAACTCAAATGTTAAAAGAAAAAAGTGCAGTAAATACTAAACTACCAAAGCTACCGTGAAAACTGCTATTCAATAAAGCATTGAAGCTATCTGAAAACATACCAAACAGGTGAAAGTCGAGACTCATGTTCGTCAAATACTCATACACAAGTATTTTTTCATTTTCCTCCAAGCAACATGCCAAAAGTCTTACAAGGTTGCGATGTTGCAGTTTAGCTATAAACATTACTTCATTATTGAACTCCTCTGAGCCTTGACAAGAAAACTTTGAGAGCCTTTTCACTGCAATTTGTCTTCCATCTGTTAGAATTCCCTAATAAAAGTCTTCAATAAATAAAAGCGCATAGAAAGATAGTAAAAACAAAATTAAAGAACCTTTATGAAAATTTCCAAATCATTAAAACCTTGTATACGGGGCCAAATCCACCTTCCCCTAATTTAGATGCTTCTGAAAAGTTATCGGTACTCTGTAGAATTGTGATTAGTGGCATCATAGGCAGGTCTGTGTTCAATGTTTCCTCAGCTTGAAATTTATGAAATGAAGATAGACGAAACCCTTCTACAAAGAGAAGTTTGTGCGTTGATATTTTTAAGCTATCATACAAACTATGGCATGTGCAACAGCAGGAAACTACCTTTTATAACTCTTCTCCTGTACCAAAAACAATATACACTGAAAGACAGTGGAGATATTGACCCCATCACAGAGAAGCTAATGATCAATATTTTTGACCTGTTATTATCTCCAAGTTTAGCTGTGACAATATAAAGGAAAAATAACCGATTTTTAAACTTCAAATAAAAGAAGTCAAAAAGTACTGTTATAGGATTCAGATTCACCTTTTTGAGGATTTGGCACAGTAACTGAAGATGTTTGGTTGTTAAGAAGGTAGAACATATGGTCATCATACCCTATCACACAAGTTGCAGACCAAATCCACCATCCTAATTTTTGTTCACAGTATTTAGGAACTTGTGCTAATATGGCCTCCAAACACTGTCTGCACCCTTCATTTGTGAGATCTCTACTGCACTGCACCATGCCATACCTTCTCCGAATTGAACTCAAATTGAAGCCATCCATATAGTACAACTGGTTGGTCTCCACAGTTGCTTTTCTGATCAAACTTCTCACAAAATCCTCATTTTTCTGAATCTCTTCCATGTTGGATACATTTTTTGTTCCAAAACTATGCCAAGTTGGGTATGTCAGAACTTTCCCAAAGAAGTTCTCATTTGAGTACCTTAGAAAGCAAAAATCATACCAAAAAATAGCAGACACCCTATTGGGGCAGTGTTGAGGAACTTCTCTGGCAGCATTAGAAACACAGAATTGACAAAAATATCCAACCACGTCGCCACGGCAATTATAGAGGCCATACACAGGACTGTTGCTACCTATGCTGGTGTAGTTATAACCTTTGCTTGTGGCTGCATTAGAGGACATCCATTTGAGGATTCTATCAAGATTAGTTTGGTATGCATTTCCGAGAGATCGTTGAGTGGTGTTTGGGCAGTAACTACCTTGGGAAATGGGTTCTAATTGGGCCTTTGTAAGGAGTGGTCTGAAACTCAGACATAGCAAGAAAGCAAAGCATATTGATCTCAGGATTAGTTGTGTTCTCAACATGGTGTACTCTGGAGTTGCTCAAGTTACTTGCTCAGACAATGGTTCAAAAATTATACATAATGTAGATTTACCAAATTGTCATTATCGTCGGTCAACATGGTTATCTTTACATAAATGAAAGAGAAATTAAATTTTAGGGGATTGAAAATCCTTTTGATTAAAATTTCATGTCTGGATTTTCTTTAAAAGAAAACTTAAAATTTAAGAATTCTAAATTTAATTTATTTGAAAATCAAGATTTTCACAAATTTTCTAACTTTGTTCTCTAAACTTTTCTTTCTCTTTTTAAACTCAAAAAGAATGCTATTTCATATTTCTTTTCTCAATTTAAATATTGCGGTGTCATTTGTTTCACGGACAAATTTTTTAGTCTTGAGAAAACATGGGATAATTTATCTCGTTTGTTATTAAGTAATAAAATAATTAATCTTGGGTATATTTTATTCCTATGTAAGTCATAATGTCACCTTCAACCAATAGTAATCCCAACGGAGGGCGTATGGTATATTTATTCTCATAGCACAAGAGCTCATCTTGGTAAGTAAAAATACACATGTACCCTCCTTACTACCCGCTACCTAACTATCCTCTTAATGCTCCCTTCATGTACGTACTATAGTTTTTTTATTTTCACAAAATTTTGTTCCTACGCCAATTTTATTTACCATCAATTTCATGTATGTTACTCATAATAATTAGTAGAAGTACAACTGCTCAATTAAGTGAAAGAGTGGAAAAAGACACTTTTACGTGAAGATTTGAAGCATGATGGCCACGATAAAATTATGACAACGGTATGTGAACAATGTCAGTTTCCCGATGATGGTCGTAGTGAACTTATTATGGCCATAGTCACATCATGCGACAACTATCGTGAATTCAGCACACCTCAGAGCTTCAGCATCAATAGTTTTCGACTATGGCCGTGGTGGATTTCAACACAGCTGTAGTGCGCCTCAATGGAGTATTAATCTTAGGAAGCTATAAATAGGGGTTTTAAATATGTGAAAGTATCTTTTACCTAATTTTCGAATTTGAGAGCACTCTTGGGGGTTTTAGAGAGTTTTGAAGCATGGACAACACCGTGAGGATAGATTGATCATCGTTCCTACCTTGTGGTATGTCTATATTAATTTCTTAAAGCTTTCTAGTTTTACTTTGATCATGAGGGGTTAGTCACCCTAGTTCAGAGGATATAATGTAACTATTCAATTGTACCCGTTTCTCTATTCTTAATGGAATTTCACAATGTTTTTATGTTGATTAATTCACTTTTGTATCTCTATTGTTTATTTGAGAACTGATCATTCCTATTCTTAGTCAAATGTACTATGGTGATCATCTACGTATATTTGGTAGACCTAGGTAGAGAATGTTTAATAAAAAATTGCATGATCAAACTTTTTGGTTACTCTTCGATAGATTTAATAATCCTTAATTGATCATTCCTCGTTTTGATTATATCCTTTGACTTAAATAATATATATATACATATATATATATATATATATATGATCATTGAAATTTTAATTTAAGGCAAAGAGCATCATTAGACCTTGATCATAGGATCTTGATTGACTGTGTACAACCATTCAACTTGTAACTTGAAAGAAGTTTATTAATTTCTTCATTTAGTTTACAATTTGCTTCTTGCAATTCTGCAAGTTTGGATATATGCCACCTTAAGTCACCTTTAAGTTTGTTATTAGCCTTTGCTAAGTTTTGTGCTTCATTATACATTTCATGAAAAGCATCAATTGCATTGCCATAATCAGAATATACCTCAGATTCTGTATTTGAAGCCTCATTTTCCTCATCTAGAAGATCATCATTCTCATCATTAACTATGGAGGTTAGGCACATGTTAGCTTCTTCATTTTCAGTAGAGGATTCTGATGTTGTTGAGTCATTTTCTTCCCAAGCAATGTATGCTTTTCTTGGTTTTCCTTCCTTCTTTGCTTGGCTGTTCCCTTGTTGCTTTTTCAAGAAGATTGAGCATTCGGATTTAATGTGGCCTGGTTTTCCACATTCAAAGCATGTGAAGTTGCTATCACTCTTGTTGTTGTTGTTGTTGTTGTTGTTCTTTGAGTTTCTAGAGAATCTTTTGCCCTTGTTACTCCTTAGAAATTTGCTGAACTTTTTTGCTATTAAGTTCACATTTTCTTCATCTTCCTCATCACTTGATTTTTCTTCTTTTTCAGATTTAGGTGCTGCAGCTTTAAGAGCAATCCCTTTGCTTTTCTTTTCTGCATCTTCAACACACATTAGTTGAGATAATTCTAATTCATATTCAAGCAACTTACCAAAGAGTGCAACCATTGACATTTTGGATAAATCCTTGGATTCTTTAATTGCTGTCACTTTTGGTTGCCAAGCTCTAGTTAAACACTTTAAAATTTTGATGTTTAGTTCTTCCACATCAAAGGTTTTTCCAAGTCCTAATAGATGATTGACAATGTGTGTGAATCTTGTTTGGAGTTGGGAAATGCTTTCATTTGTGTTCATCTTAAACATCTCATACTCATGGATCAAAGAATGCTTCCTTGATCTTCTAACATCATTCGTTCCTTCATGTGTTACTTCAAGTAATTCCCACATTTCCTTGGCACTCTTACACCTAACTGTGCTGAAAAATTCATCGGAAGATAAAGCAGAAGTTATCATATTTTTTACCTTGAAATCATATTGAGTTAATTTCTTTTCTATTTCAGACATTTCATCTCATTCCTTTGGTATTGTTTTGCCATCAGCAACTTTGGTAGGAATGTATGGACCTTTCTCAATACAATTCCATGCACCCGGGTCATTTGATTGGATAAAGATTTGCATACTGTTTTTGAAAAAGATCTTGAGCAAATTACAAGAACCAGCTCTTGATACCAATTGAAAATACAATGAATACCTAATCCAATAAACCAAGAGGGGGGTGAATTGGTTTTTGATCCTTTTTGAACTTTTCTTGGAAATCAAAACTCAGCGAAAGAATTAATTTGGATCGTATCTTAAATCAAAAACAAATTTAGTAAACAATTTTCTTCTCCAATCAATTAACTCTTGTGTTGAATCAAAGTTTGAATTGATACACAAAATAATATCTCAAGCAATTAATGAAATGTAAATCAAAACTTAAATGAACACAATTTTATACTAGTTCACCTCCAACCACTGAGGCTACATCCAGTTTACCTTCTAATCCAAACCAGATTAGAGTTCCACTAACAGATTTTAATTCTTTACAAGCAATCAACAAGGTCTCTTTTACCCACACTAGGCAAAACTCTAAATCTACTCCCTAGATTTATCAAAAGACCTAGAACTAGAGAACCCTTCTCAGTTCTACCCACTAGAAAACCCTTTCTAGTAATGCTTTAAAGAAACCCAACTGTTACATGGAAAAATTCAACACAAATTCCAGAAAACAAAAGAAAAATTACAAAAAACAAAACTTAATGTTCAAGAAGGATATTACCTTATATTCCTTTGCAGCATAAAGGATATACACGAAATTTATAACTTGAGGTGATGAATGATATGCTTTCTTGATTGATCTTGATACAGCTCAATGCATGAATGATCACAAAAATACCTCCTTCTCTTAAGCAAGCATGATGATTCTAACTCTTATGAACAACACTATCAAAATGAATTTTTTAACTCTTTGGAGCACTCAGAGATTATTAAAACTTTGGTATGAATGAAAGCTCTCGAAATCACTTTCTGTTTTTCTGAGACAATGCTTGCCTATTTATAAAAAAATAGATTTAACAGACTGTAATCGATTATTTCGTTTATGTAATCGATTATTTTAACATGTGTAATCGATTATTCCGTCTAATTAATCGATTAAGTTGTTCATGATATTTCTGGAAATCTTGAACGAACAAAGTAATCGATTATTTGACCATGTAATCGATTACGCCAGAAATACAAGTATGAATCACAAGCATAGGTAATCGATTATAATGTATTTTAATCGATTATGCCAGAAGTATACATAGTACTCTATAGCATATTTAATCGATTACAATTATTTGGTAATCGATTAAACCAGTTCATAGGCTAAACAGATTTATGCAGATGCCTTATGTAATCGATTATATGACTTGTGTAATTGATTACATCAGTAAGAAAACATTTTATGCTAGTTTAGACTTATCAATGTATTTCTAATCAATTGCATATACTAATATGATTCTTATCCTAAGAATGGATGCATGCATGTCTGATTTCTTTAATGATTGCAAAGGATTATTGGATTTTAACCTTAATGAACAAAGCTTAACCAAAAGGAAAAATTACAAATGCCATCATCACATGAGTGGGCATGAAACAAATATCAAAACACCACTTGTCTTCTGATTCTTCTGACACTTGAATCTAACAAACTATTGTCATCATTTAAATCAACATGTGACATATCTTCACCATGATCAGTCCAAATCCAATAATTAGGCTTGAACCTATTTTTGTAAAGGTGAACCTTCACAACTCTGTCCTCCAAAATCCTAGTATAATCGCATTTAACACTGACATCTGATCCCCCTCATCATTGTGATATCAATCATGTTGACTTGCTTTGCTTACGAACGCTTCAACCCCTCGACAAAAGACTCTTTCAAACCACTTCTACCACTATAACATTTATCGTACATCTAACGAAGATTCGAATGAATATGGTTCATGTTTTGTATATTTAAGAAAAAAATACAAAAATTCATGAATCACATACATAATCTTAGAGTGATCATCTATTATTAGTAGCAAGAATTCTGGTGTTGTTTTAGGTGAACACAAAAATCACATACATAGTGTTTTAGTTTCTTAATGAACAAAGTATGGAATATAAAATAACATAACCACAACCAGAAATATAATTAACACATCCACAATACAAAATTTTTAAGCAACTAGAATAAAAAAGCACAACTAACCTGAACAATGAATATACGTCTAAGTAAGGAAACGATCACCTAACAGAATCACTCTGTGAACCTGTGAATAACAGACAAAGAAAAAAGTTTCAAAATGGTTATCTATAAACTATTGAAAATGCTTATCATGGAGAATTGCATTAAATGTGTTTTGCAAGTAATCAACATGATTTATGAAACACAATTAATATTCTACTTAAGAATAATATTATTAATTAGTAGCATTTGTACAAGAACAACTTCGGCCACAAAACTAATATTGGTCAATAAAAAATACATGACATTTATAAATATAAAAATTAGTATATGATATTATTATCTATTTGTGTCTCACAACTTGAGCCATGAAACTACAAAAAGAAAGAGGAATTAAGCATGTGTCGTAAAAGAGATATAGCCGCTTTTATTTGACCGAGAGGAAAATAAAAACGGTATATTTCTTGACAGAGACGAAAAGAAGATTTTTTTTTTTTTTACAAATAGGAAAATAAGTATTAAAAAATGGTCGCTTTTATTTAATTAAAAAACAAATGGTTAGGATGTTTAATTGGAATTTTGAACTTCTGATTATAACCATTTGTTTGATCACGATAAGAGAAAAAAGAATCCAATTGAATTAGACCTCATCCATAAAAGTTTAATAGTTTCAAATAGTTACTCTAAATAATGTCTAAAAATTATTTGTAATATCACTATGTTTTAAAAGTAAAAAGTATTTATTTATAATCAAAACGAAAACAACTTTTGCCTTATATAAATCTCTAAAACATATATCATTATTTTATAATTTATAATTTTTTTTATAAACTTAATAAAACTTCAAAAAAAGACTAAAATATTAATTAATCAAAATAAAATTCTAGACGTCAAAAACAAGATGATAATAAAAATTAAATTGATTAAATAAAAAAAATTAATCAACACATTCAGCTTCATATAATAAAATAACATTAAAATACTAATTTGCCGAAAACTGCAAATTTGTCGGTGTAAACTGCATATTGCACAGGTAGCTCTACCATTATAAACAGGTCTAGAATCCATGCATCCAATAGTCGCCAAATTAGTATACACATCTAGTTTTAAACCAAATATTCACTTATAGAGTCCAGTTTTAACCCAAAACCGTCAATATATCTCATTCAAATCAACATTAAATGCTAGTCATTCATAGATATATGATTTCGGTAAAAAAAAAAAAGTTAAAAATAAATGAAATGGTTGATTCAACTCCGTTAAAAGACAATTCATTTTTTGGACACGGATAGCTGTTAGCTATAATCAAGAGATACCACGTTCTAATATAATTATAGATAAAATAAATTAAGACTACACAACAATAATTTTTTTAATGAAATTATATTGAATAAAATTGACATGCAACTCATTGCTAATAACCCAGTGATGAGCAATCAATTAGTCATTAAGTAAGAAATTATTATCAATTTAATTAACACCATGAAATATTTTACATTATTAAATAAATATAAATCTTTCTAGAAATTTGATCCCTTAACTAAAATTGATATATTTAATAATTAAAAAAACTAATAAAGTTGTCTCTCGAAACAGCACAAACCACAAATATAAATTATAAAACTACATAAAATGAGAAAAATAAATTTTAAAATCACTGAAGTAATTATCAAATAATGAATCTAATTAAAAAGCAATTGTTCATATAGGTAAAATAAAATCAACTAATTAAACATGATTAAGATAAAAAGTATGTAAACAATTTAAAGTTAATTGACATAATAAAAATGATACAACATGTAAAATAAATAGACACCAATTAAGAAATATTACTTAATTAAACTAAATACCTATCAATTAAGTTACTGAACGAATAACTACAGAGCTAACGGTCTGAATAATTTTATTATATTTTATTAATTAATTTAATGTTCTAAAATGATTAAAAAATATCTACGCAAATTTTCTTCCATTTCTTCATCTTTGTACATCATAATCTAGTACCACCCTCACCATGCAACAGCTTGATAATATTGTTCTTAATAATATAGAGCTCATGAATCAAAATTCTATGAACTACTCTGCTCACTGCAGCTTTTGTCTGTTGCAAAACCTGTTTCAATAGAAGTCTTTGTTACCGTAACTTCGATATATGATGAGAATTGGTTTTAAAACTAGTTTCTTAAGTCTGCAACTTGGCATCAATTCAAGCTTATTATGTCTAAAATACAAGCTTGTTATGTAGCAAAATGCCATCTTATCTAGTGATATTCTAATATTACTAAATTACAGCCAACAGTAAAGATCCAATAACTATTTTTCTGTCTGATGATTGATATTCATAATTTCAGTAAAGGCTCATATAGGGAGTAAAATGTACATTACTATAAGCTGAACAGAGTTCTTTGTTCTATTCGTGAAGTTCTTTTTTCTAGCCACATTTAATGTATTTTTTTCCCTCAATTTCTCCATGATTTTCTCAAATGGATACTACAAGTCTACAACCAAATTGAAATATTTTTTGATCAACACAAAATAAGCAATAAGCAATAAACAAAAAAGAAAATTGTCATATTAGGAGCCCACGGAATAAGACAACAGAATTCACACTGACTGGTCATCGAAGGTTTTAATTCTTTGGAAGCAAAACCCAAGAATAGAAAACGAAATTTAAAAGACAACCAGGGATGGCAAAGGGGTTAGGATATAGCCACGATTTTTTCCCAGTAAGTACTAATTCATTAGTATACAAGAATAAATAACAGTACACCATTATACCATATATATTAAAGATCATAATTAACATCAGAATACCTCATTCAAATATTCAGATTATTCTGCATAACTCACAAAACATACTAGGAAGGGCCTTCACAATATCTCATCCAAATATTCACATTATTCTGCACAACTCATAAAACATACTAGGAAGGATGTTCACAACACTTTTTATATTCAGATTATTCATCACCAAACACAAAAATTAACTGTAAAATAAAGTAAAAAAATAATGAAAAATAAGAAAATGAAACATTATCTAGCTTTCGTAAATTTAATACGCATTGAACGAGGAGTGTGGGAAAGGCTAATGGAAATGAAAACGACGGTGAAAAGTGATTATCTTACAATTTGAAAGCAAAGGAAAATTTGAAGCATGACCAAGGTGAACAGCAATTGGAGGAAGGATGAAGGTGAACAACACTTCTAAGAAAAAAAATAAGAAAAAAAAATGAAATGCAGTTATTTATAAGTTAAAATAAATTTTTCATTAATTATTTTGTAAAATTTATCTCACATATAACTTTCTAAAAGATGAAAATATATCTATAAATTATCTAATAATTAACTAATGAATGACCAGTTTCAACTTATTAAAAAGCTTATTTTATATTTTTTTTATTTTCTTTTTTTAAAAGTGCTTATAAAGAAATCTCCACAACTACTAAATCTGGTCGAAGTCCTCTTTTATATGCGAGCTTTATCTCTTATCAAGACATAATTTAACAATGTTAACTATAACTAATCAAAATTCACAAATCACTATTGCTTGCAGGCTTGGAACATGTGCAGGAAAATGTTTGGAACTGATGGACCCAGTGCCGGAAAAATCTTTCATAGACAGCGAAGTTGTGAAGCGCATACACATTGGTCTGTTTTGTTGGACCAAAAATATATTTTTTATTATTAGGAACTCAATTCAACATGAATTTCACAAGACCAATTGTAAAAAATATTTTAAAAATAACTCAAAACAAGCACCTTTTCATCAAAAATATGCAAGGGATCTTCATCATGCTGAACTTTCATGTAAGAGACATAATTCTTTAATTTCATGGAGATCTTCCGGGAACTCCTTTGGGAAACCACTCTCACATCATACTTAATTACTAATGACTATATATAGCTATGGTTATTAAACAAATGCATCAGACAATCAAACCTAATTAAATGACAACAGTTTGCAGTTTCAACTGTATGTAATCTAGAAGGTCATAACAAAGTTCAAAATTATTTATACGTGTCTCTACCACAAATTTGGTTATTCTCGAGTTAATTTAATTAATTTTCGGTAGGCATTTAAATTTAATATCTTCGTTTAATTATTCTCAATTACTAATTCAAATATTATTATATACTACTATAATTTAAGAGTTTTTAATGAAGTCTCTAGCTGGTACGTTATAATTAGATTACTGAAATGTATTAAAGTTATCAGAAATACGTATTTAACTACATCTATAATAAATTGTGCTTGTGCATCAATAAAAGTAATTATGTTTATTGTATATGCAATGTAAAGGCAGATGATAGTTAAATTTAGGGAGGAAAGGCGTCAAATTAATATCATTGAAAATACTGCTTTTACTTGTCTTCGTTTTAATATTATAAAAAAAAAAATCAAACTCACTATTCTAATAATTTATTTTCTCTCTAGTCCGCCTAAGAGAATTGATTTAATTATCCTCATAATTCCATTATTTAAACATAGTATAATCAACACTATATATCTCCATTTAGTTGTCACTTTTTTATTTTTATATATACAAAATTTAAAAAAAGTATTACTCTTTAAAATTAAAAGAGGCAAGAAAAGTCATCCCAATTTGTTTTTAGAGAAAATATCTGCTCCTGCATTAATGCAGTATACCCAAATTTATTTTCATTGATTTTTACTGTAGTTCAAAATTCAACTAATTAATGTTTTTCTTTTATGTCTTTTTTTTACCATTTTTCTTTTATGTCTGAGGTGAGAATAAACAATTTACAATTCCTAGAAGCCACGTTTGTGCTAGGTGCCACCTTGCGTGTCATGAACTTTGTGCTAGAGACACGTATTACGTTTGTGCTAGGTGTCACCTTGCATGTCATGGGTTAAAATCTTTTTGCACATTTCAGTTCCCAAGTGAACTCCATAAGCCTTGACAGCTTCTTCGTTGTCCTTGATAACATAGGTATAAAACTCTGTCGTCATTGACCTGGTCGAAATAGTGCATTATTGAATTAGTGGTTCAACTAGTGAATCAATAATTGGTCTAGTTTAACACGTTTTATATTAAAAAATTTAAAATTATATTATATATACGTATATAACTAATATTATTTGATTAAGAAACATTTATTCATAATTTCGTACTAAAAAATTCAAAATAAAAATTAAATTATTAAAATTAATAATACAAATAAAGTATATTAATAATAAAAAAGAGTGTAAATAACAAGTATTTAAATTAAAACAAATCCAGTTTTTAATAATAAAATAAGCGAAAAGTCCATTTTAAAATGCAAAACGAAAACTGCAAAAAGCAATAAAAGAGGTTTAGAAAGCAACATCGTGGATCTGGAGGCCCAAATAAAGAAAAACCCTAATTAATACCCATTATATATATTTTCTTTTCATGCTTCTTTGGCTGCTACGTTGCGCTTTCTTTTTTTTCTTCTTTGGTTGCTGTGTTGTGTGAAGGCGCGACGACAACAAAGTGAAGGCGTGACAGGGATAGCGTTCCACTTGTCCGAATTCCAAAAACTGGCCGAGTCGTCGGGTCCTCATAAAACTAGTCAGGTTTCACCGGGCAAAGCCAAGCCAGATGCATGGCCGATCCAATGGCCAACCCGGCTCGGTGATAGTACCGATTCCCAGTCCGACCGGTCGGACCGAACCGATTTTCACAACACTACTTGATAGGCTCTAAAGCGGCCATAATGTCAATTGGTATTTATATTGTCATTGATTTGATCTCTTCTAGCTCAATAATCAGAGAGTTCAATCTTGAATCTTGCCCTGTACAAAGCTCACTTGGGGGGATCACAATTTCACCTGCAACTCAACCACAATTGCAATCACTTCTAAATTAATTTAACTCAACAAAAATGCAATTGCAGCTACAAAAAATATTCAACAATGAATGAAAAGACCAATCTAACTCAAAATCACAAAAAAAACTAAAATAAAACAAAATGAAAAAAAAAATTAAGTGACTCGGTCTAGATCAACAGGTCACTGATTCGACCACAAATCCGACCGAGCCAATCCAGGTTGCTCTGGGTCAATAGCGTAACCGATCCAACTTATTACTCGACCCGATCCAACCACCAGGTCACGGTTCGACCGATCGGATCGGTCCGGATTTTAAAACTATGATAAGGATGTTGCTCTGATCAAGCAAATTGTTTCCCGTGGGTCATAAATGATCTCTATCAAAGAGTTATATATCAATAATATTTGACACAAGTGATAGTGACATGTATCTTTTAATTAAATGATTCAGGGTTTGAATCCTAATTAATTATTAGATATGAAATAAATTATGTCGAAAGAATAGTTTTAAAATCAAATCAGTGATTGATCTGATCAAGATATTGGATCAATGGTCAAACCAACAACAGATAACTCATTAACCCATCACTCGTTCTTTATTAAAAAAAAGTTAAAATTTTGTATTCAAACTTAAGAAAACAAAAACAAACTTCATCACAATTTAATATAATTTCACACGTTAAAATCATTGACATTTACCAATGAAATTCTAAATAAAAAAATTAAATAAAAATTATTCATTAGTAAGCAGTGATAACAAATATGAAATAATAAAATTATAATAAGAATATGATAAATTTATGTATTTATATATATATATATATATATATATATATATGTATTTATATATAAATACATTGGATGTATAATATATACAGCAAATTACTCAATTTATTATACTATCTTAGAGCAAAGACAGTACTCAATGGATGCAACACTACTCAATGTGAAATCAATATATTCCTTTGCTGTCCTGCTATTGCTAAGCATCAAACCACTTGATACAAAGGCACAATCACCAAACTACATGGGAGATGACTGCCATAACACCACCCAAAAACCTCTCAGCGATGCATACCAAACCAACCTTAACAGCATACTCTCATGGCTGTCCACAGATGCAGCCACAAGCAAAGGTTATAACCACAACAGCTTTGGCAACAACACCCCTGGAAATCATGCTGTGTATGGCCTCTATGATTGCCGCGGTGACGTGGTTGGATACTTTTGCCAATTCTGTGTCTCTACTGCCGCCAGAGAAGTTCTTCAGCGCTGCCCCAATAGAGTGTCTGCTTTCATATGGTATGATTTCTGCATGCTAAAGTACTCTAATGAAAACTTCTTTGGGAATGTTACAGTAGACCCATCATGGCATTTTGTTGGAACAAAAGATGTGTCTAGTGCAGAAGAGATTCAGAAAGGTGATGATTTTATGAGAAGTTTGATCAGAAAAGCGACTGTGGAGACCAACCAGTTGTACTATATGGGTGGCTTCAATTTGAGTTCCTCTCAGAGAAGGTATGGCTTGGTGCAATGCGCTAGACATCTCACAAATGAGGGGTGTAGACAATGTTTGGAGACCGTGTTAGCACAAATTTCCAAATGTTGTGAAAAAAAGTTAGGGTGGTTTGCTGGGTCTGAAAGTTGTCTCATGAAGTATGATGACTACATGTTCTACCTTTTTCACAACCAATCATCTACAATTCCTGAGGCAAATAGAAAAATAGGTTACAGCCATTAATTTACTTTTTCTTAATCACTTGAAAATATGTCTTTTTGTTACTTTATTTATTGAATCTAAATAGCTGAATCTGGTTAAATATTAAAAAATTACAAATTGATTATTACTCTTTTGTATTGTCACAGCTAAACAAGGGGTTAATAAGAGGTCAAAAATCTTGATCATTAGCTTCAGTGTGATGGGATCAATAACTCTACTATGTTTCAGTGTTTATTGCTTCTGGTGCAGGAGTCGGCCTAGAAAAGGTAATTTCCTGCAAGAATACTTGTTAGAATTTATTTGGTTTATTTCAGAAGCTTGAAATATGGTAATTTAGTTGAAAACTTGAATAAAGAACTCAGAAACTTGTTCTCTGTAGATGGACTGATACCTCACACAGTTCGTCTATCTTCATATCAAAATGTTCAAACTGAGGAAACATTGAATCCAGACCTGCCTACAATCCCATTAATCACAATTCAGCAGAGTACTGATAACTTTTCTGAAGCATCTAAACTAGGGGAAGGTGGCTATGGCCCTGTTTACAAGGTTTAAATGATTTGGAATTTTGGATATACATTCTTTAACTTTTTTTTTTTTATCATCTTTGTATATGCTTTTATTTGTTGCTGTATTTTGCCAGGGAATTCTACCAGATGGAAGACAAATTGCAGTCAAAAGACTCTCACAAGCTTCTGGTCAAGGCTCAGAAGAGTTCAAGAATGAAGTAATGTTTATAGCTAAATTACAACATCGCAACCTTGTAAGACTTTTGGCATGCTGCTTGGAGGAAAATGAAAAGATACTTGTATGAGTATTTGTCGAATGCAAGTCTCAACTTTCACCTGTTTGGTTAGTAAATTCTTGGATAGCTTCACTAACTAATATTGTTCATTGTAGCTTTTTATCCTTTAGTTTTTACTGCAATTAATTTTTTCTTCAACATTTTTTTACTTCTAAATTAGACTTGTGTATGGAGACAAGTCAAAGAGTGCTGGTACGGTCACAAGTGGTTGTGAGTATGGTGGAAACTTATTGTATATTGTCAGAAGGTAACACCAATGAAATGTGCCGTACGTAAAATGTTGATATCTCTTATTTAAGAACAACAGGTTTTGATTATAATGCACGAAAAAGTCATAGCACATTTGAAGTTCAACTTTTTACAGTGTAAAACTAAATTGAAGGTTTCTTATGTAATCAGTAATCATGCCATGAGATAACTAGAAAAGTGAGTGAATAAATAATTCTTCTAGTACATTTTTTCCACTCTAAGGTTACTAATAGAAAATTTCTAGCTTCCTTAAATGTTTTGCTTCACATACTATTTTTTGGTTGAGATCCCTGCTCTGCATTTATGTTTTCAGATGATGAGAAGAAAAAGCAACTTGATTGGAAACTAAGATTAAGCATTATCAATGGAATAGCAAGAGGTATTTTATACCTTCACGAGGACTCTCGACTCAGAGTAATTCATAGAGATCTCAAAGCTAGCAATGTTCTATTAGACCATGATATGAATCCCAAAATATCAGATTTTGGATTGGCAAGAGCATTTGCAAAGGGCCAGAAACAAGCAAATACAAACCGAGTAATGGGCACTTAGTGAGAGTTCTACTTATACAAAACATTTCTGAGTTGAAAAATGAAATTCCTCGTTGTGTATATATTCTTTAGTGCAAGAGAAATAACAAAATTTTATTGATTTTGATTAGTGGATACATGTCTCCAGAGTATGCTATGGAAGGATTATTTTCCGTGAAATCTGATGTTTTCAGCTTTGGAGTTCTTGTTCTAGAAATTATTTGTGGGAAAAAGAACAGTGGATTCTATCTATCAGAATGTGGACAAGGTCTTCTTTTATATGTGAGTTTTCTCTCTTACTACCTGATCAAGGCATAATTCAACAGTGTTAACTAGAGGCATTCTATATTCAATAATCACAATTAATTGCAGGCTTGGAAAATATGGTGTGCTGGAAAATGTTTGGAGCTGAAGGACCCAGTTCTCGAAAGATCTTGCGTAAACAGTGAAGTTAAGAAGTGCATACACATTGGTCTGTTGTGTGTTCAAGAAGATGCAGCAGATAGACCATACATATCCACTGTTGTTGTAATGCTAGCAAGTGACACAATGGTCCTTCCAAAACCAAACCGACCAGCTTTTTCAGTTGGAAGAATGGCATTAGGGGATGCATCAACTTCAAAAAGTTCCAATAAACATTCTACTAATGATGTAACAATATCTAACATTTTACCAAGGTAATTGAAACTTGGATACGAACATCTTTCCCTTGTTGCTTTGAGTTATAATCAAACTAGAATACCAAATAACAAGGAAATGAAGACTTTCCGGTTTTTTCTGAAATCAGACTAAATCATGTTGACCCAATGCTGATTAGAAAAATAGGTAAAAGATAAGCTTTTCCATTGTACTATATCTATCTTGTAACATATTGATGAGCTTCTAGCAAATCAGAAGCATTTTTTGTTTTAGATATATCTTGTATAATAGTCTAATACATATTTAGACTGAGGCTGCCATTTCCAATCTTCAGAGAGTAATTCGGGAAGATTTAGAATATGCGTACTGCGTACCATAGAAAAACCCTTAATTCAAGAGAGATAGTGAAAAATAAAATGTTTTGATGGAATGTTTAAAATTAGGAAGTGTTCAAATATCAACCCCTCCTGCCCCAAATTTTATGAGTTTGCTAGTCCACAAAAAATTGTCAATCTAATTAGCAAAACCTTTGCGGAGGTTTAACAAAAGTTAGAAAAATTGTGGTATTATAGATTAAAATATGTAAATATAAACACAAGCATATAAACTAAAATAGAATAAATAAGTAATTAAACCTTATATTTTAACTAAAAATAATATAAATTACCACCAGAAAAAACTATTTCAATTTTACAATTTTTTAACACCTATACAAATGTAGGGGTATATGTCTAAATTTACGCATAATAGATTCAAAGCTCAACAACTCGGCGTAAGCTTATCCCTGCCCAACAAAATTGAAAATACAAAGGGACGAAGGCCGAAGGGTATACACTTGTCCACGTTCTCCAGCAAACATAATCATTCACAATCTACGTTCCAATAGTGATTCTTACATTTTTTTTTTTAGAGGAATAGTGGTCATTACATTGATACATATATAGCTAGTGAAGTATAAAAGATTAAAAAATGTCACCACAAACAAACCAATCAAGACAACCATAAACATGCCTACTCATCTAAATGTTATAGTCGTGGTAATGAATGCAATGGAGAATTCTTAAGAGAAGGTTGATCCATGTTGAGAATTTGCAAAATAACAGTGATAGATCTTAGAGAGGAATCTTCAGTTGAAAATCTTTCTTTTTCCAGATCTACCACTAAAGAAGGAACGAAGATCTCCACATGGAGATTCGGCTCTTCCCCAAGAACACTAAAGATCTGCACATAGTTAAAAAAAAATTATGGGACAAGATGAAAAAAATGAAAAAAAAATAAAATGAAATAAAAGTTAAAATTAATTATTTGAAATTAATTACATGCTTTATTAATATTTATATTTTTTTCATGTTTTATTAATTAAAATTAATTACTTAATTTAATTAAATTAATTTTAAATATTTAAAAGTGGGGTCCATGTGGGACTTATTAAAATTATCTAAGATCTTAATTTGGAATCTATCACTAAAGGAAAATGTATCACACATCTTAAGAGATCTTTAATCCTGCATGGAACTATGAGATTCACCAAAAAATGATCTAAAATTCCAATTTGAGATCTACCACTAAAGATGCTTTAGTATAGCAGGTGGCCATGCACCTAAGGCTGCGCTTAAAGAGTAATATCAAATATTGGAGGAAAAATAAAATGTAAAATCTAGGATATTTATGTTGTTCAATTCTAGGAGATTTATGTTGTTCAATTGGAAATTTATTCATTTATTTATTGTGCACGAATTAGAAATTAATTAATAGTTGCATATGTAAGCTCTGGACGAGTGTGTTTAATAAAACTTTTGAGAAATTTATAAGTTATTTTTTATCAAAATAAACTTAGTATATGACTTTATTCAGTATCTTATCAAACTGCATCAAATTTTAGAATTGATTTTGAAAATCAATCCAAACCAAACTTTTACTACATACATATATATTGTTTATTAGTATATAAATTTTTTATAGCATCACTCGTGTTTATTTTCTAATTTCTTATTTATTTGTAAAATTGTCACCTAGCATATACTTTTTATGAAAATATATTTAATTAAAGATAATTTTTTTGTGATTATTTGATTAATGTTATATATATATATATATATATATATATATATATATGTATGTATAATTATCAAGTGTAAATTTATATTCAATTTTATATTTTTAAAAATTATACAACTATTTGCTATATAATTAATGACTTATTGATGGGATATTTGATATAAGTTTTTTTAATTATATTATTATATTTTACCATTTATTTAATATTTTTCCTAAATTAATAAAATAAAAAATAAAATAATAATAATAATAATAATTGATCCAATTCAAACCGCTTTAGGTTGGATTAGGTTTAATTGGATTTAAATTTTAAATCAAATAATTTGTATGAGGAATTAAAAAAAACACATTTAAATCATGTGATATTTTTCCTCAAAAACTAATTCAATTCAATTCCTGTACCCAAAAAAAATCAATTCAATTCAATTGGGGAGCTTTTTTATTTTTGTGTGGCAATTGGGCAACATATTCCTACAATCAACCTGTGGGTTTAAATCTAATTTAGATATTTTCTCATACATTTATATATAAACATAAAAATGTTTTTTTTCCATTATAATATTGGTGCAAAATATTCATTGATTTTATCAATAACTAATTGTAAACATTATGGACCATCTTTAATGAAGTCTATCCTTCAAATCACGTTTATTTCATCGATAAAACTTGAATTCAACATTTTACTTAATTAAAAGATCTGATTGACTTAGTGCCATTTGATGACATGTGGGTAAAACAAAAAATGAATTTATAAAGGTAGTTATCATAACTTTAATTCTGAATGGTCTTGCAAAATAGTGACCTTAGGACTCGAAATGCAAGTTTTTATTGAAATATTCAAGTTGGGAACGCACTCAAAATTGCAATTAATGTGCATTAATGTCATTTTTTTATGAAAGCATCTCTTTTTATTTCTTACAGCAAATCACATCAACATAATCTTGAGATTTTGTGTAATTACACAAGCATCCTTACTTTTTAACCATTACATTTACCTTCCTCACTACTATAGCGACAATCTTTTACGACGGTTGTCTGAGGCATACAACGACGGTTCATCAACCATCTTTATTCCAAAAAATCGTCTTTGAATGTGTCTCTAGAAAAAAAAAATTCCAAAAAAAATTGACATTCAAAGACGATTGTTTCAAAAAACCGTCCTTGAATGTGATGTTTTTTTGTAATTTTTTTTTTGAGACACATTCAAATACGATTTTTTGAAACAACCGTCTTTGAATGTTAGCCTTCTAAGACGATTTTTTCAAATAACCGTCTTAGAAACGCTTATTTTTTTGGTAATTTTTTTTTAGACACATTCAAAGACAATTTTTTGAAAAAATCATCTTAGAAGGCTAACATTCAAAGATAATTTTTTCAAAAAACCGTCTTTGAATGACATATTTTTTTGGAATTTTCTTTTTTAAATTTTTTTTTACAACTAATCTAATTATTCTATTTTTATACTAACGTGTTGTTAGTTGCATTATTTTGAATAATAATAATTAATTTTATTAAAATTGGTGATATTTAACATTAAAATATGATCAATGAACCTTATACTTAATTAATTATATTTAATAAATAAATAAAACTACTTTACTACCATATAGCCAGAACAATGTTAGTTTAAATGCCAATTAATTATTTACTCATGAAACAGTATAATGTAGAAAACAAACAATTAATACATCTAAAAATTAAAAAAGAATCTTCTAAAAAGAAAAAAAAATTGTGAAAAGGATCTTATAATTAGTAACGGTGGAATATGAAACAATTATAATTTCAATAGTTTTGAGTCAATTAGAGGGGTACTAATATAACCTTTTATTTTCCACTGATATATGTGGTGAACGTCATGAGGATATTACTAAATTTAACAAACCTAGGCTGGAGAGAATGAACTGTATAGGATTTTAAAATATGACCGTCATAAAAGCTCCATGCTAATTACAGCAAACTGTGAAAGCCATTAAAGCCCTATAGCAATTTCTGTTCTTTGTTACAACAAAATGCAGCTGTAGTTCCTATCATAAAAGCCGAAGAAAAAACCAGTTCTAGCATGTAATCCACCAAATCATTCATATACAGTTGGTGTTCCAAGTTTGAAGTTTCTAAGAGCTCTTGATAATGTATTATAGCTGCTGACTCATCACTATGAGCACCCAACATGGTTAGATCAGAATCTTGGAAACAAGAGAAAGACCGAAAAATGTTTGGTTAATGTATCATAACACTGCATGTAATGCAGAGTTCGGCATTTAGTTAGACAGATTCGGCCCCGTAATGTCCATCACGGGTGCTGCCATTTTCTTTGCCAAGTTTAGATTTTGGCAAAACAGAAGCCTGTCGAGGCGATGGCTTGTTTGATTGTTGCCTCATATTAAGATAAGTGTAAACTGAAATACCAGCAATAGCTGTGATGCTTACACAAATACTGATTTTGCCAGGATTGGATCCGAAGAGATAATAGTTTCCAAGAAGGAGGACGCATGTCTTAAACTGCCCAAGGACAACGTGGGAGATTGCTGAGGTAGCTCTGTAAATTGCAGGGTATAAGTGAAAATATATATGAAAAAAGATACTTCAAAAGATAAGTGAACGACAATGTATTCAGCCAAACAAAGAGCATGATGCAATAATGCCTGTAAAGTTTCAAATTTTATGGTAAGCATTGAAACCTAGGGATTTGCTGGAAATTTAGTCGAGTTACCTCGCAGACTTCTTAATGGACAGGTATTTATGTTGCTGTCTAGGGGGGGAGAGAGAGAGAGAGAGATAGAGGAAAATAAAAGGATTGCAGAGAGAAACCCTTAAAAGGACACCTTTGTTTCACGCATTAAAAAAATGACCACCTATTCTTCTCAATTGTAATTTGTATTGTATCATCACCAATTAACTTTCTCTGGAATCTGAATTCCTTGATTACACTTGCTTTGTCTTATGTGATTAAATTGCCATAGTAATGCACATTTATAGAGGAATATTACATAATCATCTGATATGCGTTCTAAAGAATAATTAGATGAGAGGAGCTAATTTGTCCGGTTACTTCTTAATTTATTTGAGTTTCATTTGAGATTTAGATTTAGACACACTGGTTGATTATCTCAAGTCTTGATTTATACCTGAGTGCTAGACAGCACCCATTGCACATGTATGTCAACATGGAGAATATATCCATAAAAGAAAAGAAAGCATTTGAATATACCTCATCAACTTAATGAATGTTACGGTCATTAGCTGTGTACATCACAACATCCTGAAATAAAAACCAATCATCCTCAACTTCAGAAAAAGAAAAAAAAAAATAACATTTGAGTCATAAAACATCCTGGGAGGGTACATCTCTGCTGCATGTTCTCTTTTCTTTTCTTTTTCTACCTGTTCCATAGCTTTTCCTGTAACACCCTGTATGCATCCGGTGTATTAACATATTACTTAATCAGATAAACGCAGTAATTAATATAAAACCAGTTAATTACAACCACGGAAGCGTTTTCAAAACCGTATCTCTTGATTCATTATGTATGGTACTAAATCAAAGTAACATAAACGAATGCCAAGACATCACAAAGTCTCAATGATCCAGATAACTCAAAGTAACGGCAGATAAGACGATAATATCTATACAGATATACCAGGAGAGTTAATCATATGTACATAATACAATATACATATCAAAACTATATGCACATGCATATCTTCCCTCTACAGGGGTACAAAACCATAAACATAAGCAAAATAATGGAGCAACAGTGCTCTGAACATGCCGTCCCAACAGCTACACAGAGTCTGTCCCTACTGGGGCCTCCCGCCCTGGGACCTGTCATCTCTGCCAGCCGCATCACCTGAAAACAATATCCCCAAACAGGGGTGAGATAAAAATCTCAATAAGCTCAGGGCTCTTGGAGGCTTTTCCCTCCCCCTGGCTCACTTTCAAGGCACACAGCATCACAGGTATCACAATCACTAGGCCTCCCAGCCCTCACAACAATACATAGCCATCATCTAGCTCTAATGTATCCAGCAGGGATCATCATCACCCTGTATAGGATACCCCAGAGAATAGGTCTCATCCGCTACGGGCCCACCTATCTCTGGGTCTTTAAGGAATCATCATCACCCTTGCATAAAGATGCATCATCATCAGCATCTAGTGTGAGGCCGGAACTCACACTCCGTGTCATCCCATCGGGAGCTACCCCTTTACGCATGGATGCACGACATATGGTACCTCCGAGAATAGGTCTCATCCGCAACGGGCCCACCTATCTCTTGGTCTTAAGGGATCATCATCACCCTTTACGTGAGCAAACCAAACTAGGAGGAGGTGCGCTCTACTCCTAGGGAGGTCCATATCTATCTACTGGCCAGAAGATCTATTCAGAACACAATCATACATACAAAGCATAGCATAATGCATATATATCATCATGAGAATACTGTAATAACCAATGCAATGCACATGCATCATGAATGTAACCATCACTCCCTCGGAGTATGGTTGAACACAGCAGTGGGAACAGTCCCAAGAACAAAGAGCTTACCTGACAAGGCAGTGCTCTGTTGTCCAATCCCTGGACTGTGATCTACACCACCAACACCCTCAGTGTCACGCCCTATATCAAGGCAACAAGCATATATCAGTAACCAGCCTAACCTTACAAGGCATTTAAATACTGTACAACGATTCTCGACCGTTAGAATGAAAAGAAACGCGATTCCTTTCTATTTCAACCTCTCTGTTCTCTATCTTAAGGTTATCAGACCCCATCACCTCAAAGGCGCTTCACAGACCCTCAACAGGATCTATCTCGGCCTGTCTAACATACTAGAGTCTCTCTCAGACTCTGTATAAGCCAATTCAAAGGATTCAATTTCCTTAACCAGGCCAAATATCAATATTTGTCAAGTTTATCAGAACGGCTATTTCAACATATATTCACCATTTATTTAGCCTCCTGATCATCTTTTGTAAAGGTACTTAGACTCAAACTCATCATTATGTCAACATTCTTCCTACTCATACAGATGTCAGAGTCAAAACTAAACTTTATCAATACTCATAATTCAAGGCTCAGACTTTATCAGAACAACCTCCTGAGCATACTTTTCAACAGAATCCAAGCCTAATTTCGACTCCAACTCGCTCATTTATTCAAAATTCATCAAAACTCATCAAGAATTATCTTTCAGAAATAGCAGATTAAAGCTCAAGTTTCTTACCTCTAAACAGTCGAGAAAGGTTAGAGGATAGCTTTTCCAAGCTTGAATGCCTCTGAAATGACTCATTTCTTCTCAAAATCCAAGCTCTGAGGATATCCCCTAGAGAACTGGATTTCTCCGATTGGTTATCTTTTTGAGAGATTGAAACTAGGATCTAGCTCATCTCGAGGTTCTAATCACTTTCCTAGTTGGTTATCAAGTGTTTAGGTGAAGTACGGAGAAGATATGAAGCTTTTCACTTCATTAATGGAGGAAAGGGCTCAGAGGAAGAAGAAGAAGCAGTTTTGAAGCCCAAAAACGGGAAAATGGCCTTTTATAGTGGTCCAGATCGCGTTCTGGCGTTGATCGCGCCACTATGGCGCTATCCGCGCCAAATTCCAGTGAAAATAGGCTTTCTGGGGCACTTCTGGCGCTAACCACGCCAGAAAATCCAGCATCTCTGGCGCTAACCGCGCCAAAAAATCCTTCACAAAATCCGTCGCTAATTCCGTCGCAAAATTCGTCGCTAACGCTTTTTCTGACGGAATTTAGCAAATTTTAAACTTTTTTTTTTTTTATTTATTTAACCTTGGTTATTATATTTCCTCTCTACTATCTATAAAGAATTTAAGTCTACAAGCTCTCCCTGTTACCAGTAACAATCCTTATTTATGTGTTTAACACCACTATCAATCATTTGGTAAAGAACCATTAAAAAGGGATGAAACTGCTAATAAACTAACCTGATTGACATGTGAAAATTAAACTTTTAACTATTATTGTAACAAATTAGGAAAGTGATTTTTTTACGAAAAGTTATAATTATTTTAAAAATCCTATTAAAAATAATATATTATTGATTGTCATAAAAATTAAGGAAAGTGATTTTATAGAAGTTATTGTCACAAAAGGGCTGTTTTAAGTACAATATTTAATTATTAGTGGTCTGTCAAAAAAGTATTTAATTAGTGCATTATGTGTAATTATCACTTTATGGCTGTAATTATCACTTGATCACACTACTCATATCAGTTGATTTATACGCTAAGTAATTAAGTATAATAAGACATCAATTAAGTTTTACATGATCTACGAATAGTGATCCTAATCCTAATCCTACCACAACAATCCCATGCCAAGCATCAAATTGAGCCTTTTAAACCAGAGAAGTCTTACAAAGATTACAGTACAGGGTACTTCACGGCCTCCCTAATCCAAACGAATCATGCATAGGTGTTTTCTACCCAATGGAACCATGACCACAAAACCCACAGTTGCACCCAATTCTTAACTAAACTCTCTCCCAATCATAGAAACCTTTGTCACCAAACACATTAACTATTATTAGAATAAAAGTTCTACCACAAGTTTAAAATGCAATCAAAACTATATCAGCCAAGATTAGAGTCAACAGAGAAGACTAGTGATTAAGTTACCTATATGCTACTCCATATTTCATTATCCAAAGGGAAAGGAAAAATATACCAACAGTGAATAATAAAATAGATTAACTCATACCCGGCAACTGACAACAAATCTACAAGTTTTTCATGGCCATAGAGTGTAGCCTTCAAAGCACGCTGATCATGTCTGCCACTTGAGCTAAGGTAGAGAGGGTTGCCATCCATGTGTTTTACAAGAAATGCTTTAGGAAAAGAAACATTAAACAAAGTCAAATCATTTTGGAATTTATCTTAATTTACACTGTCCTTATCATATTTTAATAGTTATGTCATATTTTGGCACTTTGGTTATAGTTTCACTTAGCAAGTTATTGAGTTCATCTACAAGTTTGTTAAAAGTTGCTTTCTGTATTTAGAAGTTCAGTTGCCTGTACAAAAAAAGTACTTAGTAATTGTAATTGTGAAGCATACAGAATTCACAGCTTCAAGAACCTGAATGAATGTAATAATCAACAAAAGAAAGAAAGAAAAAAGTCAAACTTACAAAGTGCAGTGAGCAAAGCATTAATTGTTGAAACTGTTATGGTCAATTTAAGAGATTTAAGATATTCATATAGCTCCAATGCTTTCTGCCAATTTCTTGCCTGGAATAAGCATTTGCCACTAGTTAGTAGCATGGTGAATTCAATGCAGGGGACAAAAGATTTGAAAAAAGCTATTGAACAACATCCCTCTTATTGTTTGGTTTTATTCCTTCTTTTTCCATATATTTACTAACGTGTAAGTGGTCCCCCCTACATTCTATAGCCAATTTATGGACACAACTTACAACAGCCTCAGTTTTGGGTTGTCTATGCCTCCACTTTTTCTGTTCATGGATTCTTTTCTAATAAGTCCTAACCCCTTGACTACTTTTAAACAATAATAATTATGAGTTTCCCCATTTGGGTTTTTTTCCTGCACAAACCAAATTGAATTTCCAAATTGAGGAGTATAGATTACCATGAATTTTCATGCACAAACAACTTTTAACACAAATTCCAAGCCATGTTGTTTATGGCTCATGTAAAAAAGATGAAAAGGTGTCAAACACATATCCTGCATAGCTTATCATCATTTATTCAGCAAGCACAATCCTTGTGACATTCCCTTTCAACTTAATATACATAAAAAAAATCAATTTCCAAATTGATGAGTATAGATTACCATGAATCTCTCATGCACAAACAACTTTTAACACAAAATCCAAACCATGATGTTTATAGTTCATGTAAAAAATATGAAAAGGTGTCAAACACATACCCTGCATAGCTTATCATCAATTGTACTTACTGATTTCCCCCCCTTTAAATTTGGGATTCATGGGAATAATTTTAACCCTTTAGTAATTTTAGCAAAGAGCTATAATGAAATCTTGAGAGTACAAAAATATTCAATACCAAGGGAAAACATCAAGTCCACTCTCTTTTTCTTAGTGGGACACACATGACATTAACCAAGCAATCATAAATTTTTCTCATATCTCAATTTCTACACCTGCCTTTCTGCTATCTCTATCTTTTTCTCTTCTTTTTTCTCTCTTCTCTACTTTTGTCTTTCTTCTCCTTCTCAAAATGTATACACACCCTTCAGGGAGTAAAAAAAAAAATATTTTGGTAACCAAAAATCATGAAGTTTCTCAAACAATATTACTACTACTATCATTTATCATGTGTCCAATAAAGTCATTAACTGTATTTTCCCTAGGATCACATCAAACTTCTCTTCAGACATCTCTAGCTCATACATGTAGATAATATATATATATATATATGTGTGTGTGTGTGTGTGTGTGTGTGTGTGTGTGTATTCAGTCCCTCTACATTGTTATTTCAATTCATACATTAAAATAAAGATAGCTGGAGGAAATGTAATAAAAGTGAAAGATTTCATGAATTGTGAGCAATTTTTTTTGATTGGGTGTCCACAAATGAACTCATCTGCAACTCTTCATTCCACTAAAGAAGGATTTTTTTTAAGAAAATGGAAGTATATATATCTTCTGGTTTGTAATCCAACTAAAAAAAATTGAAACTATAAAAGGAAGAAATGAAAAGAGTCAAATAAATCTGCACAATCAGTTAACAAGGGATATGCCACACTGTCTCTATATGGACAACTTACCCTATCAATGTAACATGTTATGCCTTTCTCAAGGACTTGTGCTTTAGTGCCTCTCTTGGTGCAGACCCTCCACCTCCTCCCACTATAAATACAGTTTTTGGTCTGCTCTTGTCAACAACTAATTGGTTAGAAATGTAAACATTTATGCATAGAATAAAAAATCCTAAAAAGAGAGATATATAGTAGATATTCATACTCATTATGTACTAAGAGAACAGGATGGACCAAGCTTACATGGTAAATGTATTCGTCCAATTCTGTGTTTTGCAAATGGCCATCAATGATAGCCTACTCATAAAGACAAGGTAAATAAATAAGTAATTTATGTATTTGCTGCAAGATAGATTATACATTCCTATAATTAATTAGATTTCTATGTTTGGAGAAAAATTTAGCATCTTAGATTATTATCTGTGCAATCAATGGTATATTTACAAAGCTTAACTGAGAGAAAATCATACTGCCTTAAACAGAAAATTAAATTCCTAGTGAAAATGCAAGTTAATAGCATATACACATGCACCAGTATGAGTAGTTAGCCAGTTCAAGGCACAAGAAAAAAACATAGTCAAGGATCTATATATATATGTGTACCAACCTGAATGTACACAGAACCCATCTAAAAGAGAAGCAAATTAGTAAAAAAGAAAAGGCACATGCAAGTGATAAACAATCATGATATTTCATCCACATGAATGACTAAGTGTTTCATGGTTAGATGCATTAAGATTATTAGCATATCATGTGTGTGGACTGTGGTGAAAGAACATGATGAAAACATAAATTGCATTCAAAATCACTGCTATAAAAGAAAGATATAGGCTGTCAAGAACCACGATAACGTACCTTTCCAAACCGTTTTGTTGAAAGAATGGTTAGATTTTGGATCGAAAGGGTTCTTGCAGGGTTCATTCAAAGGAAAATCAGCAATCAAAGTTGCAAACTTCATTCAAAGGGTTCTTGCAGGGACTTTGGGATTTGAGTGCACCAATTTGACTAGAAAGATCAAATATGCAATGCTTGCAGAAACAGATGAAACAGTTCATGTAAGGAGAAGACTTGAAAAGAGAGAAGGATAAATTAAGCCCCCTTTTGATTATTCTGTATTGGTGCCCGATGTGTTTCCATAACACATGGAATTATGATAGAAATAAAATCTTATCATTGTGGCCGGTAAAAAAACAAAATACACTTTATGTATATTTTGTTATTCTGATATATACAAATCATAACTACTGTTATTGGGTCATTCCTGAAATCTAGTTACTACATGTTTTTGCCTTAAAGGTTTTATTACTTTTACTTATATAGTTTGTGTCACTATAAATATGAGATAGGTATGCAAGATGAATTTGAACTCAAATTTTGTGAATTCCTCATGTTAGAGTGGTTCCATAACAAAAAGGTGTAGGATACAAAATCCTCACCCAGAACACAACACGTACTACACAGAAATGTAGACAAATAGTAATATAGCATGTCAATAACTCTTGTAATAGTTAATCTAGGTACTAAAAGGCTAATGCTGCCACTTTTAAAACCCAAAACTGTGTAAAATAGGACAAAAACCCAAAATCCCTAACCAGAACAACACACATAGCAGCCCAAAATCCCTAACCAGTCATCATTACATAACCACAAATTATGCAGGGACAAAACAAGAAGGAACCAGAACTTGAATAAAAGCTAATTAGATGAGCAAGCAAACACGCGAAAATGAGTGCATAGCAAAGGCAAGCACCTCTCGCAGTCGAGAATAGAAGAAACTTATGCAGAGCGAGAGATACAAGGAGAAGAAGCAGAGGACACCGTACCCGTGATGGAGACCGAGCCGCGGTGACGCCAGAGTCACACCTTGCGTGAGTGCCTGAGATGGAGAACACGAGTAGGAGAGTGGTAAGGGAAATGAAGAGACAATCACACCAAGACTAGGGTTCAACTGATAAGTTTTGGGGAAAATCTAATTTTAAAATGGAACATAAATCCATGGGAACATTCCGTGGAAAAATTACCGAATTTGGACGGAAATGATACGGTGGGAAAAGCTCCTTCGGAAAACGGCCTTTTTTTTTGTAGTGACAGTCTTATGCATTGAAAACGGAACCATACATACCTATTGCAGGTCGCAGCGGCATCAACGGAACGACACTCACGGATGCGGGCAGTTCTTCTCTTCACAGAACCAGAGTGAGGCTAGGGCAGGGGATACTCGGGGTTACCTTCACGGAACTAGAGTGAGGCTAGGGCACGGGAAATTTGGGATTCTCTTCACAGAACTTTGAGTCAGGGTAGGGCACAGGATAATTGGGCCTTTCTATTTTTGGGTTTGCTTCAAATATCAAACGGTTGAACGAAAAACCGTCTTCGTTAAGTTCAACAAAATCACAAAAATGCCACTGGTTATGCATTCAAGCCTTTCGTAGACTGTTTATGTAAAAACCTGCCACCGCGTACCATACTAAGACGGTTTCTATAGAACCGACATCGAATGTGAGTCGTGAAAAGCTATATTCCTAGTAGTGCCATGTAATGACTGTTAATGTAATATTTGAGAGTGCGTTAAGGAGTGTTAACATAATGTTTGCAAACATATAAGAGATGTTAGTATAATATTTTCAAATTTAAAGAGATAGAGTATGAAAATAAAAAAGTGTGATATTACGTGTAATTTGATAAAAATTCTAGGAATATTATTATAATTTGCTCTATTTTTTGTATCCCAAGAACATTAGTTAGCATATACCAATTTTGAATAATGAAAAATTGTAATACACTTTCAAATGCACTATTTTCAATGCATTTTTTTATTGTTTAACATTTATTATAAATCACAATTTTTTGTTGACCCTGCAATTTATTTAAGAGTAAATTATTCTAACACTCTTTTAAAATTTTCTAAAATTACACAAATATCTCTTGTCTTTATTTATTCCTACACTAGCTCCCTTAGTTATTTAAAAATATACATTGACACACCCTTAATTGTTCGAAAAATATTACATTGAATTCTCCTAAGGAAAGTTAGAGTAAATGTTAAAAAAACATATTTGTATAATCTTACAAAATTTCAAGAAAGAGCTCTTTATTTAATAAATCTCTTATCTATTTTGAAAATTTAAATAATTTTTAACTAATAATAAAAAATATATTACAAAAAAGTGTGTTAAAAGAATATCTCATAAACTCATCTCTCTGGATAATTTCTCTTTCATTTACCTACAACCACGGGAAGAGCGAACATGTAAAGACGACAATTATGTTGACTCATCATCACAAGATTATCTATTTAGAGTATCCAATATATACAGCCAAATACCTTTACAAATTCACTCTTCCCGTCTGATCAAGGATATCTAACATATACAACCAAATTATACTACTTGACATATCTTTATTAAGCAAATTCACAAGTACTCCATGGAGGGAAAACTACTCAATGTGAGATCAATATATTCCTTTCTTATCCTGCTATTGCAAAGCTTTAAACCACATGTTACAAAGGCACAATCACCCAACTATGTGGGAGATGATTGCCGAAACACCACCCAACAAAAAGCTCTCCGCAGTGCATACCAAACCAACCTTAACAGTGTCCTCTCATGGCTCTCCAAAGATGCAGCCACAAGCAAAGGCTACAACCACAACAGCTTTGGCAACAACACTCCTGGAGGAGATGCTTCTGATACTGTGTATGGCCTCTATGATTGCCGCGGTGACGTGGTCGGATACTTTTGTCAATTCTGTGTCTCTACTGCTTCCAGAGAAGTTCTTCAGCGCTGCCCCAATAGAGTATCTGCTATTGTGTGGTATGATTTCTGCATCCTGAGGTACTCTAATGAGAACTTCTTTGGGAATGTCACAGTGTATCCATCATGGCACGCCGTTCGACCGAAAAACGTGTCTAGTAAGGAAGAGATTCAGAAAGGTTTGGATTTTATGAGAGGTTTGATCAGAAAAGCAACTTTGGAGACCAATCTGTTGTACTTTATGGATGGCTTCAATTTGAGTTCCACTCAGAGAAGGTATGGCTTGGTGCAATGCAGTAGAGATCTCACAAATGATGGGTGCAGAGAGTGTTTGGAGGCTATGTTAGCACAAGTTCCCAAATGTTGTGAACAAAATTTGGGGTGGCAAGTTTTGGCTGCAAGCTGTCTCATAAAGTATGATGATCATATTTTCTACCTTTTTCGCACTCAAGCATCTGATACACAAACAGGTGACAAGTCAATTGCTTTTTTCTTCTCTAACAATAATAAATAATCACTTTCTTCTATGATAGGAATAATCCATAATTTACATGGATTATTACATGTGTCAGTTTCTTTATTTATTTATTGAATCTAAATCTGAATCTGGTTAAATCTTAGAAAAATGTTTATTATAAAGTAATTATTAATTCTTGTTTTATTTGTTACAGCCAAACAAAGGGGTTCTAGTAAGTCAAGAATAATATTGATCATTGGCTAAAGTGTGCTGGGGGCAGTAGCTTTACTGTGTTTTAGTGTTTATTGCTTCTGGTTCAGGAAAAGAACTAGAAGAGGAAGAGGAAAAGGTGATTTCCTGGATCAACACATGCTTAAATTTGTTTAATATCCAGTTTTTCATTTCCAAAAAAAGAAAAAAAAATGTTTAATATAGCTTATTTCACATACTCAAATATGAACTCAAAAATTTGTCTTCTATGCAGATGGGAGGATACCTGATACCATACATCAATCATCATATCACAATGTTCAAACTGAGGAAACACTGAATACAGAGCTGCCTACAATCCCATTAATCACAATTCTAAAGAGTACTGATAACTTTTCAGAAGCATCTAAGTTAGGGGAAGGTGGATATGGCCCTGTTTACAAGGTATTAGTGATTTGGAATTTAAGTCATAGATTCTCTAATTTTACTATCTTTCTATATGCTTTTAGCATTATATTTATGGCAAATTTTTATGAGGGAACTCTACCAGATGGAAGACAAATTGCAGTCAAGAGACTCTCACAAGCTTCTGGTCAAGGCTCAGAAGAGTTCAAGAATGAAGTGATGTTTATAGCCAAATTGCAACATCGCAACCTTGTAAAACTTCTGGCATGCTGCTTGGAGGGAAATGAAAAGATACTTGTATATGAGAATTTGTTGAATGCAAGTCTCGACTTTCACCTGTTTGGTATGTTCTTAGTTAGCTTGCTTCATTGACTAATAGTGTTCATGTGGTATCTTTTCTACTTTTTGCTTCAATTTTTTCTTCAATAATTTATGAGTTGTAATTGGCCTTGTCTGCAGAGAAAAGTCACATGGTGCTGCTATGGGATTAAAGTAGTTGGGTTTAGGGTAGAAATTTATTATATATAGTTAGCAGGTAGCACCAACTGTTTTGTACGTATGCTATTTATATCATTAATATCCAATAAATTATGACACATCTTTTACCTGTTTGTGAAACTAAATTGAAGTTAATGTAATCAATTACCGTGTTATAAGATAACTTCAGGGTAAAAAAAGGCTATATCTCTAGAAAAGTGAGTGAATAAATACTTGTTCTTCGTACATTTTTTAATTTTTTTTTTCCATTCTAAGGCCAACGCTTACAATTCATAATAATTTGCATATTTCCTTGACTCTTTATGCTTCATATAATGCTTTTTGGTTGAGATTTCTTCTGTGCTTATCTTGTCAGACGAGAGAAAGAAAAGACAACTCAATTGGAATCTAAGATTAAGCATTATCAATGGCACAGCAAAAGGTCTTTTATACCTTCATGAGGATTCTAGACTCAGTTATTCACAGAGATCTCAAAGCTAGTAACATTCTGTTAGATGATGAAATGAATCCCAAAATATCAGATTTTGGATTGGCAAGAGCATTTGAAAAAGGCCAGAACCAGGCAAATACAAAACGAGTAATGGGCACCTAGTGAGTTCTACTTATATCAAACATTTTTTTAACAATAGGATTCATAAATGTAACTTTAAGCACTTAGGTGAAAAATGAAATTGTTGGTTATTTATTATCTAATATAAGAGAGTTAACAAAGTTTTAATGATTTCCATCAGTGGATACATGTCTCCAGAGTATGCTATGGAAGGATTGTTTTCAGTGAAATCTGATGTCTTCAGCTATGGAGTTCTTGTTCTAGAAATCATTTGTGGGACAAAGAACAGTGGTTTCTATCTATCAGAATGTGGTCAAAGTCTTACTTTATATGTGAGTTTCACTGTTACCTGATTAAGACATTAGAATAGATGTAATCATACACTTGTTTTTTCTTCTCATCTCCTTTTCAATTTATTTTCATCCTATCTGTCTCTTTCTTTCTCATTACATCATTTATCATATCTGTCCCTTTTTCTCTTTTTCTTTTCGATTTCACATTTGGCACATTATTTAATTTTTCAACAGTATTATTAACTAGAGCTAATCAATATTAAAAAATTGCAATTACCTGCAGGCTTCGAAAATTTGGAATAAAGGAAAATGTTTGGAACTAATGGATCCAGTGCTGGAGGAATCTTGCATAGAGAGTGAAGTTGTGAAGTGCATACACATTGGTCTGTTGTGTGTTCAACAAGATGCAGCAGATAGACCAACAATATCCACTGTTGTTGTAATGCTAGCAAGTGATAAAATGTCCCTTCCAAAACCTAACCAGCCAGCATTTTCAGTTGGAAGAATGACCTTAGAATCTTTCCATTAATGATGTAACAGTCTCTAACATTTTACCAAGGTAATGAAAAAGGCAATCAGTCTTATACTATATTTTTTTCCTGGTGAAACCCGTATATTGTACTATATCTTGTAACATAATGAAGAGCCTCTGGCAAATCAGTAACATTTTTCAGTTTTGGGTATGTTCTTAAAGGTAACTCATAAGATTAGTTGTTTATTAATTCCAGTACTATATTACAATAAAACAACAAAAGAATACAATGAAGAACTTTTTTATTTGATCATAATTGGAATACAAGAAATAATGTAATAATATAAATTTTTGTAGGCGTAACTATCCGGTGTAGTTGATCATTTATGAAATAAGGATATTTTAGTAAGATAAGATTAGTTTATCATTCTTTAAAAAAAAAATATTAGTTTCTCATAAGAATTAATTAGTGTATCAATCATTTTTTTGAGATGCATGTGTTACCTTACATGACATAAAAAGACGAAAGAAGATTAGCCTGTTACACCAATTGGATCGGAAATTGTTGATAAAATCGGTTTATTAAACCGGATACGCTTTGGCTCGATTCAAATCAGTTTGACCCTCTTGGTTCTACGGATGAATCAGTCTGATTGAAGTATTGAACTGATCTGATTGAATAAGTTGAACCAATATTTATTTATGTTTTTTGAAATGCAAGTTTTAATAAGAAAAATATAATAAAAATGACACATCCAAGAATCAAACACAAAACTTAAAAAAAGACTAGAAATTGTGAATGACAAACTAAAAACATAAATAATCCTAATTAAATGATTGTGAAATATTTCAATCAATCTAAAGTAAGAGTTTCCACTTAAAAAATAGATTTAACAAAATATTTGTATGAAACAACCTTTTTTAATATAAAAATAAAACTTAAAATAGCTTATTTGTGAATGTTGCTATAAAATTAGAAATTTTTAATATGTAAAAATTTGAATTAAGAATTATGAACTAAAAATAATAACAATTTTGTATTAGATATCAAATATTATAGTATAAAAATATTTAAATTATTAATTACTAATTTGAAATATAAATAGTTCGTGAAAGATCTGATTAATTATTATATTTAAATAAAACATGAGGGAAAATAAAAGTAAAAGTTAAAATTATGATTAATATTTTATATCATATGTTAAACTTTATAATGTACTATTCCATGATAACTTTTCTTTTTCTTTTTTCTTTAAAATTCAATTCATCACTTCTAATTTATTAATGATTTATCTCTAAATTCTTAAAAAATTATAGAAAAAAATTATTATAATAAATAAATCAAATAATCATGTTTGCTTCTGCTAGTTAAGGTAATTAAATTACCAATATTAACATGAAGTAAAAATGACTATTAATTAAAATAATTTAAGTATTTATAACTATTAATCTATAGCTATTAATAACTAGAATTATTCCATTTGGTATATACATTTACTTGGACATCTTTATCCTTTAACTATATTGAAATCCAGATCTCTTTCAATTACATATGTATTAGTGAAAGGGTAAATAAAGAAAAATGTGTTTACAAAAAATTTAAGATTAAATTATACTCACACTCCACCTCGTGTTTTGTTCAAATTTTACCTGATACATCTCCCATTTTGCACTCTACAAAACTCTCGTTAATTGTTTAGCTCACATTAAACACCATTTAATAATTTAACACAAATTAGGCACATGCTGGTCACATGACTTTTAATGAAATTTCATATCTAAAATACACTCATCTTCTTTCTCTCAACCTGAAAATATTTTAAGACTTTTGCTTCTTTTTGTTTTTTTGTAATTGGACATGAACCCAGCTTGTTGGTACGCAATGTTAACACTCTTACTTCTTCTTCTTTTTCAATTTTTTTTCTTTGATTGAATATGGTCATTTGTTTCAAATTTTAGTATTTTGCTCTTGCATTCATGTTTTTAACTCCTTTATTTGAAATATATTTTTTATGGCTAGGTGTTTAATATAATGTCTCAATCAAGAGCTGCAAAGCACAACATAATGTTGAACTAAAAAGATTGACTAATTCAGTTCCATTTATTATCACTCATCCAATTTCATCTTGGATATTGTACATTTCATGCCTTGATGATGTAACAGAAACACAACTATTTAAACCAGCAAGCAGTATTAAATTGTTTTGAAACATTGATTTTAATTTCAAAATCAATTTTGTTGGTTAGTCACCTATAGGATGCATCTTTAAATGGAGTTTGATAATAAGCCAAAAAGTAGAATGTAGGAGAAATGTTATTTTCATTCGGGAACAAAGGAAAAATTATATTTCACAAGGAATTTGGTTATTGGTTAATTATCTTTCCTTGTATTCTTGAAAATTCCTTACAACTAATTATTATTAAACTAATAAATTGTCAATAATGTTTACGATGCAAAACTGAGTATAAAACAAGAACAGAAACATTGTCCCATAAATTGCGCAAAACGCTGGTTGGAATTCAAACTGGGTGTATTGAGAACACAAAGGGCTGGACAGTTCGAATATATTGATTCATAGTTAGCTTAACATCTTTTTAAATAGTTTCTTCGTAATTAATTAAGTCACATTGATTTGCTGGGAAAATATAACTAATCATAATATTCTTGGAAATTTTGTTTGCTAACATTTTGAAGTGTATAAAATCTCAAATATAGACCTTATGCATTGTCCAATGATAAAGGTTACAACAATAATAAAGGTAACAATTTGTTCATAAAAAGTTGCTTCAAAAAGTAGCAATATAGACCTTTTTACATAATCTTGTCATAGAAAAAAAAAAAAGCCCATGCACAACTATATATCAACTTGTTTATCAATGTGTATATCATCTTCACATTACAAAAAAGTATGACCCTTCACAAGTATGTCTATATCCAAGATTTGTTTCTCTTACTGGTAGAGCCCAAATAGGCAAGTCATTATAGGATAATGCATGAACCCCTCTAGTTGTTTCATGTACTTTCTTTTTGCTTGATATAGTTGCATCAAATTACTCGATTTAAGGCCATGTTTATCCAACAAAACTTGTTTCATGGTGGAGTAACTTATATTAGAGTCATACTTCCAGTCTGAAATTAAAAAAATATAAAAAAAATAGTTTTAATAATCCAATGTGTTTACTAATATTAAAAAAAAGGATAAATATATACATGAGCTTGCATCAAAATTCTTTGTTGTTCTTATGCAAGTATATTCCTCCTTAAATGTCTTTATCTTAAAAGTAACTCCATTTGGAGTGTGAGATGCATGAATCCTCTAATTACACTCTAAATCTGCATGTTCACAAGTCACTCGTCTTTTCACTTTTTACCCTTCTCAACACAAATCCTTCCTGTGTAGCAAAATCTTTAAGCACTTCCCTAAATTGGTTCACATTCAGAAACAATTGATCGACTTCAAGCTTTATCCTTGCATCCTTCTCCTTCTCATATGGTTTCCTTAAAACTCCTCTCTCAACATAAATATCACTCATATCATCATCAGAATGCGGATTCCTAATCACATCTCGAATATCCCCAAAATCATCAATGGGATTGTCGCAACCCATCTGGCCACGACAGGACGACGATGAAAAAGAAAAAGATAAAGGGTCTTCCTTAAAAGGAAAAGTTGAGGGGAGTCATCACCAACGTTTATTTAAGGAAAACATCGAAAAAACTAAAAAGATAAGGAATGGTCTACAATTTTAGAGAAAAAGAGTTCGAGAGTCATTTACACAAGGGAAGTTGTTAGCACACCACGCGTCCGTCATAAAGATGACAACCTTTAATCGAGTGTGCTAAAAATAAAGTGACTTTTAAATTATTTATCTCCCCTTAAGAACATGAATAACATATTTTTTATTTTTGTTTATTCAGAAGAAGAAATCAAAATTTTATTTTTATAAAAAGGAAGATTTTATATTTTTTTTTAGTTTTTTAGGTCAACAAGGCATTTGTCCTTGCTCTTATGTATTCCCAAGTGCAATGAGGAAATCAGACTTACGTAGTTCTTTGGTAGGAAATAGCTTGTGTGTTGGGTTGATTTGATCTTTTATTTTATTTTTTATTTTTTTATTTTTGAAAGGTTTGTTTTAATGGCCAACAAAAGATTCATTAAGGCGTTGGACCTTGAAACGATGTTTAATTTAAAAAAAACAGAGAGAATCACTTAAGGCATTGGACCTTGAAGCGATATCGAGTAATGTATAATTTTTATTGAGAAAAAAAAGGTGCATGAGCAGAAAAAAGGATGTAAATAGTAGTTTTTATTTTTAACAAAAACTAGTTAGGCCCAACATGGTAGAGGGTGCATGTGTAAAAACAAAGGGTGCAAATAACAATTTGCTTTATTTTAGAAAAATAACAACAACAATGAGAAAGGGAGAAGAAAGGGAAAGAGAGGAAAAAAAGAAAGGAATGATGGGATACCTGAAAATTCTTCTCTTTCACTAGTTGCAGTACCAAATGACACAACTTTTTTGACTCCTTCTGTTCTCTTGGAATTTTTCTCTCCTTTTTCTCGTCTGTGTGTTTTTGTGTCTAGACCTCTCCCTTTTATAGTGTTCTTTCTTCCTCTGTCCTCTTTATTCTTTCCCTTGTTATGTTTATTATTCTTACTTTCCATTTTCTTATTATCTTCCTTTCCTTTTTTTTTTCTTTTCATTATTCTTTCCCTTTTTATGTTTATTGTTCTTACTTTTCATTTTTTTTATTTTTTATTATCTTCCTTTCCATTTTTTTTTCTTTTCATTATCCTTCTTTCTTTTTTTTCTTCTTTCTTCCATTTTAAAATTTTTCTTTCCCATTTTATATTTTTTTCTATTCTCAGTTTCACCATTTTCTTTTCCTTTTTTTCTTTTTATTTTTTTGTTATTTTTTATTAATCTTTTCCCTTTCTTTTTCATTTTTTATTTTTTTTATTTATCTTGTTTTTTTTTCATTTTTGGGGCCCAGACAGAATTAGGGTATGACAGCTGCCCCTCTTTACTTATCCTATGACAAAGATACTAATTATGTTCGGGTGATCCTTCGAAAGATCACAACATGAGAATGAAGAAACTTCAAAAAAACAAGATCTATGTATCAATAAAGAACTTTGAGTTCAATGTGACAAGGCATGAAAACAAAATGCAAAGGACGTTGAGTCCTATGAAATGTAAAAGCTGAGGACGCTGAGTCCTATGAAATGTAAAAGCTAAGAACACTGAGTCCTATGAAATGTAAAAGTTGAGAACGTTGAGTCCTATGAAACATAAAAGTTGAGGACGTTGAGTCCAATGAAATGTAAAAGCTGTGGACATTGAGTCCTATGAAATTTAAAAGTTGGGGACGCTGAGTCCTATGAAATGTAAAAGCTGAAGATGCTGAGTCCTATGAAAATTGCCAACAGGTAGTGGTACCTAGAGGCTCAAACCTGTAAGAAAGGGAGAGGTTGAATCTCTGAAAGGGTCACTTATCTCAAACTGGATCTTGAGAAAATGAAAATTAAAGAGAAGACTTTGCACTTAAAGTTGAATATGAAGCATATGAGTTTGGAATGCATTATGATGAATGAAAATAGACATGCCAGCTTATCGCCAAAAATGCAGTAAATGTGGGTTTTGTACCCTGAAATGTAATGCAACAGTTTGAGTCATGAAAATGAGATATGTCGAATTTCAACATTCTAGGATGAGATGAGACTTAAATTGTGCAATGCTCATAATATTCTTTCTCTCTCATTATGTTTTTCTGGTCTTCATTTTTTGTTTTTGTTTTGTTTTGTTTTTTTTTTTTTTGTGAAAAACACAGATTGACTGTTTCTTTCTAAAAGATGTGATGATTCATGCAACTTCATCCTGACTTTTGCAGATCTCTTCGGAGACTCCCTAAGAGTGTATGTTTTGTTTGGTCCAATTGCTTGATAATTTTTGAAAGATGACAGTGGAGCCATTTGACATTCAATCAATCAACTGAAATATTGATTCCAGAATTCATCCCCCTTTTTTAACTTTGATTGCTCTACACAGCAAGGAAATATAAGGCTTTGGGATTGACAGCCTGCACCATTGAAGGATGGCAATGGATATTTACACTTTGGTATATGATCAAGTGAAACTTTCCTAATTTAAGATCATAGAGGGATGCCATGAGTCCATCGATCTTGTTGAAGCTTGATGATATAGGCTGATCCCAAAAGGATTTATGCAACACAGACTACCCTTAGATTCGAAAGGAAACCTAGGAACTCTGCATGAGTGACTGAAGTTGAATGGACCCCAATTGCCTATAGGCATCTTCCACGAGCTCCTTGTTGAATGAGTTTCTCAAATGTGCAAGTGTGAACCTCAGGATTTTTTTTATCCTAACAATCATAAACGTGTGTGTGTTCTATTCCAGAATCCAAACTCAAAAGCAAAATTAGTCCTTCCTTGATCCACATGGGCTTTATTGAGCTTGTAATGTGGTTAGGGGTTAAGAGGGCTATGAAAGAAAGGTCAGAGAGGCTCAAAGAGTGTTTAAGGGTTATATAAAGTCATTGCACTTTTGTCCCTTCCTTGTAAAATTTGGAGAACTTTTGTCTCTTTTTGCTTTGCTCCCCTTTGGCAGATTTATTTTCTTTAACATCATTTGAGGCCCAGCCTAGAGCTTAGTAAATCTCATGCATATGTTTCTTGCACTACTCTTCCTGCCAGTTTGGCAGTGGTTCCTACTCTGTTTTTTTATTTATTTAGAAAAACAACTATACTTTGGCTCGAAGTGGGTAGCAAAGGATAAATTAGTGTTTCGGAGGAAGAAATATGGCCATGTGTCATTTCAAATCTTGACTGAAAACTTTTACAATTTGGATTTTGGACAGAACCTTTGATAAACACGTTCCTGATTGTTTTTCTTTATAATTCCTATTTTTTTTAATTCATTTTCATTTTTCCTCTATTTTTTTACATACCCTAACTTTTGCCTAGGCCACCATTTCGGGTTTTCAACCTACTGGGTATGAACTTCTTATCTGACCCTAGGTTTTCTTAGAGCCCATGCATGGTGTCTGTCATTGCCCCAGTGTAGGGTTTGGAGGTATTTGTTGTTGTCGTCTATCATGTCTTTGTAGCAAGAAGAAATGAAAGAAAAGAAGAAATGAAAGAAGTTGTGCAAGTTTTCGAAAGAGATTTTTCAAGGGTGAGAAATATTTAAAATATTTTCAATTGACAGATTAAGCCAAATGACTCTCACTCTTCACAAAACTTTTAAGAAAGACAAGATGAGGTCGCATGCATGTTTGTATTTCTTTGCACAATGATTACTTTTTTATTTCAGGGAAAGAATGTAATGAGCAATGCATAACAATGCAACAAAACAGATATGCATGAATGCATGTAAAAGATAACTTGCTGAAGTATTGCAAATTTTACATATAACAATAGAACATAAGGTTGAATCAACTCTAATGTTCATGAAAACAATATTGTTCATTTCATCTTATCAGAGTCAAAGTAAAATGGGAAATAAAACACGAGCACATCAGCAGTTCCTAATTATGTAAGTTGTTAGCTCAATCATGTGTTGGAAGTAGTCAAAGAGGCTATGAAAACCTGATTCATCCACTACCCCAGCTTTCGCAAGCTGGTTACTTCCAGAAAATTTACCTTGACTTGATAAAAAAATTTCTTAAAAAACTGTGCTTGGTTCGACCCCATGTTCCTGGGAATGGAAATTTTGATCATCAATACTTCAACAACCTATCATAGAAAAAATTGATGAATAAACAAGACATACTTATGCTATGCATGGGAGATGCATTTATGTGATCGACATAAGTCGCCTGAAAGATTACCCTTTCTTGTTGTCAAACGCAGAGGGTACCATGTTCATGTGATCTTCGACCACTTTAAGGAAAAATGAGTGTATAACCCAGACATGGTTTGTTTATGGATATGACCATGATACCTAACACACGCAACCAAGAATAAGGTGTAAGCTTTCGCGCTTCATTGCGACTTTTGGCAACAAAAAGGAGAATGCAAGGCATGAGAAAATATATGTTAGAATTATGCATAGGTGAACATGGCATGTGAATGATGATGGCAAAATGTATGTGATTGTCGGAACATAAAACATGATAAACATATTGAAAAACACAATGAATATACTACAAATAAACCAAGAGGGGGGTGAATTGGTTCAAAACTGATATTTAAAATTTTTCTAACACAACTTGTGGAATTTGAAATCTGAATCGTATCACTCTTGTTAGATTCAAGTGTCAGAAGAATCAGAAGACAAGAAGTGTTTTGATATTTATTCATGTCCACTCATGGCATTTGTAATTTTTCTTTTTGTTAAGCTTGGTTCATTAAGGTTAAAATCTAATAATCCTTTGCAGTTAATAAAGAAATCAGACATGCATGCATTCATTCTTAGGATAAGAATCACATAAGTATATGCATTTGATTAGAAATACATTTATGAGTTTAAAACTTGCATAAAATGTTTTCTCACTGATGTAATCGATTACATAAGGCATATAATCGATTACATAAGGCATCTGCATAATCCTGTTTAGCCTATGAACTGGTTTAATCGATTACCAAATATTCGTAATCGATTAAATGTGCTATATAGTAATATGAATACTTCTGGCGTAATCGATTAAATCACATTATAATCGATTACCTATGCTTGTGGTTCTAACATGTAATTCTGGCGTAATCAATTACATGGTCAAATAATCGATTACTTTGTTCGTTCAAAATTTCCAGAAATATCATGAATAGTTTAATCGATTAATTAGACGGAATAATCGATTACATGTGTTAAAATAATCGATTACATATACGAAATAATCAATTACAGTCTGTTAAATCTATTTTTTTATAAATAGACATGCATTGACTCAGAATACAAGAGATTGATTTCGAGAGCTTTCATTCATACAAGTGTTTTAATAGTCTCTGAGTGCTCCAAAGTTTAAAAAGAGAGAATCATTTTGGTTATGTTGTTCATATGAGTTAGAATCATGAAGCTTGATTAAGAGAAGGAATTGTTTTGTGATCATTCATGCATTGAGTTGTGTCAAGATCAATCAAGAAAGCATATCATTCATCATCTCAGGTTATAAAATTCGTGTATATCCTTTAAGCTACAAAGGAATATAAGGTGATATCCTTCTTGAACATCAAGTTTTGTTCTTTGTAATATTCTTCTTTTATTTTCTGGAACTTGTGTTGAATCTTTCCATGTAACTGTTGGGTTTCTTTAAAGCATTACTAGAAAGGGTTTTCTAGTGGGTAGAACTGAGTAGTGTTCTCAGGTTCTAGGTCTTTTGATAAATCTAGGGAGTAGATTTAGAGTTTTGCCTAGGGTGGGTAAAAGAGACCTTGTTGATTGCTTGTAAAGAATTAAAATCTGTTAGTGGAACTCCAATCTGGTTTGGATTAGAAGGCAAACTGGATGTAGCCTCAGTGGTTGGAGGTGAACCAGTATAAATTTGTGTGCAGTTATGTTTTGAGATACATTTCATTAATTGCTTGAGATATTATTTTGTGTATCAATTCAAACTTTGAGTCAACACAAGAGTTAATTGATTGGAGAAGAAAAACTGTTTGATAAGTTTGTTTTGATATAAGATACGATCTGAATTAAATCTTCCGCTGAGTTTTGATTTTCAAGAAAAAGTTTTAAAAGGGTCAAAAACCAATTCACCCCCCTCTTGGTTTATTGGATTAGGTGTTCATTGTATTTTCAACTCTTTCACCTTTTGTAAAACCAGAACTTTTCTTTCAATCAAGATCCACCTTGCTATGCATACAATGACAAAAATATCTTCTTTTGCTAATAATATTTTGATTACCCAAATACAAGCAATGAAAGAAACACAGAACAAGAATAAAAGACTCAACAATTTATACTGGTTCACCTCACTAACATGAAGGCTACATCCAGTGTCTTCCAACCAACACTAGGTTAGAGTTTTCACTATATCAAAATATCCTTTACAAGTAATTTACAAGTGATTGTCTTTATCAACCCTAGATAAAGAATCTGAATTCTAAAACATTATTAGAAAACAAATCACAAAGATCCTGAGAACCCTACTCAGATCTTTAACCTTAGAGAACCCTACTCTAGAAAGATTGAAAGAATCACTTTGATATATCATAACACAACAAAAATATTAGAACATCTAAAAAGAAGAGTTTCAAGATAAAACACAACCTGTGATCCTTCATGTATGAATGAATGAAATGAATTGAGATTGCCAATCAATCAGGTTGTACGAAATTCAATGCTTAGAATCAAAACTCTTGATAAACCTTCTTTTCTTTAACACATCTTTTCAAAAAACTCAGAAATCTTGATCTCACAAGATGTGTTTCAAACTCAGAATCAAATCAGAATCTTGAACAATTAGAAAAAGCTTAGTATCTTTTGGATAAATCTCTCATGTATATAAAATGATTCATTCAATCTCTATTTATAGAAAAATAGATTCACCAAGCGTTATATAAAACTGATTTAAATGGCAATAATCGATTAAAACGACAACGTAATCGATTATTTACTCATATGTAATCGAATAAATTATCACATAATCGATTAATATGTTTTTGAGCTTTCTGAAAATGTTTTCATGAACAAGATAATCGATTAAACCGATACTTAATTGATTAAAGCAGTCTTAGCATTTTCTACGTATGAAGAGATAATCGATTACATAAGACTGGTAATCGATTAAACCAGTAAAGCTCAAAACACGAACCCAGCCTGTGCAACACGAACTCGACCTGTATAATAAGAACCCGGCCTTTGTGTAACATGAACTCGGCCTGTGTAATAAGAACCCGACCTTTGTGTAACATGAACTCGACCTGTGTAATCGATTACTGAAAATGGTAATCGATTATTCCAGCAAGGCACCATGACTGACAAGTTAAAACAATCGATTACATAACATAATAATCGATTATTCCAGTGATGCATGTTTTTCTCAAATATAACTATGTAATCGATTACAAAAAGCTGGTAATCGATTAAACTGTTCTTCAAGGCTTTTTCAGACATAGTATGAATGTATTTAATCGATTAAAATTCTTGTGTAATCGATTAAAACAGTAAGTTTTCATTTTTTCAAAGACTTAGCCATGAGAACTTAACTTCTTATAAAATCATTGGATTGCATTGAGATTTTAATCAAAAATTATGCATGCATGATAATGAGAATGCAAATGCAAATGAAAGATCACAAGGCAAAACACTTGAACCACTTAGACAAATTACAAATGCCTTCACATTATTGCGCATGTAAAAAGCTAAAACATCAAGCTTTCATCCTTGCTTCAATCTTCTTGCAGCTTCCCTTAATCAACAATCTCCTTCTCAAAATCAACACATATATGTATGAAAATGCAATGACTTATGCGAATGCAGTGCATGAATACAGTAAATGATGAATGCAAAAATGATGTGTCCATTGCGATGATATAAAGAGACACATGATGTGATCAAGGAAACAAGGTGGGGTGAGTATGCCTCGTGTCCTTAATTTAGGAACCTAGCAAAAATTCCACTATTCAGTGACAACTTCCAAGGGTAGTTCCATGTAATCTCACCGACTTCTAGAGATATCATCCTCTTATGTGATGACAATACGGTGATAGGGACTACCAGTGGCAATGCATCACAAAAAGAGGAAAACTCTAGATGAGACTTCATTGTTATCAAGAGAGTCAGAGACCCAACATGACCACAGATCGACCTCCACTCCCTATGGCTCACACAGACCCGGGTATAGGGCCCAATCTCTCAAAGTGTGTGCAAAAAGTGTAGGTATTGTGTGTGAACGGAGCAACCTAAGAATTACCTAACCCAACCTGCAAAACAATCAAAAAATTCCCAGGCAGATACAACAAGTATAGCACATGTCGTCTATCCTAGCATTCAATAAGACTATTTATTTCTAACTACAAAGGAGTAACAACATAGCAAAGGATATATACAAGCATGAGCAAGACAAAGAATAAAAACGAGATTGAAGTAAAACCACGAAAAGAATGGTAGCGGAGTGAAACAATAACAAACAAAAGCACAACAAAAAGAAAAAAAAGGAAAAAATAAATAAAAAGTCAAGATAAAATCGCACACTACTCGATCAAATGGCTTAATTCTCTAACAAGTCTACAATGGAGTTGCCATCTGTCATAACCTGTATGGCCAAGATAGGACGGAAGAAAAAGATAAAGGGTATTCCTAAAAAGGAAAACTTGAGGGGAGTCGCCACCAACGTTTATTGAAGAAAAACCTCGGAAAAACCAAAAAAGTAAGGAATGGTCTACAATTTTAGAGAAAAAGAGTTTGGGAGTCATTTATGCAGGGTAAGGTGTTAGCACCCCACGAGTTCGTCACGAAGACTATAACCTTTAATCAAGTGTTCTAAAATAAAGTGACTTTTAAATTATTTATCTTCCCTTGAGAACATGAAATACATCTTTTTTATTTTTGTTTATTCAGAAGAAGAAATCAAAATTTTATTTTTAGAAAAGAGAAGATTTTACATTTTTATTTTAGTTTTTTAGGTCATCAAGGCGTTTGCCCTCGCTCTTGCATATCCCTAAGTGCAATGAGAAAATCAGACTTACGTAGTTCTTTGGTAGAAAATAGCTTGTGTGTTGGGTTGATTTTATCTTCTTTTTTTTTATCTTTTTTGAAATGTTTGTTTTAATCGTGCAACAAAAGAGTCATTAAGGCGTTGGACCTTGAAATGATGTCTAATTTATAAAAAACGGAGAGAATCGCTTAAGGCACTGGATCTTGAAGCGATCTCAAGTAATGTATAATTTTTATTGAGAAAATAAGGTGCATGAGTAGAAAAAAGTGTGTAAATAGTAATGTTTATTTTTAACAAAAACGGGTTAGGCCTAACATGGGAGAGGGTGTGTGTATTAAAAAGAGGTGTAAATAGTAGTTATTTTTTTTAATTTCATTTCAGATTTAACAAAAACGGGCTCAGCCCAACATGATAGAGGGTGCATATGTAAAAACAAAGGGCACAAATAGTAATTTGCTTTATTTTAGAAAAATAATAACAAAGAAAGAAGGGAAAAAGAAGAAAAAAAAAAAGGAACGAGGGGATACCTGAAAATTATTCTCTTTCACTGGTTGCGGTACCAAATGACACAACTTTTTTGATTCCTTTTGTTCTCTTGGGATTTGTGTCTCCTTTTTCTCTTCTGTGTTTTTTTGTGTCCAGACATCTCCCTTTTATAGTGTTATTTCTCTCTCTGTCCTCTCTATTCTTTCCCTTTTATGTTTATTATTCTTACTTTCCTTTTTCTTTTCATTATCCTTCTTTCCTTTTTTCTTCTTTCTTCCGTTTTAAACTTTTTCTTTCCTGTTTTGTATTTTATTCTTCCCTTTTTTTCAATTCTCAGTTTCACCATTTTCTTTTCCTTTTTTTTTCTTTTTCCTTTTTTTCGTTTTTATTTTTTTATTCATCTTTTCCCTTTCTTTTTCTTTTTTTCATTTTTTATTTATCTTTTCCTTTTTTTAATTTTTTTAATTTTTTCTTTTATTTTTGGGGCATGGACAGAATTAGGGTATGACAGGGATCATACTCACTCTTAGAAGAATGATTATCACTTTCATCCATTTTATAACTCTTGTCATCATCACTTGCATGCACGTCATCCTCATGGAATTGTCCATTAACATTCACAAATTCATTCATACATTCATTCACATGTTCATTCAAAAATTCATTCACATTTTCACTCACATGAATGAAACCATAAAATAAAAGGGTGAATGGTCACAAGTTTAAGTCATTAGTAATGTTGTTCACACAATCATGTGCGTCGAACATTCCAAACTTATCATGATCAACATTACATATCTCACTTGGTTCGTCCCATTGGTCGATAAAGTTGACCAAAATATCCACGTAGCTTGGTTTAGGACCCATGTCATGTATTCCAGTTCATCCATTGTGTTTCTTATGGTGTCAAACATTAACATTATTTTAATCAACAATAATAAACAAATAATTTTAAAAATCATAAGTGGTTCCAAACTGGTCCCCATTGAAACCCTGTTCAAAAATAGGCAACAATAAACAATCAAAATTAAATCAATAATATTAAAAAGTAACCTATATACAAGGTTTAGTGGTCGCTTACAAGCATAATTCTAGCGTGAACAGAAATTGTGGAACAGGAAGAGAAATAGAGGCGCTCGTGAACATCGAAGAGGAAAACAAATGAAGGCACTCACGAACGTCACAAATTGGAAGAGAAACCGTGGAGAACTCGCGAATTGGAAGAGAAACGATGAAGAACTCATGAACGGTGAAGAGAAATGGAACGTGAACGTCGTAAGAGGATGAGGAACCCGTACCCCCTGAACGCTGAAGAAAAACTCACCAACAAGAGAAAGATGAACACTACTCATGAAAGGTGAAGAGGTATGGAAAGTGAACTCTAAATTATGAAACTAATTGAAAATGGATAAATTGGGTTTTACAATTAAAATGTAAGAGCAATTTCATCTGCTCACTTATTTCAATTTACGTTTGTTAATTGCATTAACAAATGGGGTAAAAGTAATGTGCAAAATAGGAGGGATATCGGATAAAATTTAAGCAAAACACATAAGATGCGAATGTAATTTACTCAAAATTTAATGATACAAAGTTGTGCATGGAACAGCAACTACATGGAACAATAACTGCAAAAATAAGTGGTAGCTGCAGACTCTTCATCATGGTTCCTTACATTTTCTCCTTCACACACTTTTGGTTCCTAGATTTTGTGTGATGCCAGATGAGCAAAAATAGTTTTGTAATATGAACGCAGGTGCGAAGCGAGAGAGAAGATATAACTTCCCTCAGGCAAGCCTCTCTCACACCGTTATTATCGTCCATGCATGACAGCAGCGTGCTTAGAGTGCCAACTTCCTTGTAAGGTTTCTATTCCTTTACTCTTGCTTATGACTTTATAAGCAAAAATATCTCTTTTCTATAGCTTTGCACATTTTGGAAATCCATCTGATGGAAATTTCATTTTTGGAATCCATCCATGTGTTTGAGAATTGCATTTCAGTATCTATCAAATTATAATTTACAAGCAAATGCATATGTACATGGACGCCTTTGTGCATACTGCACAGTAATTGGATTGCCTGATGTCAATCGTTACCTTCAATTTTAGTGTTAATAACTTTTTTTCTTTCATATTTATTGATTCAACAGTGAAAAATGAACATATATTAATCGTGTTTAATTTCATGCACAATATGTTAGTGCAGATATTTTCTTAGTGCATATTTTGGTCATTATAGTTATAATATCAGTCTTTAATTATCCCCATTATCCAGGATCCTGGTGTTGTCAATGTGAAGAAGACCGATGCGGCCTTGATCATTGACATTTATGACGAACCAATGGCTTCTGGTCAATGAAACATGGTAGTGGAAAGGCTTGGTGATTATATCATTGAACAGGGTCTCTAATCCTCTTTCTATGTCTTGAGTGACGGCAAAAATCTTGACATTTCATTCTCAGCTTTTCTGACCCACTTTTGTAATAATTTTTTCCCCAAAGTTTTGTTTCAGAAACCTTCATCGTACCAAAAAGACACAATGGAACTGCACTCTTACATCAATTTTTCACTAAAGTTTTCTCACCCACTTTTATATGTTCATTTTTCACTGTTGATAAAAGTTATTACAAAAGTTATATGTTCATTTTGCACAGACGCTGCTGTCGTGGACGATAATAGCGGTGTGAGAGAGGCTTGCCTAAGGGAAGTCATATCTTCAATGTCGCACATAAGGTGGTCATCGACATAGGGTTGCCATGACATGATTTAGATGTAATTTCAGATTTTCTCTGCTTTTGTTCTCTCTCTCTTGGCACCTGCATTCATATTACAAAACTATTTTTGCTCATCCAACATTGGGCAAAATCCAGGAACCAAAAGTGTGTGAAGGAGAAAATGTAAGGAACCACGATGGAGAGTATGCAGTTACCACTTATTGTTGTAGTTGCTGTTGCATGCACGACTTTGTATCATTCAATTTTTTGTGTACACATTATGTTTCCTTATTTTATCCTATACAGCTGCAGACGGTAGAGGGTTGTATTTCTATATAATTAAAGGGGCAAAAATATTCAAATAAATGTACACATTAAATAATAAGATAATTTTCATCATTAATAGTTATAGATTATATAAAAGGAGTTTTTATAATATCAATAATGTCTTTTTATATTTTAATTTACTATTTTTTATTTTCATGTTTTAGATGTAAAATATTTATTATTTTTGTTGATGATTAATTTTTATTAAAAAACTTATATTTTTAGTATACGGTCTCCCCATTTTAATTAACCACATTCTTTTCGTATACAATCAAGACATTAAGTAAAAAGATTTAAACTTAATTTCATTCTTACCAAAATAAAGTAGGTTTATATTTTACTATTTAAATATTTGTGATAACCCTAAGTTATGACATGGTTGGTGCCATACCTCCCCCGCGCTGTAGCGCGGGGATTCACATTAGAAAACCTGGTTTTTGGTTGTGGCACGGATCGCGCCAGGTTTGGCGCTGACAGTGCCAAAGCCATTAGCTGTGGCGCGGATAGCGCCGATGGCCGCGTGGATCGCGCCATAAGTGCCCTGGAAAACCTTTTTTCTCTGGATTTTCACGCTGACAGCGCCAGAGGTGGCGCGGGTGGCGCCAAAGGTCTCGAAAGTCTCACGCGGATAGCGCGGGGATGGCGCTGATAGCGCCAAGTTCACCGACTTTGTGGCGCGGATCGCGCGGGAGACGGCGCGGATCGCGCGGGAGTTCGGGCAGGCTGAGTATATAAAGGGCAGAACGCGAAAATGGAGAGGGAAAAAGCTTTTCTTCTTCCCTGGACCTCCAACCTCCATTAATGGACGTTCCAAGCTCCCTAGCACCTTATATACTAGCCTAAACACTTTCCTGTGGCCTAGAAACTAGTTTTAACCGATTGAAAAGCTGAAATCTTTCATCTGTTACTTAAAAACTCTTGGTAAGAGAGAGGGTGAGTTCTTAAGTGGAAAACCTCAGAGAACTTGAGGATAAGCGAGACATACGGCGGGAGACAAACATTAGAGCTTGGAGAAGCTGTTCTGAGGTCTCCTTGGTCGTTACTGAGGTAAGGAACCTGTGTTCTCTTGATTCCCTGTGAATTTGGGTTTTTCCTGAATAATGTGACCCACAGTGAAATGAGGCTAGAATTAGCCCAGGGTCCTGTAGAGAGATTTACTCAAGGCAATGTAATGATGAAGGATTAGCTTTCAGTTTTTGATTCTGATGACTTTGAATTTTTGGCTCTGTGTTATCTGTGTGACCTGTGAAATGGTCACTTGTGATTATCAGTTGATATGCCAGAGCCTTAGTTATGCTTATGTTGAGCCTGAGAAAGAGCCTTGTGTGGGCAGACATTGATTAAACCCTAGGATAAGGGATTTCTGATATAATATGTACTGTTAATTGTATGCCTGAGGGCTTATTTTAATATAAGGTTTACATGTGCCTTGATTAGGCGTTGATTCTGAGACTGTTGGTGGCAAGAGCCACAGACCTGGGAAGGAATTACTGACTGAGACCTTACCAGGTAAGTTCAGCGTTTCCTGGGGATGAATTCCCGTTTTGGTTGCACACCACACTCCTGTGGAGTGTTGGTCATGATTCATGATGCATGTATTGGCTGTGGTATTACTTGTATTGAGATTATATGCATCTGCATTTGATGTTTGTGCTATGCTTGAGATATCTGTTGGCCAATAGATAAATACCGGCGTTGAGGAGCTCCGCCGTGTATTCTGGGCGTTGAGGAGCTCCGCCCGTGGCATTGAGGAGCTCTGCCACATTAGGACAGGTACTGACGTTGAGGAGCTCCATCAGGGCGTTGAGGAGCTCCGCCAGGCATTGAGGAGCTCTGCCACCTGTCATATGCTATGATTGTGATAATGATTATGTTATGTTGAGGGCCAGAGGGCCAGGGCCAGTGGGCCATGTATGATGTATATGCTTGGTTATGCATTGTGACTCTGTGGGCCAGGGTGGGAATGATTTCCCAAGAACCCTGAGCTTACTGAGATATGTTATCTCACCCCGTGTGGGGGTTTATATGATTTCAGGTGATATTTCTGGAAGAGAAGAGCAGTCTCAGGGCAGGAGGCCCAGTCGAGACTAGGCTGCTTGATGTAGGAGCAGCATGGAGAGCTTGAAAGCTCTGTTTTGATTTCATTTTGATGTATAGTCTGTACTCCCTCCTGGTGGGCTTATATTCTTTTGTATCACCCCGATATGGGTGGTGTGGACCGTGGACAATGATGTATATATATATATGTACAGAACTTTGATCTAATATGATATGTGACGTTCCCTGAGTCTAATTGTTGTATATCTGATTATCTGTCTGTATGATTAAATTGTCTGGCTTTTTGATATATGATATAAGAAACTGGATCAGCAGGGGCGTGAATTATACTTTTGTATAATTGTGATTTTAATTATTTGTTATTCCATACATAATGATTCAAGGAAAACGATTCTATGCTTCCGCTGAGGTTTTATAATAATGTTTAAACGCTAATCTGATATTATTAATGATAACACGTCGGAGGCCTACGGGGTGTTACAATATTCATTATAGTTTTAATTAAATTTATTAATATTTTTTATTTTTTAAGAATTTTGAAGTTATATATATATATATATATATAATATCAAATGTGTGGCCAACTTATTCCAAACTATTTAGTTATACTCAAATCACGCCTAAATGGACCAAGTTAACGGACATGCCCTTATCTTGGGCTGTGTTTGATTGGGATGCTAAAAATAGATAGAATGAATATAAAAAGAAATATTTAAATTAAATTATAAGAAATGTGAGATTTATATGACCTACATAATTTTTTCTTTATTTTTCTTTTTCTTCCTTCAACCAAACACAGCATTAATTACTATGATCATACTTTTTTTTTAAAAAGGACAAAAGGTATATTATTAATGGAAGCCAATAATTGATACAATAAGTAACAATATTGTTAAGAACACAACATTACAGAATTTTTATGATAATAATTATGGTGCCATAAACCAATAGTACTACTACTATGTTTGGGCCGATATTTACTGTTTTGTCCTTTTTTTGAATTTTGGAATAGTCAAAAAGTTGAGCTGTAGATTTGGGTGGCTGAACAGCGATACAGCCAGATTAGGGGAGTATTGAGAGCATCTTTAATGGTAGATCCCAAATTAGGATCTTAGACCACTTTTTGGTAGACCCCATAGTGCTACATAGGATTGAAAATCTATTAAGATCTGTGACATTTTTTCCTTTATTGGAAGATCCCAAATTGAGATCTTAGATAATTTTAATGGATCCCACATGGACCCTATTTTTAAATATTTAAAATTTAATTTAATTAATTAAATAATTAATAAAGCATGAAAAAAATATATGAATATTAATAAAGTATATAATTAATTTTAAGTAATTAATTTTAACTTTTAATTTCATTTTATTTATTTTTTTCATTTTTTTTTCGCCTTGTCACATAAAAAATCATTTTTTTTAACTCCGTGTAGATCTTCAAGGTTCTTGTGGAAGAACCAGATCTTCACGTGAAGATATGCATTACTTCTTTAGTGGTGGATCTAGGAAAAGAGAGATCTTTAGCTAAAGATCCCTCCCCAAGATCCCCCACTAAAGTTGCTCTGACATGGCTGATAAATTGGTGGTGGAAGTTTCATACATAGGGAAATATTTTGTTTATGCATTTAATGTCTGTATACATATGCAATATTATGCATAATACTTTTCAGTGTTATAAAACCTGACCCGGTCATTGACTTGGTTGAGGTAGTAGGTTATTGGGTCAGTGATCCAATCGATGAGTTAGTAATTGACTCGGTTTGACCAGATCTATATTAAAAAAATTCAAAATTCACTACTAGAAAAATGAGTTTTAACATCGTTAAATTAACATCGGTTTTATCAAAAATCGATGTTAACGAAAACGGGTGGCAATTTCGTAAATAAGAGGATTTCGTTAACATCGATTTTTTACGGTTTTATAAAAAACCGATGTTAACGAAATAACTTAACATTGGTTTTTTACGATTTTATAAAAAACCAATGTTAACAAAATAACTTAACATCGATTTTATAAAAAAACTGATGTTAATGAAGTAAACTGATGTTGTGTCTTTTACTAAAAATTTTCATTCAAATTTTGAAAACCACCCCACGCACACTTTCATTCATTTAGTGATACTCGACCATTTTCTTTCTCTCCCCCTTTCCACCAAAAACATGGCCACCGAAACCCTGGAAGACACCAAGCATCCCTTCTAGGACGACAACCGCGCGAAATCGGAGGACGCGAATGCCAGCGACAAAGATGGAACATCTGGCAATCAGGAAGTAGAAGAGGAAGACGCCATTGAGGAGAAGAACGAAGAGATCGACGAAGACGAAGAGGAGAAAGATGATGTCAAAGACGAAGAAGAGGAAGACGAAGCGGAAGAGAAAGATAAAGAGAAGGGTAAACCGCTTCGTAGTTTCCTCGCGCGACCAAGTCTACAAGGTCCACGCTAGTAAGGCTATGTCTTTCCTGCTTCTGCATTGTTTTTGCCTTTCTTAGGTGTAGGGAGTTGTTGTTCTTGGTTTAAATTTGGGTAGACCTGACCTGAAAATATGAAGGTAATGTTTTCATGTGATTGGTATTTGGTGGCCTGTTTATGTGTATTACATAGATTGCTGAAGCGAGTTTTGATTTTAAAACATGAGAACATTATAAGTTTGAGGTCTTATAAGTTATAACTGTTATCAGTTTCCTAGTTCCTTCTTGCTTTCGTCACTGGTGTTTTCATTTGGTTATCACAGGTTGAAATTGAAAGCATCTCTCACAGGTTGTCTATTGTTGTTAGTTTGAGAAACACATGAAAAAATCACGAGTGATTGAATACAGAATCCTAATTTTGACCTAGTTAGAGGCATTTTTTTGGAAAAATTAGTTGACCAAATCCCCTTTTAGAATTTGCCCAGGGCTTCTCCTCTGAATTTCAAGCATTTTGACACAAGGTACGCCTCAATTGGACATTTCTATCAAAAGTTATGACCGTTTGAAGTTTATATGTTCAACATCAAGGCCTTTAACACAACTTATTTGATTCTAACCCCTCTGTCTATTAATTATTGTTCTCTTCACTTTCCAGGTTCCTGCCCAGTAATTGCATTGGCAATGGCACGTGCCTCTCCAGTGGAATATGTGAACGTAAAACTGGTTATGCAATTCATGAAGGTTCCTAGTTTATATAGGTTATTTTCCTGCTTAATGTCATAATATTGATATAGTTTGGATTCTGAGTTAACTGGTCTTTTTAGTTTATTTTTGGATCTGAGATTGAGATAATTTAATAGAGACTTGTTTCTTTGATTGGCTCATTGTGATTGCTCCCTATTTTTTTGGATTTTCTTCACTCGACTAAAATTGTAAGAGCTGATTGTTTAATTTTATGTCATAATATATTTAGTTTTTGTAGTTTATTTTTATAGGTTTTGGTGGAGTTTGGACAATCTTTTAAATAAGGGTCAAAAACAAATAAAAGAATAGGCGTATTTTTTTTTTTTAAAAATAACATTCAACATCGGTTATGTAGTAAAAAACCGATGTAGAAAAGGAACTTTCTACATTGGTTTTGTCTAAAACCGATGTTGTTAAGTACTATTTCACATCAGTTTTTTAAATAACCGATGTAGAAAGTCTCCTTTCTACATCGGTTTTTCAAAAAACTGATGTTGATTTTACATATTTTACGTTTTTTTAAATTTCTTCTTTGATGACATCGATTTTCTTAAGAAAATCGATGTCGTTTAGGTATGTTAACATCGGTTTTTAAAAATCGATGTTAAAGTTGATACTTTCAACGTTGGTGGATTCAACATCGGTTAAAAACTGATGTTGAAAGTCCAAAATAACCGATGTAGAAATCAATTATATTATATATGTATATAACTAACATTATTTGATTAAGAAAAATTCATCCATAATTCCATATTTGAAAATTAAAAATAAGAATTAAAGTATTAAAATTTATAACACAAGTAAAGTGTATTAATAATAAAAAGAGTGTATATAGCAAGTGCTTAAATTAAAAAAGTCCAATTTTTAATAAACAAAATAAACGAAAAGCCTATTTCGAAATACAAAATGGAAATTGTAGAAAGCAATAACAGAAAGCAAAATCATGGATCTGACCCATATTAGGCCCAAATAAGGAAAAACCCTAATATCTACTTTGTAAGGATTCGGGTGTCCAAATTGGCACTTTGAAATAATAATATTATGCTTAGGAGGTAGTTATGATTATAACGACCCTGTAACAGATTCAGGTTCGCATTTCTTAAGTAAGTGTTAACAAGGAAACCGGATTCGTGTGACCAGGTTGACACTTCGGAGAGTAAATAGCACCTTTATGGGGCAATGCTGACGTGAATTTTATAAAGTGCCGAGGTAGGACCCCGGACAAGGGCGAAACCTTGGATTTTATAAAATGTCGAGGTAGGACCCCGAACAAGGGCGAAACATTGGATTTTATAAAGTGCCGAGGTAGGACCCCGAACAAGGGCGAAACATTGGATTTTATAAAGTGTCGAGGTAGAACCCCGGACAAGGACGGAACCTTGGATTTTATAAATTGCCGAGGTAGGACCCTGAACAAGGACAGAACCTTGGATTTGGCCAAAAAAAGCTCTTAGGCTTTGTATTAGTACCATGAACCTACACAAGGTTGTCCAGGTTACGAATGTCGAGTTGTACAAGGTAGGTTTTTGGTGGGAAATCTGAACTCGACAGCGGATGTGTATGATGACCAAGTCAACTCTGGCATTTGGCACTATTGGCGCGTGACCCACGGGCCAGAGTCATTTAAATAACCCATTTCTCTATGTTTCGACGCAAACACTATCATCTTCTTCCTGTCTCCGTTTCCTCCATTTCCAAGCGAGAAAAACTTCATAACCTCTCTCCCTTAACCAAAACCCTTTGCATGCAACTTGAAATTTGAAAGGAACTACCCAATAGCTAGATTCCAACCTCAGTTTCTTTTGAAAATCGTCAGACAGAGAGATCTTTTTCTCCAAGAACCTTCACAGAGTTTCGACTTGAGGGGAAAGCAGGCATTTTAAGGACATTGGAGCTTGGAGAAGCTGTCCTCTAGCCTTCCTGGATGTTGGAGAGGTAAGACACTCAAGTTTTACCAATTGTTTAAGAATCTATTTTTGAGATGTATAGTGACCCCTTTAAGTTAGAACTGGAACCAGGCTTGGGTCCTTTGGAAAAGAATAACATTTCTTTTTATACGATGGCTGATAACCATTATGGACTACTTGCATGCAACGGTTGATAACCGTTATTGAATTCTTGCATGCCTTTTGTACAGTGTGATACAAAGGATATTAGTGGTCGTGGCCACGAGAATGGAAGAGCCGTGTAGCACTTAGAGCAGGTAAACTCTTTGTTTTCGATAGTTTTCCCTTGACTGTGTTTCACCATACTCTGAGGGAGTGATGGTTATTATATGTCATGATGCATGTGGTATTGAAATTGTGTGTTACTGCTTTTTCATTGAGAACATGTATATGATGTACACTATGATGATATGTTGTTTAATTGATGAGATTCTCTGGCCAGTAGAATAGATTAAATATGAACTTCCCTTAGAGCCAGAGTTACGTGGAACAACTCTAAGTGGTCAATTGATATATATATAAACCCTGAGAGAAATGTGCCCTTAAGTGGATGATCTTCTCTTGGAAGTGCCATATACGTTTGAGCAATGTCCTGAGAGAATGTGCCCTTTAGTGGATGATCTTTCTCAGGCATTGACATAAAGTCCTAAGGGAATATACCCTTAAGTGGATGATCTCTCTTGCTATATCTGTGTTGCATTCCCGATGGTGGTAGCGCCCAACGGAATGGCACCTGTGTTGTGATATACATGTAATGTATCTTATGAGAGCCATTGTGGCTAGATTATGTGATGCCTATTTTGATGCTATGTGTCGTGGAAGTGAACTAGGGGGAGGAGAGGCCTCCAAGAACCCTGAGTTTACTGAGATTGTATCTCACCCCAGTTGGGGATTATATGCCTTTGCAGGTGATGATCAACTAGTGGATGACGGATCCCGGGGCAAAAGGCCCGGATAGGGATGCAGTCCGATGGATCCCAGTACAGGAGGCCGAGCTGGGATGGGGTTCTGTGTGAACCTTAGGCATATTGTTTTCTTTTTGAGAGCATGTTGGCTCATTATTTTGTTATGTCTTTATACCTTTTGTACCCCTAAGGGGAAAACACACAGTTGATGTAAATATGTTGTCTATTTCATGAGTGTTCACCATACATAATGCAAAGATAGTATATTTGTGGATGTATGATGACGTCATATTTATTAGTTGCTTTCAAATTAATTATCTTTAATTAATTGATGCGCTTAACAACCATAATTGAATGTATATGAACCAGATGCATACGGGGTGTTACACACTTTATACATTTTCTTTTTCTGATGGCTGTTGCGCTTTCTTCTTCTTGCGCCTCTTCTCTCTGGTTTCTTGCTGTGCCTCTTCTCTCTGGCTTCCTTCCTGCTACACCTATTTTCAAATCTAAACTATAATTAAGCCAAAAAGCCAAAATTTATTTGTGGTACATCTTCAAGAATAGCTAATTTCAAGGAGGCGACCACAAATGCTGATTCTCAAACCCATGTGAATAACACTTGGATCCTTACTTCTAGATGCCATGAATGACAAGTCGACAACAACAAAAAAACATCAAACTTTTTGGAGACCTTCCCAAAAGTCACACAGAGAGAGAGAGATTACAATAAACCAAACTCTTCTTCTCCTCTCACCTACTCGCTTGCCTTCAATCCCTACCTTAGTGGCAGCGACGAAGTGCAATGGTGAATCTGATGTTGAGGTTAGATCTGGGTCAGATCTACAATAGCATAATTTTGGTTGTGAAGTAACATATGATGTCACTTTGTAGCGAATCGGGGCATTCAATTAGATTGATTGTGAGTTGGGTTTGTTAGGGATGACAAACGTAGGGGTTAAGGATTTGGATCCAATTATCCTCATCCTCCCAGTGGTGTGATTTCATGGTAGCGTGGTGTTTGGATTTGGTGGGGTTAGTGCACCCTCTCGGTGGCGATTTCATGGCCACATGGTGTTTGGACACGGTGGGGGTGGTGCATCTTGTGGTGGATGGAATAGGCTTAGGGATTGGGGTGTGAAGTTTGAACTCTGGCAATGGGTTAAGTGTGAAGGTTTTCTATTTTTTTTTTTTTTACATTTCACTCAAAATTAACATCATCATTTAATTCTGACGACTCAGGGAGACAAAAGTAATGCATTTAAATAGAGGAGGTTCCCATGTAATAAATCTTAAATTCAAGAGAGATGAGTTATGAAGACAAATATCACAAGAAAAGAAGTTGAATTATGATTTTAGAGATTTTCTACATTGTTTTTGCAAACACAGATTAATGTTTGGAAAACAACTTTGAAAGATAGATAACAAAATTTCTCAAATGGATAAAATCAGATGATTGAAACAAACTTTGTAAATATGCATTTTAAAAAATAAAATCAAATTCAAAACCCAAGGTAAGATAAACACAGATAGAGATAAATATTTGGCACAAGAGATTTTATACGAGTTTGTCTTTATCACTGAGATTAAATTCAATTCTTGGCAATCTACAAAGTTTCACTAACTTCTCAAAGTTACAAGTATTTGTCATTGCCACTTCTAACTCTTACACAACAAGTATTACACCAAGCTTACAAACAACCTAGTATTCTTTGTCTTACCAAAAGATTTGTTGGCTCAAACATAAATCAAAATATTTATTGATTGGTTGGCTCGCTAACTATACTTAATTTTCTCACAAACGGATTTACAATCTAATTACATGGTCTTTTCTCTCAAGATATTCAATGTGTTTTGAGATCTTTTGAACTATACAAGAAATATACAGAAAGCTTTTTACATAAAGAATTTGAATGTTAATGTGTAGGTTTGCAACCCATTTCTTCAAAGCTTATGGAATTTATACGCCTTCTTCTTCACTGGTTTGTTGCCTCTAAATGGATATATTTCTTCAATTGAGCTTGCATCTGAGGATTGTGGCCATTGTAACATTTAATGCTTACGTTAAATGCATGCCCCCTTTCATGCTAGAAAACAACTCTCTTTAGCTTTTGTGAATAACACTTTAGCAAGAAACCACTTCCTTTTTGTTAAAGCAGCTCTATCATACCAAGACATGCATTTTGACATAGTTTGGCAACTCCAAAGCACTTGGACTTTATATATTCTTCATGGGATTCAACAAATCATAGGAGAATGTCTTATAAGACAATTCCTACAAAAAAAATCTCAAACACAGAATATTGAATGGTTTTAAATGCATTCTTTAATGTTGTATTAGATGATTAGTTATCTTTGCTTTTGTTTGGAACTCCATCCACAAATTCGTGAACCATGGTCTGATATTGCATAGAACACAACTTTATCCTTTCTATTTATTTGCATCTAATCAAAATAATTAATGGTTTTGATTCGTCTTAAGACACAAATGTCTTTTGACTTAACAATCTCCCCCTTGTTTGTAATGCCAAACAATTATAAATTTAAAGTTGAAGGTAAACTTATAAGATATATGAATTAATAACAAGTTAGTCTTATCAAATGCAGTAAGATATGTAACAAATATAGCACAAATCATCATAAGACTTTGAGATAAAGTATGTTCAAAACTTCTGAAAACATCTCACTTTATTCATAAAGAAATTTTACATTAAGGAGATGTGTTTTGAGTACATTAAATAAAATGAAACAAGGCAAACAATAGAGATTAAGCAAATAATGCCCCCCTTGAGATGATGTTTTCTCAAGTCCTAAGCAGCTCAACCTCGACCTTTTTAAACATAATCCCTTTATAGTGGAGGATCATATACTTCAAGTGCCAGATTAAGGTCTTCTTCTTCAATGAAGGGATCCACATGAGAGGTTAAGAAGAATCTAAAGAAAGGAAGACACACAATAAAGAAGTAGGTGCAGTCAGACTCAGCATAGAACTCCCTTGTCCATGAGCAAACCATGTTGAAAGGAGTTTCCTTTGTGAAGCAACTGTGGTTCAGAGTCTAATAGCATTGTCCTATTTTATGATGAATTTCGTTTGTAGAAGGCTTCTCATTAGTTCCAAACCGGAGTATGTAAAATCTCATCATCACATACCAATCTAGATTTTTGTGCTTTTTTTTCTTCTTGATAGCCTTAAGTTTGTGCTTAAAGAGCCTTCTAGGGCAAACTTTGGCATATCTAGTTGGTTGAGCATCCTCATCTTCTTCAATCAACACCTAATTTCCCTTGTAGTAGTTAGCTTGTTGGTACAACATAGGCTTATCAATTTTTATTTTGAACTAAGTGTTTAGAGTGGCAATGCAAGAGAATTATGATCCAAGCATGAAAGGGAGCTAAGTTTTGAATCTCTCCAAACATCTTAGGGAAGTGTGCCTTAGTCAAATTTCTTCTTTGTAAGTAGACAACTTTATCCTCAATTCTAGTCAAAAGTTTGGTCGTTCCTTCTCTTGAAAGTTACTACTCTCCTCAGGCGACTCCATAGAAATGTCTTCAACTTGGAAAATCTCTCTAGACTTTGTGAGATCTCAGGGAAGAACAAGAGCACAAATGAAAACCATTAACTGTTGAAGGCCTAGTGGAAAAAAGAAAGGCATCTCATAAGATCTAGCTTTTTTACTTCTCCAAACTGTGGCACCAGGGGGTAGACTTTGCATTCTGTTGGCCTATGCTCAAAGATGAGATTGTTGGGATTGCGAGGAATACTCTATCTGATGGGGAATTCCGTAAACATTGGTTCCCTTTGCCTATATCATGTAAGTGCATCTCCTTCTTCGTTTGGGTGCACTTCCAAGTATAGTAGTAAGGATAGTTGAAGGGATCTATCCCAGACAATGTTCTCACAACTGGACTGGTCATTAAACTGGTGAAGGCACTAGTTCAAGTTGAATTGGTTTTCATAAAATAAATTTTTAATATTTTAATATAATATCCTAGTAATATTGAACAAAAAATAACATAGAGTGCATAAATTGATAATAATAAAAAGTAAACTTCACTTAAAAGTGTCATAAGTTATAATATTACTTTTTTTTTTTAAAAATCAAAATGATGTCATTTTAAAAGTATATAAAAAAATAGTTTTAAGCGAAATCGATTAAACCAATTAACCCATCGAGTTTTACTAGGTTTTGTCTAGTTCAGCGGTTTTGAGTTGTTTAACGACGCACCAGTTTTTAGGAAGCGTTGGACAGAACATGTGATCGGTTTCTGTCAAATCAGACTATCTAATTTGGACTTCAAAACCATGGTCCCAGGGAAACCTTTTTTTTTAGAGATCTAGCAGACTGATCTTGTCAAGTTCCACTTGTTGCACTTCTGGATGAAGTATGTAGGATCCAACTTCACATTTTTCTCTCCACACTCTATTGCAAGTTTGTCACTTACAAATCTTGTAACCTTTGAACCCATGATGGAGTTTGACATTAACATTTAGATCAATAAGCACAACAAGTGAAGGCTCAATAAATGGAGGAGTAGGAAGGAGCCAATTTACAGGTCTTGTGTTTGGCTACATCAGAACTTTGTCTAGTATGGAGAAGACCTGAGAAATTCCTATAGGCTTGGAAGCAATGTCAACTACCTTCTTAGCTTCCAGAATTTTTACCATTACTTCAATGGACACAAACTCTTTCACTCCATATTATTCCTCCATTCTTCTAAGTCTTTCCTCATCCATTGCATCAAACAGAGCAACAACAACAATTTGTTCATCCACTTCAAACATTGTTCTTCTTCTTTGAGAGATGTTTAAACGGCAGACTGAAGCATTGCTTCTTCCAGAGTTTCCCTCTTAGATGGGTTCATGTCATCATCAACAATTCCATATTGCAACTCAGCTTGCTTTTCAACAACATACAAAGACATGAGATCATGCTCTATTGTTGACTACCCTTCTGTCTCCGCGAGCTCAGCCCTTTTTTGCTCATATTCTAAGTGAGCCTTCACAAACTCCAGAAGTACATCCTCAAGCATAAACTCACCATCTGCTCCATCATGGTGGCCTCTTCAACTTCTTTCTACATCACTTCCTCAGCAGACAAAGCCTTCAGAGATTCCAAAAAAAATTATCTAGATTTTCTTCAGACTCCTTGCTAGCCTTGCATCCTCAGCAAGCTTCTTCATGTGCTCTTCAATAGATAAAGCTTCCACCGAGGCCAAGATGCCTTCCTCTATATCAATGGCCTTTTTCCTTTCTAAGGACTTATCAATATTTCCCTTCGTCCTTGATTTAACAAGGGACATATTTTTGGCCTTAACAAAAACATATTCTTTCTTTTTGCTCAGAAAGGGGTGAAGCTTTTGGTTGGGGTTGAGGTGATGGAGGAGGTGGAGACTGAAGTGGAAGGGCTAGTGAAGGTGAAGATTGAGGAGTTGGAGTCTCAAGAATCTCAACTTCATACTCTTGATCCTTAAGTGAGGGGTAGGACATTTGATCTTGATGGTTGGTCTTTTAGGTGTAGGTTCAGATTCGGGTTTAAACTTAGAGTCTTTAGCCTTTCTCTTTTGGGTAGTTTTAGTTTAGGATTTGAGGGTGGTTGTTTTATGGGATTCTTTGGTTGGTCTAAGGGCTTAGGGTCTACAGGTGGCAAAGTAGGTCTTTTCTTTTGGTCAAAAGTTTGGATCTAGGCTGGGCAGGTTTGGTTTGAGGGGTAAGTTTGTGTTTAGGTTGAGCTTGCTCCCCTTCCATCTGGGACGTAACTGCAAACTCAAGATCAATAATTTGATCCTGAGTTTCTGTCGTCTAGCCTAGCACAAATTGTGATTCCTCATTGGATTCCTTCTTTACCTTCTTTTTTATGTGTTTTTGGACATATTCAGGGAATTTGTTAGCAATCCCCATCTTCACGAAAGTCATTCCCTTCATTTGTGTTGCTCCAACAAAAGGCATCATTCCAGAAACATCAACACCAACATTCCTCATGATTTGGGTAAAAAACATACCATAAGGAACTAGGTTTGTCTTGTCCTTTGGGTTGAATCTGCCCTTGAATGCTTGCAACTAATAGTCGAAGATAACTTGTGACAGATTTACATTCTTTCCTACCATCACCTTGTATATGTAGAGTCTTTTCTTTGTTGCTCACATAATATATGGACTCTCATTTGAGCATCACCATGTGTTAACAAGATGTTGTGGATGAGTCTGCACATATATGACATATTTGTAATCGTCAAAAAGTTGTTCAACCCTTTTCTATCAGTTCTGTTTGGCCTAGGACCACCATGTATCATTAGGTCCACTACCTTCTGGGAAATATCCTTCTCCCAATCTTTATCAAACACCAAACCCTATTCCAAACTTCCAAATGCAATCACGATGGTTATTGGAGAGATGACCACCTCTATTCCTCTGATGTTGACTCTGTCATGACAAGCAGTCCCCCAGAACAATACATAGGGACCGTAGTGCCAAGCACTGAAGTTTTCTAAAAATTGGTCTATCCAACACAATCAAAGAGGTTTGTAATGGGAAAACCCTATTCTTCAAGGCTGTTGAAGTTCACCTATTTTCCAAGGATAAAGGTGTTCTCAAGAAAGACCTTTTTGGCATCATCTTCATTGTTGATGCCTGGAATCACAATCATTTCATTCTTCTTGGGTGCCATTGATCACAAAGATAAGAAATTTTTCACAAGAAAGGAAAGATATTTTAAAGATGATGATTTTTCATACACAAGCAAAATCACAAAAGATATTTTGAGAATTCAAAATTCCAAAAGAGTCTCTTTGAGTGCCTGCCTTGCCTTTTATATGTTTTGAAAAGAAGAGAGAAATGAATAGTAATGGTTCAAATCAAATTAAATATTTTTCAAAAAATGTCATTCCAAGCATAGTGAAAAGGGTGACGCATATCTTTTAAGAGAAAATGAAGGGTTTTTATTTTTGTAAACATGCTTCCATTTTTGTCTATAGACCTAAACACTTGTTGTCCTAATAGATTAATGAAAAATTATAAGATGATGATATCGTATGTGGAATAAAAGCACACATCATTAATCTGATAACTTAAGAATATTCAAATGTTCCCTAATACAGATGAAGTGATCTTCGGACAAAGGCTTAGTAAAGATATCAGCTAATTGATGAGCTATGTCTACAAATTTTATATCAAAAACACCTTTTTGTACTCAATCATGAATAAAATGATATCTTATCTCAATATGCTTAACCTTTGAATGTTGTAATCAACAATTGACAGTAGATGTAACGACCTGCCTCATCGCTACGATATCACTAATTTTTAATCGTGCATATCTCAATTTTAATAAAAACTTTATTAATTTGATTATGAAAATGGTAGTAAATTTTTCGCGAAAATACAATTATCATACACATATTACAATTACATAATTAAACACATATGTACATATATATTAAATCAGTACATGTCATCCACATGTTAGAACTTTCTTTAGTTTTACATATATATACACCTGAAATTACATATCTAACAAAAAGTCAAAGAACTAACAAAGAAGAGTTGATTAACAAAACACAACTCTTTCCCAAAAAGAACTCCAACGTCATCACGTCGACTTGGTGGCTCCAACCAAAAAGAATCTCCCTCCAGAGTCACCTACTACTGCTTGTCTGCTCACACAAACGAAAGTTCGCGATCATCATAGGTACCAACCACACGGTACAACAAAAGCAAGGGTAAGTTTATTATATAAAACCAACAAGCATCAGATAGCAGCAGTTGGGAAAGAAACAACATTACCCACCATAATCATTAACAAAAAATCCATGATTCCAATACAGACTCAACAAACCAATCATCCAATGCATTTCACAACTCAAATAATCATGTATAGAATGATGCATGCACCTGACTCATCTATCAGCATGCAATGTGGTACCATATCCCGGAAATAGCCTCTCACAGGAAAAATATTCACCGCCTATCAGGGCCACCCTGTTGTGCACTAGCCATTCCCCCACCCGGTGACCAACCAGCATTGCTAGGGAATTCCAAACCTGATGACCCCTTAGTACCTGCGTTTTCAGTCCACTGAAACCCACAGGTACACGCATGCCTTCATTCTATTTCCACATATACAAATGAAGTATGAAACATGGGCATCATCAATGCTTGACCCGACTAGGAACAAATCCTTCCTCGCAAGGGTAACCCATCATGTACCCCCATGTACATACGTAACACACCAATGTGGGTTCACCGATGTACTGACCGTGGCTAGGAACAAATCCATCCTCGCAAGGGTAACCAACCGGTCATTGCATCCCACGTGTACATACACAGCCTACAACCATGGGCACCATTAATGTATGACCTGGTTAGGAACAAATCCTTCCTTGCAAGGGTAACCCGTCATACACCCCCATGGGTATCCATGTATATCCACACACAATGACATTGTTCACATCAACATTATCTCTCATCAATGTCATTATCAACCTCAACATCATATCATCTCAATATCATCATCATGCATCAATGGCATCTCAATTTCAATATCATCAACGACATCACAAGCAATCACATTTCACATCTATACATAATACATTTGCCTGAGATTCACACTCCCCAGGTCTTCAGAAAACCCAAATTTTATACAATCACAATTCATCATATCATAAGACTGATATTTTTAGGAAAATTCTAAATTAAAGAGGAGGACTACAATATATAAAACACGCTCTTATGCCCATTTTAAAAATTTAATAAAGAATTAAATAGGAAAACATATTATAAAATTTTGGGCAGAGTCTTCTCTGTAATTAAGACTTTTCCCAAAAATCCAATCATTACAACAACAATATCATTAACCCAATAAACATATATCTC
>CM023955.1:30532173-30617981 GCA_013407115.1 Glycine latifolia
TATTGGTTTTATGGAAATGAAATCCTAGAAATCTTTTGGAACTAGCTTAAGTGTGACAACATTCTTAAAATGTCACATAAATTTCTTTCTATATTTTTATCTAATTTCTTATTGGTTCATTTTGTTTTTAATTAATAAAATGTCTAGACTACTTTATTTAAGAGTCTATTCCTCCCATAATTAAAAGAAAATTCCACAGATTGTATTTTTCCTTTTCTATGTTTTTTAGGAAACTCAGGTTAGTCTAAATTAAATTCTTTTTGAAATAGTTTCCAAAATTCCTAAAAATTCTTTTTCATGGTTTTTCTTTATAAATAATGTCAATAATTTCTTATCTAGGAGCATACTGATTGGTCAGGTGTTTATAGCATTACTGAAGCTATATGGCTTTATCAGGGTCAAAGGGTATTTTGGTAAATTCATCATTCATTCTAGGGGCATAATTGTCATTTCCACCCTAAAATATCTAGACAAAATATCTAAGGGTATTCTTGTCATTTCCAAAATATCCCAAGGCATTTATGTAATTTCCAAAATATCCCAAGGCATTTATGTAATTTCCATCTTAAAATATCTTACTAAAATATCTAGGGGCATTCTCGTCATTTTCACCTCAATTGCATTTCTGTAATTTCTGCTTTAAGGGAAGGATAATATGGTCATTTCTCTCCCAACATTTCCTTAATGTCTCTAATTGATATTTTACCCAATTAATTCAAATATAGACCATCAAATCTCTCATAACCTAATATTCACATCAACAACTATGCAAGAATAATTCATATAATATTTTGATCATAGTTTTTTAAATTTTCAGGGTGTTACATAACCAATTCACTCCCCTCTTGGTTAAGTATGAAGTGTTCCTATCTTTTATATGCTTCACTGCTTTAATCGATTACATAATTTGTAATCGATTACACAGGCTTATTTGAAAACTATGTTTTACTGCTTTAATCGATTACATCACGTATTAATCGATTATTCTGTTCATGAATATTTTCCAGGAAGCTCATGAACATATTAATCGATTATCTGGTGTTTTAATCGATTACTTATGGTAAAATAATAGATTACACTATCATTTTATTCAATTACCTTCTGTTAAATCAGTTTTATATCAAGCTTTATGGGTTTGTTCTGTATAAATAGACATTGAACGAATTATTCTAAATATATGTGTGACTTACCCAAAAAGATACTAAGCTTTCTAAGAGTCCAAAATACTGATTTACTAAGTGTGAAACACATCTTGTGAGATCAAGATTTCTGATTTTTTAAGATATGATGTGTTGAAGAGAAAGAGTTTTTTCAAGATATTGATTATGAGCATTAGCTTTCATACAAACTAGAATGTTTGGTAACTTCAATTCATTTCATTCATTCATTCATGAAGGATCATAGGTTGTGTTTATCTTGAATCTTTCTTTTTAGATTTTCTGATATTTCTAATTTTGTTGTGATTAATCAAAGTAATTCTCTCAAGCTGTCTAGAGTAGTGTTCTCTAGGGTTAAAGATCTGAGTAGGGTTCTCAGAATCTTTGTGATTTGTTTTCTAATAGTGTTTTAGAATTCAGATTCTTTATCTAGGGTTGATAAAGATAATCACTTGTAAATTGCTTGTAAAGGATATTTTGATTTAGTGAAAACTCTGACCTAGTGTTGGTTGGAAGACACTGGATGTAGCCTCCATGTTAGTGAGGTGAACCAGTATAAATTGCTGAGTCTTTTATTCTAATTTTGTATATCTTTCATTGCTTGTATTTGGGTAATCAAAATATAATCAACAAAAATAGAGTTTCTATTATTACATGCATATCAAGGTTGATCTTGATTGAAAGAAAAAGTCTGGTTTTTTCAAAAGGTGATTGAGTGATACGATCCAGATTTCAAATTTTGCAATTTATTTTAGAAAATTTTAAATATCTATTTTAAACCAATGCACCCCCCCCCCCTCTTGGTTTATTTGTAGTGTGTTCATTGTATTTTCAATTGGTATCAAGAGCTGGTTCTTGAAAGATATTCAAGATCACTTTCTTTTCAAAGAAAATGGATACTACTCAAATAACTTTTAGAGAGGGAGCTTCTCTCAATCGTCCACCAATGTTTAAGAGTGAGCATTTTAGTTTTTCGAAAAATCGCATGCAGATTTTCATTCAATCCAATGATCCTGGTGCATGGAATGCTATTGAAAAAGGTCTTTTGGTTCCAATGAAAACTGTTGATAATAATTTGATTCCCAAAGAATGGGATGAAATGACAGATGCTGAAAAAAGAGTTGTGCAATATGATTTTAAAGCTAAAAACATGATTACATTTGCTCTTTCTTCTGACAAATTCTTTAGAATTGTGAGGTGTAGAAGTGCAAAAGAAATGTGGGAGATGTTGGAAGTAACTCATGAAGGAACAGATGAAGTAAGGAGATCAAGGAAGCATGCCTTGATTCATGAATATGAGATGTTCAAGATGAGCAATACTGAAAACATATCTCAGCTGCAAACAAGGTTCACTCACATTGTCAACCATCTTCTTAGTCTTGGAAAAAAATTTGATGCTGAAGAATTAAACATCAAAATACTAAAGTGTCTCATAAGACCATGGCAACCAAAAGTTACAACAATCAAGGAATCCAAAGATTTGTCTAAGATGTCCATGGCTGCACTTTTTGGTAAGCTTCTTGAGTATGAACTTGAAATGTCACAACTAACCAATGCAGAAGATATAGAAGAGAAACATAAAAGCATAGCCTTGAAAGCTGCATCCTCTAAAGTGGAGAATGAAGAAGACTCAAGTGAAGAAAATGAAGATGACAACATGAATTTAATTGCCAAAAAATTTAATAAATTCATAAGAAACAAGAATAGAAATTTCACAAAGTTCAACAAGAAAAATGACAACAACAATAACAACAACACCTCCACCAACTATACTTGCTTTGAATGTGATAAGCCTGGACACATTAAATCTGAATGTCCAATTTTTTTAAAGAAACAACAAGGTGAGAGGAAGACAAAGAAAGAAGGGAAGCCAAAGAAAGCATATATAGCATGGGAAGACAAAGATTCAAAAACTTCCGAATCAACAAGTGAGAATGAAGAAGCAAATGTTTGTTTCACATCCACATTAAGTGATGATGAAGATTTCTCAAGTGCTGAATCTGAGGTAAATTCTGAATATGATAATATTGTTGATGTTTTCCACGAGATGCATGAAGAGGCTCAAAAGCTTGCACAAACCAATAATAAGCTAAAAGGTAATCTCAAATGGCATGTTACCAAAGCAATCTGAACTTTGTAATTTGAAAGAAGCTAATGAAAAACTTATTTCAAGTTACAATGTTAATGGATGTGTATGGGCCTTATCAATTTCAAATGTCAATAAATGCAATCTTTTACAAAAAGAATTTGATGATTACAAAAAAATTCAAGGTGAAAAGTCATGCTTTTACTTTCTGAAAATTCTTACTTGGTTGATCTTTTGAAAAGACTCTATAGAGCAAAATGTAGTTTGAATCAAATGCTTAGTGTTCAAAAGTATGCTAGAGATACTTCTGGTTTGGGTTACAAACATGGATCAAAATCTTTTGGAAAAACAAAGTTTGTACCACCAAAACAGAAATATCAAAGAAGCTTTTCAAAAACCAAGTATCATCATTTAACTCATTTTGAAAAAGCATAAAATACTGTTACTGGCAATTATTGCATGAAGAAAGGTCATACATCTATTAGGTCCTATGGTAGGAGATACTATGTGCCTAATGGTAAATGCATTTAGGTGCCTAAGAGAAAAAGGATTTCAACTAACCCCTATGGACCCAACTCACATTGGGTACCTTTCTTTGTCAATTAATTTGAATTTTGCAGGTGTGTCTAAGAGCAAAATCTTCACTATGGTATCTTGATAGTGGCTGCTCTAGACACATGACATATGACATATGCATGCTTACAAATGTCATACTAAAATATGGAGGATTTGTCACTTATGGTGATAATAAAAAAGGGAAGATTGTTGGAGAAGGAAACATAGGAGACAACCTCAAAACTATAATCAGAAATGTTCTATATGTTGAAGGCTCAAAACATAATCTCCTTAGCATAAGCCAACTATGTGACAAAGGGTTCAAAGTGTCCTTCAATAACAATTGCTGTTTGATTTGTGACAGTCAAAATGGTGAAGTTATCCATGTTGGTAGGAGAAAGGGTAACATTTATGTTCTATCCATTGAGCGTGCATTCATACATAACACTAGCTGCCTTGTAAGTAAAATTGATGAAACTTGGTTATGGCATAAAAGGGCTAGTCATATAAACATGCATCACATGAACAAGCTTGTAAGAAAGGATTTGGCTATAGGCTTGCCTAAGCTTAAGTTTGAAAAGGATAAAATATGTGAAGCTTGTCAAAGAGGAAAACAAACAAAGAATTATTTTCAAAGTAAAAATGTTGTTTCCACTACTAGACCTCTTGAATTGCTTCATATGGATTTATTTGGTCCTTCTAGAACCATGAGCTTAGGGGCTAACTTTTATGGGCTTGTTATTGTAGATAATTACTCAAGATACACATGGACTTTATTCATAAGATCCAAGAATAATGCATTCACAGCATTTAGAAAGTTAGCCAAGCTTATACAAAATGAAAAAGCTTGCAATATTGTTTCAATTAGAAGTGATCATGGTGGATAATTCCAAAATGAATACTTTGAAAAATTTTGTGAAGAATTTTGAATTAATCACAATTTTTCAGCTCCAAGGACACCCCAACAAAATAGTGTTGTGGAGAGGAAAAATAGATCCCTTGAGGAAGGTGCAAGAACACTTCTAAATGAAACAAATTTGCCTAAACACTTTTGGGCTTATGCTGTAAGCATGTTTTGTTATACTTTGAATAGGATTCTCATAAGGCCTATTTTGAAGAAAACTTTTTATGAACTATACAAAGGAAGAAAACCAAACATATCTCATTTTAGAGCATTTGGCTGCAAGTGTTTTGTGTTAAATAATGGTAAAGATTCTCTTGGCAAATTTGATTCTAAAGCTGATGAAACAATTTTTCTTGGCTACTATTTGCAAAGTAAAGCTTATAGGATCTTTAATAAAAGAACATTGTGTGTTGAGGAATCTGTCCATGTTATATATGATGAGTCTAACCCCTCCAAGGAGGAATTGGAATGTGATGTTGATGCAGGACAAATGGAAGAATTTCTGCAATTTAATGATCCAAATGGAAAAGAAAAGGCAGAATCAAATGATGAACTGGAACAGTCAACTCCTTCACAAAAGCACAAGGATTGGAGAACAACTAAAGATCTTTCCCTTGATAATATAATTAGGGAAGTATCCAAGGGAGTTTCAACTAGATCCTCTTTAAGAAATCTTTGTTGTACCATGGATTTTTTTTCACAAATTGAACCAAAAAGTATTGATCAAGCTTTGTTGGATGAAAATTGGTTAATAGCTATGCATGATGAATTGAATCAATTCAAAAGAAACCAAGTTTGGGAATTAGTTTCTAGACCCTCTTCTCATAAACCAATTGGCACAAAATGGGTTTTTCGAAACAAGTTAAATGAAAGTGGCATCATAGTAAGGAACAAGGCTAGATTGGTTGCTAAAGGATACAACCAAGAGGAAGGCATAGACTATAATGAAACTTATGCTCCAGTTGCTAGATTAGAAGCCATTAGGTTGTTACTTGCATATGCTTGTATGATGAACTTTAAATTGTTTCAAACGGATGTTAAAAGTGCATTTTTAAATGGCTACATTGAGGAAGAAATATATGTAGACCAACCTCCTGGATTTATTAAGAAAAGTTTTATATGGTTTGAAACAAGCTCCAAGATCTTGGTATGAGAGATTGAGCAAATTTCTGCTTGACCAATTTTTCACAAGAGGAGAAGTTGACAAAACCTTGTTCATCAAGAAAAGAGGAAATGATATATTGTTGGTTCAAATCTATGTGGATGACATTATATTTGGTTCAACTAATCAATCTATGTGCAGAGAATTTTCTGTCTCAATGCAGATTGAGTTTGAGATGTCAATGATGGTAGAACTCACATTCTTTCTAGGACTACAAGTTAAGCAATTGAAGAATGGAACTTAGTCAAGCCAAAAAGTTTGAAATGGAAAATAGCAAGGATGCTGCAACACCAATGGCAACATCTACCTATCTTGATTCAGATAACAAAGGAAAAAGTGTTGATGAGTCCAAATACAGGGGAATGATTGGATCTTTCTTATACTTAACTGCAAGTAGACCTGACATTATGTTAAGTGTATGCTTGTGTGCTAGATACCAAGTAAAGCATAAAGATTCTCATCTATATGCAGTCAAAAGGATCCTCAAATATAAGTGATGGTGATCTGTATCTTTTAATTAAGTAATTCAGAATTTGAATCCTAATTAATTAATTAATTATTAGATAATTAATTATTAGATATGCAATAAATTATGTTAGAAGAATAATTTTAAAAATCAAATCGATAATTGGTTTGATTAGAACATTGGATCAATGGTCGAACCAGTAGATAACTTATTAATCCACATCACTCGTTCTTTATTAAAAAAGTTAAAATTTTGTATTCAACCTTAAGAAAAGCAAAAAAAAAAATACATCACAAATTAATATAATTTCACAAGTTAAAATCATTGACATTTATCAATGAGATTCTAAAAAAAAAAATTAAAAGAAATTATTGATTAGCAAGTAGTGATAACAAGTATGAAATAATAAAATTATAATAAGAATATAATAAATTTATATATATATATATATATTCTATTATATAATATAATTTTAAAATTTTACTAACAAAGCAATGTAGTCTAGTGGTTATCTATTTCTTGAGTAGTTGGGCAGAGTCGAATCCTGATGGCAACAATCCTCCAATTTTCTTTTTAGTAAAGGCCAACAATTCTCCCAAGCTATGTCAACCAGTCAGCGGGGTCGCTGTTTTAACCACAAAACTAGCAAACTATATAACAGGCCGGGTGCCATAATTGCTTTCCCACAATTAATGGCTCATTAAATTACTTATAGATACACAAGCAACGTGTGGGTTTAAATATACATTTATCCATATTCACAAGAAATGGACTCGAGTAAACCTAAGGCTAAAATATATTAATTTTAGTCTTTTTATTATCTTCAATTTAGTCTCTAATCTTTTAACTTTTGAATAATTTTTCTTTCATTCAGCAAAGTAAATCTTAATGTGACACGTTATTAACTCTACCTGAAAAATGTAATTAAGTATCAAATGAAGATTGTTCAGGTCCACATACTTCCAGATCATGTAATAATTTCTCAAGGCAAGTGTGGACACGTAAAGATAATTTTGTTGACTTCTCATCAAAAATCTACATTGGATGTATAATATATACAGCAAATTACTCAACTTATTATACTATCTTAGAGCAAAGACAGTACTCAATGGATGCAACACTACTGAATGTGAAATCAGTATATTCCTTTGCTGTCCTGCTATTGCTAAGCATCAAATCACTTGATACAAAGGCACAATCACCAAACTACATGGGAGATGACTGCCATAACACCACCCAAAAACCTCTCAGCGATGCATACAAAACCAACCTTAACAGCATACTCTCATGGCTATCCAAAGATGCAGCCACAAGCAAAGGTTATAACCACAACAGCTTTGGCAACAACACCCCTGGAAATCATGCTGTGTATGGCCTCTATGATTGCCGCGGCGACGTGGTTGGATACTTTTGCCAATTCTGTGTCTCTACTGCCGCCAGAGAAGTTCTTCAGCGCTGCCCCAATAGAGTGTCTGCTTTCATATGGTATGATTTCTGCATGCTAAAGTACTCTAATGAAAACTTCTTTGGGAATGTTACAGTAGACCCATCATGGCATTTTTCTGGAACAAAAGATGTGTCTAGTACCGAAGAGATTCAGAAAGGTGAAGATTTTATGAGAAGTTTGATCAGAAAAGCGACGGTGGAGACCAACCAGTTGTACTATATGGGTGGCTTCAATTTGAGTTCCTCTCAGAGAAGGTATGGCTTGGTGCAATGCGGTAGAGATCTCACAAATGAGGGGTGTAGACGATGTTTGGAGACCATGTTAGCACAAATTTCCAAATGTTGTGAAAAAAAGTTGGGGTGGTTTGCTGGGTCTGCAAGTTGTCTCATGAAGTATGATGACTACATGTTCTACCTTTTTCACAACCAATCATCTACAATTCCTGAGGCAAAGAGAAAAATAGGTTACAGCCATCAATTTACTTTTTCTTAATCACTTGAATTATTACATGTCTGTTTGTTACTTTGTTTATTTATTGAATCTAAATAGCTGAATCTGGTTAAATATTAAAAAAATTACAAATTGATTATTTACTCTTTTGTATTGTTACAGCTAAACAAGGGGTTAATAAGAGGTCAAAAATCTTGATCATTAGCTTCAGTGTGATGGGGTCAATATCTCTACTATGTTTCAGTGTTTATTGCTTCTGGTGCAGGAGACGGCCTAGAAAAGGTAATTTCCTGCAAGAATACATGTTAGAATTTATTTGATGGTTTATTTGCGAAGCTTGAAATATGGTAATTTAGTTGAAAACATGAAAAAAGAACTCAGAAACTTGTCTCTGTAGATGGACTGATACCTCACACGGTTCGTCTATCTTCATGTCATCAAAATGTTCAAACTGAGGAAACATTGAATCCAGACCTGCCTACAATTCCATTAAGCACAATTCAGCAGAGTACTGATAACTTTTCAGAAGCATCTAAACTAGGGGAAGGTGGATATGGCCCTGTTTACAAGGTTTAAATGATTTGGAATTTTGGATATACATTCTTTAATTATTATTTTTTATCATCTTTCTATATGCTTTTATTTGTTGCTGTATTTTTCCAGGGAATTCTACCAGATGGAAGACAAATTGCCGTCAAAAGACTCTCACAAGCTTCTGGTCAAGGCTCAGAAGAGTTCAAGAACGAAGTAATGTTTATAGCTAAATTGCAACATCGCAACCTTGTAAGACTTTTGGCATGCTGCTTGGAGGAAAATGAAAAGATAATTGTATATGAGTATTTGTCGAATGCAAGCCTCAACTTTCACCTGTTTGGTTAGTAAATTCTTTGATAGCTTCACTGAAGTTCATTGTAGCTTTTTATCCTTTAGTTTTTACTGCAATTTTTTCTTCAACATTCTTAAAATTCTAAATTAGACTTGTGTATGGAGACAATTAGAGTAGTGCTGGTACGGGCACAAGTGGCTGTGAGTATGGTGGAAATTTATTGTATAGTCAGAAGGTAACACCAATTAAATGTGCCATACGTATAATGTTGATATCTCTTATTTAAGAGCAACAGGTTTTCATTATAATGCATGAAAAAGTCATAGCACATTTGGAGTTTTCTTATGTAATCAATAATCATGTCATGAGATAAATAGAAAAGTGAGTGAACAAATAATTCTTCTAGTACATTTTTTCCACTCTAAGGTTATTAATAGTAAATTTCTAGCTTCCTTAAATGTTTTGCTTCACATACTATTTTTTGGTTGAGATCCCTTCTCTGCATTTATGTTTTCAGATGATGAGAAGAAAAAGCAACTTGATTGGAAACTCAGATTAAGCATTATCAATGGAATAGCAAGAGGTATTTTATACCTTCACGAGGACTCTCGACTCAGAGTAATTCATAGAGATCTCAAAGCTAGCAATGTTCTATTAGACCATGATATGAATCCCAAAATATCAGATTTTGGATTGGCAAGAGCATTTGCAAAGGGCCAGAAACAAGCAAATACAAACCGAGTAATGGGCACTTAGTGAGAGTTCTACTTATACAAAACATTTCTGAGTTGGAAAATGAAATTCCTCGTTGTATATATATTCTTTAGTGTAAGAGAAATAACAAAATTTTATTGATTTTGATTAGTGGATACATGGCTCCAGAGTATGCTATGGAAGGATTATTTTCGGTGAAATCTGATGTTTTCAGCTTTGGAGTTCTTGTTCTAGAAATTATTTGTGGGAAAAAGAACAGTGGATTCTATCTATCAGAACGTGGACAAGGTCTTCTTTTATATGTGAGTTTTCTCTCTTACTACCTGATCAAGGCATAATTCAACAGTGTTAAATAGAGCCATTCAATATTCACAAATCACAATTAATTGCAGGCTTGGAAAATATGGTGTGCTGGAAAATGTTTGGAGCTGAAGGACCCAGTTCTCGAAAGATCTTGCGTAAACAGTGAAGTTGAGAAGTGCATACACATTGGTCTGTTGTGTGTTCAAGAAGATGCAGCAGATAGACCAAACATGTCCACTGTTGTTGTAATGCTAGCAAGTGACACAATGGTCCTTCCAAAACCAAACCGACCAGCTTTTTCAGCTGGAAGAATGGCATTAGGGGATGCATCAACTTCAAAAAGTTCCAATAAACATTCTATTAATGATGTAACAATATCTAACATTTTACCAAGGTAATTGAAACTTGGATACAAACATCTTTCCCTTTTTGCTTTGAATTATAATCAAATTAGAATACCAAATAACAAGGAAATGAAGACTTCCCAGTTTTTTTCTGAAATCAGACTAAACCATGTTGACCCAATGCTGGTTAGGAAAATAGGTAAAAAAGATAAGCTTTTCCATTGTACTATATCTATCTTGTAACATATTGAAGAGCTTCTAGCAAATCAGAAGCATTTTCTGTTTTAGATATATCTTGTATAATAGTCTAATACATATTTCAACTGAGGCTGTCATTTCCAATCTTCAGAGTGCGATTCGCGAAGATTTAGAATATGTGTATTGCGTACCATAGAAAAACCCTTAATTCAAGAGAGAGAGAGAGAAAAATAAAATGTCTTGATGGAATGTTTAAAATTAAGAGGTGTTCAAATATCAAGCCCCTCCCCCAAATTTTGAGTTTGCTAGGCCACAAAAATTTGTCAATCTAATTAGCAAAACCTTTGCGGAGGTTTAACAAAAGTTAGAAAATTTGTGGTATAGAGATTAAAATATGTAAATATAAATAAAAGCATAAAAACTAAAATAGACTAAATAAGCAATTAGACCTTATATTTTAACTAAAAATAATATAAATTACCACCAGAAAAAACTATTTCGATTTTACAAATTTTTAACACCTATACAAATGTTGGGGTATATGTCTAAATTTACGCATAATAGATTAAAAGCTCTACAACTCGGCGTAAGCTTATCCCTGCCCAACAAAATTGAAAATACAAAGGGACGAAGGCCGAAGGGTATACGCTTGTCCACGTTCTCCAGCAAACATAATCATTCACAATCCTATTCAAAATCTACGTTCCAATAGTGGTTCTTACAATTTTTTTTAGAGGAATAGTGGTCATTACATTGATATATAGCTAGTGAAGTATAAAAAAAAAAAAACTGCATATCCCATAACCCACACTGTTTTTGAATTTAAACTCATAATTAACAAATCATCCTAACACAATTTTATCACTGTCAAAGCTCGCCCTTATAACTGGTGAAGTATAAAAGATTAAAAAAATGCCACACCACAATCAAACCAATTAACACAACCATAAACATGCCTACTCATCTAAATGTTATAGTCGTGGTAATGAATGCAATGGAGAAATCTTAAGAGAAGGTTGTTCCACGTTGAGACTCTGCAAAATATCTAATATAGCAGCTGGCCATGCACCCTAAGGCTGCGTTTAAAGAGTAATATCAAATTTTGGACGAAAAATAAAATGTAAAATCTAGGATATTTTTGTTGAATTGGAAATTTATTCATTTATTTATTGTGCACGAATTAGAAATTAATTAATAGTTGCATATATCAGCTCTGGACGAGTGTGTTTAATAAAACTTTTGAGAAATTTATAAGTTATTTTTTATCAAAATAAACTTAGTATATGACTTTATTCAGTATCTTATCAAACTGCATCAAATTTTAGAATTGATTTTGAAAATCAATCCAAACCAAACTTATACTACATACATATATATTGTTTATTAGTATATAAATTTTTTATAGCATCACTCATGTTTATTTTCTAATTTCTTATTTATTTGTAAAATTGTCACCAAACATATACTTTTTATGAAAATATATTTAATTAAATATTTTTTATTATTATTTGATTAATTATATATATAATTATCAAGTGTAAATTTATTTTTAATTTTATATTTTTAAAAAATATACAACTATTTTCTATATAATTAATGACTTATTGATGGGATATTTGATATATGTTTTTTTTATTATATTTTACCATTTATTTAATATTTTCCTAAATTATCAAAATAAAAATTTATTCAATTCAAACCGCTTTAGGTTGGAATAGGTTTAATTGGATTTAAATTTAAATCAAACAATTTGTATGGGGAATTAAAAAAAAACACATTTAAATCATGTGATCTTTTTAATTCAATTCGATTCCTGTACCCAAAAAAATATCATTGTGCCAAAAAAAAAATCAATTCAATTCAATTGGGGAACATTTTATTTTTTGTGTGTGTGGCAATTGGGCAACATATTCCTACAAGCAACCCGTGGGTTTAAATCTAGTTTAGATATTTTCTCATACATTTATATATAAACACAAAAATGATTTTTTTTTTATCATTGTGATATTGGTGTAAAGTATGTATCAATTTTATCAATAATTAATCTCTAATTCGTAAACATTACAAACCATCTTTAATGAAGTCTATCCTTCCAAACATTTATTCCATCCATAAAACTTTGAATCCAAAATTTTACTTAATTAAAAAATCTGATTCAGTGCCACTTGATGACATGTGGGTAAAACAAAAAATGGATTTGTAAAGGTAGTTATGATAACTTTAATTCTGAATGGTCTTGCAAAATAGTGACCTTAGAGCAACTTTAGTGCAAGATCAAGGATCTTGAATTCAAGATCTGGTCTTCGCTAGATCTCCCACTAAAGGAGGTAGAGAGATCTCTAACATGGAGAATGAGTTCTTGTAGAAGAACCCTTAAGATCTGCACATTATTCAAAAAAGAATAAATTTTTTCTCTTTTTCTTTCTCTTTAAGATCTCAAAATGAGATCTACCACTAAAGAACAAAATGGAAGAGATCTTGAGAGATCTTAAATCCTACTTGGCACTATGGGGTCTACTAAAAAATGATCTAAGATCCCAATTTGGGATCTAGCACTAAAGATGCGGACTCAAAATGCAATTTTTTATTGAAATATTCAAGTTGGGAATGCACTCAAAATTGCAATTAATGTGCATTAATGTCATTTTTTTATGAAAACATTTCATTTTATTTCTTAGAGTAAATCACATCAACATATCCTAGATTTTGTGTAATTACACAAACATTCCTACTTTTTAACCATTAAATTTACCTTCCTTGTAGTGAATGTTAATGTAATATTTGAGAGTGCGTTAAGGAGTGTTAATATAATGTTTTCAAACATATAAGGGTTGTTAGTATAATATTTTCAAACTTAAAGAGATAGAGTATGAAAATAAAAAAAAGTGTGATGTTATTTGCAATTTGATAAAAGGTCTAGGAATATTATTATAATTTTCTCTATTTTTTAATCAGTATCCCAAGAACATTTGTTAGCATATACCAATTTTGAATAATTAGAAATTTTAATACACTTTTAAATACACTATTTTCAATGCATATTTTATTTTTTAAAATTTATTATAAATCACAAATTTTTGTTGACCCTATAATTTATTTAAGAGTAAATTATATTAATACTCTTTCAAAGTTTTCTAAAATTACACAAACATCTCTTGTCTTTATTTATTCCTACACTAGCTCTCTTAGTTATTTAAAAATATACTTTGACACACCCTTAATTGTTTGAAAAATATTACATTGAAATCTCCCAAAGAAAAGATAGAGTAAATGTTAGAAAAAACATATTTGTATAATTTTACAAAATTTCAAGAAAGATTTATGTAATTTACTCTTTATTTAATAAATCTTTATCTATTTTAAAATTTTAAATAATTTTTAACTAATAATAAAAAATATATTAAAAAAAGTGTGTTAAAAGAATATCTCATTAACCCATCTCTCTGGATAATTTCTCTTTTATTTACCTACAACCACGGGAAGAGTGAACATGTAAAGATGACAATTATGTTGACTCATTATCACAAGACTATTAATTTGGAGTATATAATATATACAGCCAAATACCTTTACAAATTCACTCTTCCCGTGTGATCAAGGATATCTAACATATACAACCAAATTCTACTACTTGACATATCTTTATTAAGCAAATTCACAAGTACTCCATGGAGGGAAAACTACTCAATGTGAGATCAATATATTCCTTTATTTTCCTGCTATTGCAAAGCTTCAAACCTCATGTTACAAACGCACAATCACCCAACTATTTGGGAGATGATTGCCGAAACACACCCAACAAAAAGCTCTCAGCAGTGCATACCAAACCAACCTTAACATTGTCCTCTCATGACTCTCCATAGATGCGCCACAAGCAAAGGCTACAACCACAACAGCTTTGGCAACAACACTCCTGGAGGAGATGCTTCTGATGCTGTGTATGGCCTCTATGATTGTCGCGGTGACGTGGTCGGATACTTTTGTCAATTCGAGACATCTTTTTTTGTGCCACAAATTTTCAAAAAAATTGTCAAAAGGCCACGAAGGCCAAACTATTTATCAAACTGTCACGCGGGTAGTTCGTTAGTCAAACCCGCGAACTACGCAAGCTGAGCTGGCGCTCCTCTGCTCAATGAACCAGTGCCCCATCAGAAGCGGGCAGGACACGTGGCAGATTGCTACAAGTTCGCTAACAGGTCCAGCGAAGTACGTTCCTAGTTTGCTATAGGTGATAGCAAACTTCGCTAATGAATGACACGTGGCTCCTAGTTCGCTAGAAGCATTAGCGAACTTCGTTGATGAATGATACGTGGCAGTAATTGTTGCTTTTTGAATTCCAGATAATGTAGTTCGCTAAGTATGGCAGCAAACTACGTTCCCATCCGACACGTGGCATAACGGTTGCTTTTTTGAATTTTCAGGCAACGAAGTTCGCTAATGGGGTCAGCGAATTTAGTATTTTGCCATGTGGACTGCCCGTTGGGCAGCCACGTAGTTCGCTGGACGTAGTGGCGAAGTCTGTGTCCACCAGGATTGCGCCAGGTCAGCTTGTGTAGTTCGCGGGTTTGACTAGCGAACTACCCGCGTGACAGTTTGTTAAATAGTTTGGCCTTCGTGGCCTTTTGACAATTTTTTTGAAAAATTGTGGCAAAAAAAAAGATGTCTCTGTCAATTCTGTGTCTCTACTGCTTCCAGAGAAGTTCTTCAACTCTGCCGCAATAGAGTATCTGCTATTCTGTGGTATGATTTCTGCATCCTGAGGTACTCTAATGAGAACTTCTTTGGGAATGTCACAGTGTATCCATCATGGCAAGCTGTTCGACTGAAAAATGTGTCTAGTAAGGAAGAGATTCAGAAAGGTTTGGATTTTATGAGAGGTTTGAACAGAAAAGCCACTGTGGAGACCAATCTGTTGTACTTTATGGATGGCTTCAATTTGAATTCCACTCAGAGAAGGTATGGCTTGGTGCAATGCAGTAGAGATCTCACAAATGATAGATGCAGAGAGTGTTTGGAGGCTATGTTAACACAAGTTCCCAAAATGTTGTGAACAAAATTTGGGGTGGCAAGTTTTGGCTGCAAGCTGTCTCATAAAGTATGATGATTATATTTTCTACCTTTTTCGCACTCAAGCATCTGATATACAAACAGAAGCCAATTGCTTTTTTCTTCTCTAACAATAATAAATAATCACTTTCTTCTATGATAGGAATAATCTATAATTTACTTGGATTATTACATGTGCCAGTTTGTTACTTTATTTATTTATTGAATCTAAATCTGAATCTTGTTAAATCTTAAAAAAATGTTTATTATAAAGTAATTATTAATTCTTGTTTTATTTGTTACAGCCAAAGGGGTGCTAGTAAGTCAAGAATAATATTGATCATTGGCTTAAGTGTGCTGGGGGCAGTAGCTTTACTGTGTTTTAGTGTTTATTGCTTCTGGTTCAGGAATAGAAGTAAAAGAGGAAAATGAAAAAGTGATTTCCTGGATCAACACATGCTTGAATTTGTTTAATATCCAGTTTTGCATTTCCAAAAAAAATATGTTTAATATAGCTTATTTCACATACTCAAATATGAACTCAAAAACTTGTCTTCTCTGCAGATGGGAGGATACCTGATACCATACATCAATCATCATCTCACAATGTTCAAACTGAGTAAACACTGAATACGGACCTGCCTTCAATCCCATTAATCACAATTCTGAAGAGTACTGATAACTTTTCAGAAGCATCTAAGTTAGGGGAACGCGGATATGGACCAGTTTACAAGGTATTAGTGATTTGGAATTTAACTCATAGATTCTCTACTTTTACCATCTTTCTAGCTATATGCTTTTAGCCTTATATTTATTGCAAACTTATATCAGGGAATTCTACCAGATGGAAGACAAATTGCAGTTAAGAGACTCTCACAAGCTTCTGGTCAAGGCTCAGAAGAGTTCAAGAATGAAGTGATGTTAATAGCCAAATTGCAACATCGCAACCTTGTAAGACTTTTGGCATGCTGCTTGGAGGGAAATGAAAAGATACTTGTATGAGTATTTGTCGAATGCAAGTCTCGACTTTCACCTGTTTGGTATGTTCTTAGTTAGCGTGCTTCATTGACTAATAGTGTTCATGTGGTAGCTTTTCTACTTTTTGCTTCAATTTTTTCTTCAATAATTTATGAGTTGTAATTGGCCTTGTCTGCAAAGAAAAGTCAAATGGGGCTGCTAAGGACAGCTCCAGTGGTAGAAATTTAGATGGATTTTTTACTCACTTTTAGTGGATCCTCTTTTTAAGAAGTGCATCTTATATAAGATGCAGTAGCTTAACTTCAAGTTTCTCATCTGCCAACTAGATCATGCCAACTCAGAAAAAACAAAAAAGTTGAGGCCACATCAAATAAGAACTTCTGCCAAGAAACTGCATTGGAGATGGTCTAAGGGGATTAAAGTAGTTGGGTTTAGGGTGGAAATTTATTATATAGTTAGCAGGTAGCACCAATTGTTTTGTACGTATGTTATTTATATCATTAATATCCAATAAATTATGACACATCTTTTACCTGTTTGTGAAACTAAATTGAAGTTAATGTAATCAATTACCGTGTTATAGGATAACTTCAGGGTAAAAAAAGGTTATATCTCTAGAAAAGTGAGGGAATAAATATTTGTTCTTCGTACATTTTTTAATTTTTTTTCCATTCTAAGGCCAACGCTTACACTTCATAATTTGCCAATTTCCTTGAGTCTTTATGCTTCATATAATGCTTTTTGGTTGAGATTTCTTCTGTGCTTATCTTGTCAGATGAGAGAAAGAAAAGACAACTCGATTAGAATCTAAGATTAAGCATTATCAATGGCATAGCAAAAGGTATTTTTATACCTTCATGAGGATTCTAGACTCAAAGTTATTCACAGAGATTTCAAAGCTAGTAACATTCTGTTAGATGATGAAATGAATCCCAAAATATCAGATTTTGGATTGGCAAGAACAGTGGTTTCTATCAATCAGAATGTGGTCAAAGTCTTACTTTATATGTGAGTTTCACTGTTACCTGATTAAGACATTAGAATAGATGTAATCATACACTAGTCTTTTCTTCTCATCTCCTTTTAAATTTATTTTCATCCTATCTCTGTCTTTCTTTCTCATTACATCATTTATCTTTTCTGTCCCTTTTTCTCTTTTTCTTTTCTATTTCACATTTAGCACATTATTTAATTTTTCAACAGTATTATTAACTAGAGATAATCAATATTAAAAAATTGCAATTACCTGCAGGCTTGGAAAATTTGGTGTGAAGGAAAATGTTTGGAACTAATGGATCCAGTGCTGGAGGAATCTTGCATAGAGAGTGAAGTTGTGAAGTGCATTCACATTGGTCTGTTGTGTGTTCAAGAAGATGCAGCAGATAGACCAACCATTTCCACTGTTGTTATAATGCTAGCAAGCGATAAAATGTCCCTTCCAAAACCTAACCATCCAGCCAGCATTATCAGTTGGAAGAATGACCTTAGAGGATGCATCTACATCAAAAAGTTCCAAGAATCTTTCCATTTATGATGTAACAGTCTCTAACATTTTACCAAGGTAATGAAAAAGGCAATCAGTGTTATACTATATTTTTTTCCTGGTGAAACCCGTATATTGTACTATATCTTGTAACATAATGAAGAGCCTCTGGCAAATCAGTAACATTTTTCAGTTTTGGGTATGTTCTTAAAGGTAACTCCTAAGTGTTGATCTAATTTAGATAGATAATTGCCACTAAATACCTGATATAATTAAACTGGTGAATCAAATATTGTTAAAATTTTAAAGATATTTTCGTTTACTTTGGTTCCACTATTCAAATTGTAATTCAATACAGATCAGATTCCATTCACAATTCTATTAATCATAAGATTAGTTGTTTATTAATTGCAGTACTATTTTACAATAAAACAACAAAACAATACAATGAAGAACTTTTTTATTTGATCATAATTGGAACACAAGAAATAACGTAATAATATAAATTTGTAGGTGTAACTATCCGGTGTAGTTGATCATTTATGAAATAAGGATATTTTAGTAAGATAAGATTAGTTTATCATTTTCTCAAAAAAAAATTAGTTTATCATAAGAATTAATTAGTGTATGAATCATTTTTTTGAGATGCATGTGTTACCTTACATGACATAAAAAGACGAAAGACGATTAGCCTGTTGCACCAATTGGATCGGAAATTGTTTATACAATCGGTTTATTTAACCGGATACGCTTTGGCTCGATTCAAATCAGTTTGACCCTCTTGGTTCTACGGATGAATCAGTCTAATTGAAGTATTGAACTGATCTGAGTGAATAAGTTGAACCAATATTTATTTATGTTTTTTGAAATGCATGCAAGTTTTAATAAGAAAAATATAATAAAAATGACACATACAAGAATCAAACACAAAACTTAAAAAGTATTTACTATATCAACTTATCACTAAATCATTACAATTAATTAATTACAGTAATAAACATATGACACAAATAATATATATATATATATATATACTAGATTGTATGACATAAATATTATTTATAATTATTTACAAACATAAATATTTTAAAAAAGAAATTTTTTCTTAAATTTTAATTAGAAATATTTACAATTAATTTTTTATTTTATTTTAATCATAGATGATAAAGTATAACATTTTTTTATTATTAATAATTATTATCCATTGTATATAATTGATTATATATCTAGTAGAATATGGTTTTTAAAATATAATAAATGAGAGACATAAAAAATAAATTTAAGTCTTTGAACATGAAAAATGCGTACTCAACCCGATCCACATGATGGATCAAACGTATTTACATGATAAAAAAATTTATTAATTAAATAAGTTAATTAAGATTTTAGTCCCTCAAATTTTTTAAATTTCATTTTTAGTCCTTCAAAATTTTTTTGAAAAATTTTAATCCTTTGTACTACTTCTTCTTCTTCAACTTTTTTCTCTAATTGAATATGGTCATTTGCTTCAAATTTTAGTGTTTTGCTCCCGCATTCATGTTTTTAACTCCTTTATTTGAAATATTTTTATGGCAAAGTATTCAATATAATGTCTTAATCAAGAGTTGCAAAACACAACATAATGTTGAACTGAAAAGATTGAACAATTTAGTTTAGTTTATTATCACTTGTCCAATTTCATCTTGATGATGTAATATAAACACGACTATTTAAACCAGCAGACAATATTAAATTGCTTTGAAACATTTATTTTAATTTCAAAATCAATTTTGTTGGTTAGTCACACATAAGATGCTTATTTAAATGGAGTTTGATAATAACCAAAAAAGTAGAATATAGGAGAAATGTTATTTTCATTCGGGAACAAAGGCAAAATTATATTTTACTAGAAATTTGGTTATTGGTCAATTATCTTTCCTTGTGTTCTTGAAAATTCCTTGCAACTAATTATTATTATGCTAATAAATTGTCAATAATTTTTACAATGCAGAACTAAGTATAAAACAAGACCAGAAACATTGTCCCATAAATTGCACAAAGCACTGGTTGGAATTCAAATTGGGTGTATTGAGGACACAAAGGGATGGACAGTTCGAATAGATTGATTCATAATTAGCTTAACTTCTTTTTAAATAGTTTCTTCTTAATTGCTTGAATCACATTGATTTGTTGGAAAAATATAACTAATCACAATACTCTTGAAAATTTTGTCAGCTAACATTTTGAAGTGTCTAAAATCTCAAATATAGACCTTATGCGCTGTCCAATGATAAAGGTAACAACAATAATAAAGGTAACAATTTGTTCATAAAAGGTTGCTTCAAAAAGTAGCAATATAGACCTTTTTACATAATCTTGTCGTACAAAACCCAAAAAAAAAAGCCCTTGCACAACTATATATCAACTTGTTTCTCAATGTGTATAGCAGCTTCACATTACAAAAAAGTATGACCCTTCACAAGTAGACATCCAAGATTTGTTTCTCTTACTGATAGAGTCCAATTAGGCAAGTCATTATAGGATAATGCATGAACCCCTCTAGTTATTTCATGTAGTTTCTTGGCAATCCAGGCTGAAATTAAAAAAAAAAAATTGTTTTAATAATCCAATGTGTTTACTGAAATTTAAAAAAAAAACAGAAGGATAAATATATACATAAGCTTGCATCGGAATTCTTTGTTGTTCTTATGCAAGTATGCTCCTCTTGATATGTCTTTATCTTAAAAGTAATTCCATCTGGAGTTGGAGATGCATGAATCCTCCAAGTACACTCTAAATCTGCACATTCACAAGTCACCCTTGTCTTTTCATTTTTTACCCTTCTCAACTCAAATCCTTCCTGTATAGCAAAATCTTTAAGCACTTCCCTAAATTGGTTCACATTCAGAAACAATTGATCGACTTCAAGCTTTATCCTTGCATCATTCTCCTTCTCATATGGTTTCCCTAAAACTCCTCTCTCAACATAAATATCACTCATATCATCGTCAGAATGCGGATTCCCAATCACATCTCGGATTTCCTCAAAATACTAGCACAATCACTCTGATTTTCATCACTCCAATTTCTATACTCACCAATGGGATCATACTCACTCTCCGAAGAATGATTATCACTCTTATCCATTTTGTAACTCTTGTCATCATCACTTGCATACACATCATCCTCATGGAATTGTCTATTATCATTCACAGGTTCATTCACAAATTCATGAACAGGTTCATTCTATTGGAGGTAAAGGGTTTGAGAGAGAGAAGGGTTTAGTGTTGGGTGCTTGAAGTATTACACCAAGAGACATCATACGTGGAATGTTCAACAGTGTTACCTCCAACTTAGGAAAAATCCTAGTAATATAGTAAGCTATTGGGCTCTAGTCCATATGGGCCCACATAACCATACAATAACTATAATAACCCTCAAGTCCGGTGTATCTGGCGTGCGGTTCAGCGCTAGAAGCGCTAAGGTTTTCTGCAGAATTTTCTGCAGAAACCAGTTGCAGGGATGCGGCGCGATCGGCGCCAGTGTGACGCGATCAGCGCCGTGCTCTCTGGATGTTGGCGCGGGTGGCGTCGGATTGGCACGAGTAGCACCATAGTTCTGGAGGCTGGCACGGTCAGCGCGAGGGTGGCGCGGATGGTGCCATTGCTTCTGGAGGATGGCGCGGATGGCGCCAGGAACGGCGCAGATGGCGCCATAGGCTCTGGATGTTGGCGCGATCAGCGCTATAGTGGCACGATCAGCGCGACATGTCTGGCAGGCCCAGTATAAAAGGGGCATTTTACGAATTCTGGGCCATTTCCTTTCTTCTTCTTCCTCCAGTGCCCAGAACTCCATTGGAGAATTTCCCAGCTTCCTTGACCTTGTTTCTTTCACCAATCACCTTCCTTAAACCCCTATATTGTTGGAAAACACTTGGTGAGCTTGAATCCTTCATCAATCTCCCTTTAAAACCCCAAATCAGAGAAATCCCTTTCTCAAGGGAAGTTCTTAGAACTCGAGTTTGGCGAGGAACGACGGCGATTCACGGACACCCGGGCTAGGAGAAGTGATCCAGAGGTCTTCCTTGCCATCTTTGAGGTAAGAAACTCGAGATTCACTGTTTAATTTGTGAATTGGGGTTTTGGGTGAATAGTGACCCACTTGTGATAGAGCTAATATTAGCCTTGCGTCCTTTAGAGATGTGTGTTTAGAATGTTGTGAGGATGAAGGATTAGCTCTCAAACGTTAGTTTGGTGAACTTTGATTCTTGGCTCTATGTAATGCATGTATAGTTAGTATGCTGAGTTAATTGACTATGTTGTGACATGCAAGAGCCTTGGTATATGGTTTTGATGTGCTTGAGAGGCTGTTGGAACGATGTCTTATGTGTGAAAAGAACCGTTCAAGCCATATGGGAATTCTGAGCTTTTAGGTTGTAAAGAGCTTGGAGCTCATTGCATTGATTTGCATCGAGTCTGTGGTGACTCTAATGTCATGTTTAAGCTGTGAGAGGCCTAGTATGTGTTGGGCTATGATGAACCGTAGGGTAAATGACTTTGAGTTATGGAAAGGATTGAGGTTCCTTCCATTGTGGCAGTTGAGGGCTGCTTGATGTGCTGATGCCTTGTGTACTTGAACTGGCTGTGATATGTGTTTGTATGCCTTGTTAGGGCGTGACACCGAGGGTGTCAGCGGCATAGGCCACAGAGCAGGGAAAGAACTGCAGAGCTCGGCTTTGCCAGGTAAGTTCTTGGTCCTTTGGGGATGTTTCCCTCTTGTTGTGCTCCACCACACTCCGAGGGAGTGATGGTTGCATTCATGATGCATGCATTGTGGTTGTTGCATCCTCATAATGATATGTATGCTGCATCTATGCTTGAAAAATGTATGATGCCTATGATTAGATCTTCTGGCCAGTTAGATAGATATGGACCTCCCTAGGAGGAGAGCGCACCTCCTAGTTTGGTTTGCTCATGGGTGATGATGATCCCAGGGTGATGATGATCCCTTAAGACCAAGAGATAGGTGTGTCCCATCGCGGTTGATTGCCTATTCTCGAAGGTGCCATATACGTGCGTCCATGCGTAAGGGGTAGCTCCCGATGAGATCGCACGGGTGTGAGTTCCGGTCTCACACTGAGGTAGGCGTTGAGGATGATACGCCGTACATAGAGCAAGATGACTTGCTTGTATTGTTATGAGGGCCGGGAGGCCAGTGTGATTGTGATGCCCTATGTTTGTGTCATGAAAAGTGAGCCAGGGTGGAGGAGATGCCTCCAAGGACCCTGAGCTTACTGAGATGTATATCTCACCCCGTGTGGGACTTATGTGTTTTCAGGTGACTCTTCTGGCAGAGAGGAGCAATCTCAGGGCCGGAGGCCCCAGTAGAGACGTGGTCTGCTCAGCTGTGGGACAGTAGAGAGAGCTGGGAAGCTCATTTTGATTGGACGCTTGATTTCTTCACTGTAGAGGGAAGTGGTGTGTGTGTGCACCCATGATATTTTGGAGATGCTTTGTGTAGTTTTGTATGCCCTCATGTGAGGAAGTGGTCTTTGAGACCAAGGCTAGTGTTGGCTCATTCTTTTGTATAGACACTTCGAGTGTCAGATGATGTATATGTACATGACCAGTTTATGTTATGTAATGTTGCTTCCTCCTTTTTATATCTGTTGAGATATTTATGTTTATCTACCTATGGTTAAGCTTAGGTTTACTGGATCAGCAGGGGCTTGTGTTGTTATGTTGCATGATGTTTGTGGTGATGTGTTTTCTATGTTCCATACATAATGTCATCAAGAAATACGGTTCGATTCGTTTCCGCCAGTTCTATATAAGTTTTAAGCGCGATTCTGATATTATATATGTTAATACACCGGAGGCATACGGGGTGTTACAATAACTTATTGGACTTGTATGTGAACATATTAATATTTAATATATATATTAAATATATTCAACAATCTCCTCCTATATTCACCATACAACACAATCCAATAAGGTTGTCAGTGTAATGTTCAAACAAACATGAATCATCCACATCTAGTTCAAGACAATCAACTCGGATTGGTCAAAGAGTTTCAATAATAAAATATTAAACTCGGACAACATTTGCAATCAAATTAAGTGAATCATCATCTGCTAGTGCCTCGTCTACCATTTTAGGTTCTATTTTTTATACAAGATCATAAGACGCAATATCTTTGAATGATGATTTGGTTCTATCTCCTTCAATCTGATCTCCAATGATCTTATCTTAAGAGTGGTAGTTCACAAAATTCTATTCCTTTATATGAGGTTGTTGATCAGATGATCCTTCAAACTGAGGAAGAATTTCCTAACAATTTTTTACTTCATCTATTTTAGGTACAACAAATGGACCAATATGCAAATCTGCAAAATCATCCTCAAGATCTTATAGTTTCCTATCATACGTTATTCCATCATTGGACTTAGCATGGATGGATTCCTCTACAATAAAGTCCTTAAGTTAAACACTTTGTAGTCTTTAGATGTATTAGAATACCCTTGGAAGATTCCTTTATCCACCTTTGAATCAAATGTTGCTAGTTGTTCTCTCGTGTTTAGGATAAAACACTCACATCCAAAGGGATAAAAGTATGAAATATTGGGTCTTCTTATTATACTTCTTGAATCTTTTGGGGACACTCAACTTTTATATGTTCAGGCTCTCTGCATTTAAAGAAAATGATCTCATTGCTCTCCTCCTTATACTTCTTGAATCTGGTGTCTTTTCTTCTGGAGGAATCCTGAAAATTTCCATTCTTTTTCAACATATACTTGAATTTTCTAGACATGAGATCCACTTCATCATTTGTGGATCCTTTAGATAAGTTGTCTGATGCATCAAACTCAGCCATCTGCACTTTAAAAACTTTAGAGAAGCTCTTCTTTTATTCTCTTCTAAAGTTGGTTTATTCAGACTTGAGGGCAGCAGAATCTCTCTTTGGCAGATGATCTTTGTTATGAAGATGAACTCGAAGGATGCCCACTAATTTATCCCATGCAAGAGTCTTAAGGTTTCTAGCTACTTGAATGACTTTTGTTTTTGGTTCCCACACCTTGAGAAAGATATCAAGTACCTTCAAATTTACTTGAGCTTTGGTGAAGGTATGTCCCAAATCTTCAAGCCCGTTCAGAAGCACTTGTAGTCTTCCAAACATGTCATCCACAGATTCTCCTTTTGTGGAGAAACCTTTATAGTGTCTCATCAAAGTGACAATTTTTCTCAATTGTACGTCTTTTGTATCTTCATAATTGATGCTCAATGAATCCTAAATCTCTTTGTCTATTTCTAGTCTATAGACTTTGTTATACTCATTTTTGGATAAAACACATGTTAAAGTATAACGAGCTTTTCTAGTACGCTCCATTATAGAAAGGTCAACGTCTATCCATTCTCCTTCTAGTCTAGGAATGGGTATGTCTCCATTTGTGATTATCAGCTAGAGTTTATATTGAGTGAACTTGATGTACATCTTTATTCTCTCCTTCCAGTGAGGATAATCCTTTCTTGTGAAGCCTGCGAAGGCCATGTGAGGAATGCTCCATCAGTAATGACATGACCATTGTTATCTTCCATTAGGATCTGTTCCTCCAAACACTGTCAGGAGCTCAACCCATAAAGTGAGCTTTGATACTAAACTGTAAAGGAAAATATCACAAAAATGGGGGTTGAGTTGTGATTTTAGAATTTTTCTAAACCTTTTTCGCAAACACAAAGCTTAACATCTAGAAAAAAAAATCTTTGAAAGATAGATAATATAATTTTTCAAATTGATACAATCAAACAATTGAAACAACCTTTGTAAAAAAAATCAAACTTAAACCCAAGGTTAGATAAGATAAAGATATATATCAGACACGAGAGATTTTATAATGGTTCGCCTCTACCATTGAGACTACGTCCAGTTCTTGGCAACCAACCAAGTCTCACTAACTTCTCAAAGTTACAAGTACTCAACACTATCACTTTTAGCTCTTACACAACAAGCTTTACACCAAGCTTGCAAACAACCTAGTATTCTTTGTCCTATAAAGCCATTTTTTGCTCTAACACAAATCAAAAGATTTGTTGGTTGTTGGCTCATTAACTAATTCTTAATCATCTTACAAGCAAATTTACAATCTAAGTACTAAGCCTTTTCTCTTAAGATATTCAAGGTATTTTTAGAGCTTTTAAACTTTACAAGAAATATACATAAAGATTTTTATGGAAAGAATATGAATGTTAGCGAGTAGGTTTGTAACCCCTTTTTTCAAAGCTTATGGAATTTATAGGTCTTCTTCTTCAAGTGTTTGTTGTCTCTAAATGGATATATTTCTTCAGTTGAGCTTGCATCTGAAGATTGTGATCGTTAAAACATTTAATGCTTGCATTGAATCCACGTACACTTCATGCTTAAAATCACTCTCTTTAGCTTTCGTGAAGAATATTCCAGTAAGAAACCACTTCCTTTTCTTCAAAGTAGGTATGTAATAGCATGACACATCTTTTGATATTGTTTGGCAACTCCTAAGCGCTTGGGCTTAATATACTCTTTATTGGATTGGACAGATCTAGGAGAATGTATTATAAGAGAGTTCTTGCAAAACAAATCTAGAACACGTAATATTAAATTAAGCCTTAAATACATTCTTTAATGATGTATCAGATCATGACATATCTTTGCTTCCGTATGGAACTCCAGACACAGATTTGTGAAGCATGGTCTGATATCGCATAAGACACAACTTTTAACCTTGTATTTATTTTCATCTAATCAAAATAATTAAGGGCGTCAATTCGTCTTAAGACACAAATGTCTTTTACTTGACACATGTAATTTACTCAATTATTTAAATTATAATGATATATACTAAATTAAAAAAAAATTGTTCCATTTAATTAATAGAATTTATGTGTATTTGATTTATGAAAAAATAGTAGTTCATGAAAAACTTTCAACAGGATAGTGATACATGAATAATCAAATGCACACTTGAATGAGAGGAATCCAAAGGTTTTGCAGGCATGGGACTACTAGATGGTTATGGATGACTAAAGAAATTAATTAACACTACATATTCCAATAAGATGCATCTACTTTTTAGTAGTCCATCTTACATGAACCTGTCAAGGTCCAGTTATTTCAAATATCCTTTGCAATGGACGGAAGTATCATTGACAAAAGTAGAATTTAAAAAAGAAGCAAAAGAAACTTTTCTAAGCTTAATCATAGAGGTGCATTCTAAAGAAGAATTAGCTAAATCAAATCCCAATCCAAGAATTGTCTCATGTACACAATTCGAAGATTATTTTGGCAAACTTGGAAATAATAATTTGTAGAGCAAAATTAGCCCAACGTTGAATCTCAAGATGCATCTGTAGGCCAAAGTTTATTCAGTCGAATTACCTAGCTTTTAGGTTGAATACTTAATTAAGCCCATATTCTTTTTTTAAAAGTAATTTTCATTCTAATTTTTGGGGATAAGTTCATATGTCTTTTCATCTTTTCTAGCTCAAATTTTAGTATTTTTGAGTTTCCTATTATGACGGCTAGTGGAACTTAATGAGCCATTGTGATGTTTAGTGGGAAGTAAAATGCTTTGGGAAATGATACTTAGTGGTAAGTTAATGCCTAGTGGGATTGTTAGTGGAAAGATAATTCTTTTGTTTTAAAGGTTACCTAGCATATCCTATAAATAGGAACCTCTAGTAAGCTTCCAAGGTAGAATTTTCAGATTAATTAAATTAAGTGTTCCTCTATTGTCGCTTTCCCTTTGTTCTTGGGTGAAAGAACTTTATAGTGTTGGTTCTACCAGATGGTCGCACTTCTCTTGATAACTTTGGTTCTACTAGCATGTTAGTGTCAAGTTCCTCTTTTATCCTTTACTTATTTTCAAGACAATTCGTAAGTAGATTCATATCACCATCACTTGAGAATTGTTAAACATGCTTTTTAGCCTAAACATGCTCTAAAAAGTATATGCATAATGTATTTCAACATTAATGTTTTAAAAACTACAAGAAAAATGAAAGTGAAACACTATTTTTATACGAATACCCTAATTTTTATATATGTCACTACTACAAAACAAGTCTTTTACGACGGTTCTTGAACCCTCTTCGTAGCCAACGTCGTGGAAAATCAACACTTTCCACGACAGTTTCAAAATTGTCTTCATATGTCGATTTCGACGTCGGTTCTTTCAATAACCGTCTTTGAATGTCTGTTTTAAAAATAAAAAAAATTAAAAACACTAAATTCTAAGAAAGTTCTTCGCAAAACCATCTTATAATGTATACATTCTAAGACGGTTATTTGAAAAATCGTCTTAGAATGTATACATTCAAAGACGGTTCTTTAAAAAATCGTCTTATACATTCTAAGACGATTTTTTAAAGAACCGTCTTAGAATTTTAAAAAATAAAAATAAAAAAATAGAGAATTCTAAAACGATTTTTTCAGATAACTGTCCTAAAATGGCTTTAAAAAAAACCACAAAATTCTAAGACGATTTTGTCAAAAATCGTCTTAGAATGTATAATTCTAAGATGATTTTCCAAAGAACCGTTTTAGAATATCATTTTTTTAAAAAAAATTAAAAAAACTACAAGATTAAATGAAGACTAGGTACGCTGTAATTTGATCACACATTAATTAAGATATATCATTATATTATTTATTATTAAATTACAAATTGAACCACCAAGCAAGCAAAGCAAGCCACACAAGTCAAGCCAACATAAAATGAGAAGAATATTAAATGAGAAGTGTAAGTGTTAAGAACAACATTATATCCCATATAAGAGCAATCCTTGAAGAATATTATAAATAATACTGATATTTGGCATTCCTAAATATTATTTTAGTTCTTCTATTCTTTCTCTTTCAAGTTTCAATTCGGATGTGACCTTCAAAAAATAAGTTTCAAATAGTGTACATGAGTTGTCAAGATATCATTATTTAAATAAGAATATCTTATATCTAATTCACATTATTTTTTAAAATCAATTTATACTCCTTATAAATTGTTAACTTATTATTAGTTTAGGGAAAATTATAAAATGTAAAAATTTATTTCATTTAATTTTACCTTAAGTTGATAGAGTTGTTTCACTTAATGATATTTCGTCATTCAATTAAACACTTAATTAAACTATCTATTGAAATATGCATGCCACGTTAATTATTTTAATAAACAACTTAATTAAGTGTTTCTACAATAATAACTTGTTGTATGAGAACTTATGTCGTAAACATTTAATTTAATAAATTATTTGTAATATAAACTTTATAATTTTTGTGTCACCAGTACTTTTTTTAGTAGACAATTTTGATAAAGTCAAACACTAATTAAATGAAGTAAAAAAAAAATTGCAAGTATTTCTCTTTACGAAAATTTAAATAGCCAACCCTCTGCCTAATCTCCATTGTTTTTAATAAGCTTTATCATGAATTTATAGAAACATTTTAAAAAATCATGAAAGAATAACAAGCCACTTTCATCAACTTAACTATGCACGTTCTGATTAAGCAAATATCTACTATCAACAATAACAAGCCATGTGCATAAGAGAGAGAGAGAGAGAGAGAGAGAGAGAGAGCTTGAGTGTTCCTTTGCAGTGGTGGCATCTGAAGCAAGACCTTGAGATGAACAATGATGCCTTCCTTCCGAGATGTTCTTCCAATGCCTGTTTGTACACTGAAGACACTACATAAGAGCAGGTTTAGTAAAACAGTAAAAAACTATGAAAGCATTCACCCAACCAAGATCACCAAATTTGTCACACATCTCCCTTATTTTCAATGGATTTGTTCAACATGCCTCTTCAAGTGCTGCAGTGACTAAACTTCCACCAATATTTATTTCCTGATATTAAATAGTATAATGAATACGTATGCAGCATCCTCATTCTTGTTGAATTATGCTGCTGTACATGGAGATGCAGCGTTTTCATGCCTCTAATGAATAGGTATGCAGCATTCTGAATAGAAATAGGCACACCATGATAGCAAGAGAAGCATCATGGCATAAACATAGGACATAAATAAATGTTGCAAAACAGAACTAATTTTAAGGTTAAAACAGCAAATGGAGTAAATAAAAATCAAAACAACAATGCTAACCTGTAATACATGATCTGGAATATGTGGTATTCGCTCATCAAAACAACAATGCTAACATGTACATGCATATTGGAGAGCAGACAAAGTAAGATGCGTCACATAGATAGGCTCAGGAATATATAACATGAAAGTATATACCAAAATCTATCGCATAAATTGGTTGGGAGATGATTAATTAATTGGGTGACATAAATCAAGAAATTGAGGGAGGTGATTTGAATTTTTTTTTTCCAGTATATTTTCAGTGTATATCTCACACCTGGAAGTTTCTTCGGATGGGTATAACAAATTCCATCTTCTCCTTCAATAGTGGGAATGAACTCATCTATCAAAGGGTGTGATTTCATGTTCTTTGCCTCCACTTTGGCTTCAACATGTTCTATTAGTTCTTGGTCTGTGGGATCAAACTTCACTCCCGCGGGCAAGCCTAGCCAGTCCTGCAGCCTCCAAGGAAAATTCAAGTGAAAATACAAAATTAAAGTTAAAGAGAGAGAGAGAGAGAGATAAGAGGAACAAGAAGAATAATACATGGGAAAGAGAAAATAAAGAGGGTGAAGCAGCAGCCTTTAATTAACAAAAATATAATACTCAAACTTTAGCTATATATAGCATAAAATTAAAAAGGGAAAACCCCATCAAATGAATTGGACAAGTTAGAGTGCAAGAACAAAACAGCCACAATTAAGCATACTAATAATATGGCTATACTTTTTTTTTTTGTGTATGACATGATTCTTGTATTATAGTTATTTAGGTGCTATTGTTATTTGTATTGTTCTTTCATTTCCAATAAAAGTATCGACCGTTGTTGTAGCTTCATGGTGCTGACAGTAAACTTCAGCTGGTCAGAGATGTGAATATCCCATATAAGGAGGCCTCATTAAAGGGTTAGTAGAGAGAGGTGAAGGTCCTCCTATTGGAGGAACAAACATGCTAGGCATATCATTCCAAATAATAATAAAAGGGAAAATATAAGACAGTAGAGACAACCAATTCATACAGCACCCACAGAACAACCAGATGATTTTAATCAGGTATTAAGATTCAACCATTTTAAAGAAAATATAAGAGATCAAACTCTTTGCTGCCTATAACTGGCATAAATTGTCTAGTTCGCAAAACATTAGAGCAGTTTATATTAGAGACATGCATTTTCTTTCCATTTGAAAACAGTAGACATACAAATCCAATAATAATAAAAGGAAAAATAAATAAAATCCATTATACCTCAGTGATAGCACTTCCACGTCATTGCTCTTGACACAATGCCAGAGAACACCGTGGACCATTGATTCTTAAATTCACAACATAATATATAATTAGTGTAAAAGACTAGAAATGAAAATTTTGCAGGATCTCTAAATATACAATAACGTGAGGTAAGAAATTAATTAGGCAGCCTATACACAAACTCCTGTCTTTGATCATATCTTGTGTAAGCAAGGGTTCCTCCTACATGGAATTGCCACAAATATGACACATCAAGTACTGAAGCAAGTTCAAATAAGAAATTGTGTAATACAAAAACATAGTCCAGATTGATTAGACCAAAGTCAAAAATCATATGATAACAAGGGAAAAATAAAACCTACCCCAGAAAAATAAAAAGGGCCCAGACTTCCAAAAACAAACTAAGCAAGATCAAAACAAAGAGAAAAACTATTTACCTCTTTCTCAATATGGCATGATGTCAGTTTGTATATTTATTTATAGTGGTCAAAATCATACCAATAAATTGGATAAAAATATTAAACTGCTTAACATAGTACAATCCATCAACAAACATCATCCATCAATGGAACAGTTACACGAGTTAAAGACAATAAATTGTATATTGTAGAAACTAAAAAATATCTAGAGATTAAAAGAAATCTAAAACTCTAGGTTCTTCATAAAAATATTAAAACTAGAAATTCTTATTTAGTTAAACACACTTCATCAACAACCCTGCACCAAAAAAGAGACATTTCTCGATGCGTCTTCAAGTTTCCAATTACTTCAGCTAGCTTAACCACTAGGCTTTCAGGAGGAGCACCATGAATATCTCTTGGCAAAGATGATATGGAAGTTTCCTCTGGATCAGAGTTGATCTTCCTTCTAAGGAACTCTCCCTTTGCAAATATCTTTCAAAGATTACAAAGGATGTGGAAATGTCATCACAGAATAAAGTGCCCAAAAAGTATAAACATAAAAGGTTCATTGATGTAATTATATCATCAACAAGCCATCTAAATTTCATATACCTTGGTCAAACAATGAATTAATCAAATACACAACTTTCTCATCATTACTAAACCCATATGTGACTTTGTCCTCCTTTCACGAATCACTAAAGCCTTCACCGAAAAGAGACTTAAGCCTGCCTTCTCTTTGGCAGGTGATGAACCTCTTGTTGAAGCTACAAAATCTTTCATTGAGTTTGTTTGCCTTCCAGCCCTGGTCAAAAGGCCCAAAATTTTAAGAGGCTAGTTGTATTGTTATTCGTTAAAAATCATTCTGAATAACAAGAAAAAGAATCTCAATATTTACACTACACTTGCTTTAGTAATTATGAAGAAAATTGGAGCAACTATTACTGTTGGGTTGGAAAAAAAATGCATTAACCAATTGAGAGTAAGAAATAGACCTTTCAGTTGCGAGAATTTGGTTAATAGAATCTTGCCTTATTCAATAATAAAGAATCTTTGAGCAATTCATGGAATTGACAGAAAAAAAGGCAAGCATAACTTACTCAATAGCTATAGCCAACTGCTTCTGCACAAATAATGGAGGAATCGCATGCAGATACAACACCCAAAGCGGTGCACGCTGTTTCCTTTTTACTATACATATATATATGTATGTATAAATTAATGTGCCCTAATCGAGAAGAAGAGAATATAGGGGCTTTAGCACCGAAAGGGTACAATTTTTGTTTTAATTATCATTTTAAGGTATAATTTAAATTTTTTATAAAAAAGGAGTAAGTCTTAATATCTGTTATGACCTCTAATGAAGAAGTCATAACACAAATTATGACTTATATATTTTTTAAATTAAAATCGAAAAAAAATTTATAATTTTAATATATATTCTTTTTTAACATGCGACTTCCAATTTTTTTTTTGTTTTTTTTTTCCTCATTACGACTTTGAAGTCGTAATGAGTCTTATGACTCTTTTTTTTTTTACCTTTTTTTTTTTTTTTTTTTTTTTAATTTTTTTAGTTTCATTAAATATTTGAATACATTTCTCATATTTTTGTATTTAATATTTTTTATATTTTTTAATATTATTTTATTTAATATACTTTATGAATATACCAAGAATTAAAAATATACAAAATTTGTAAAGTATATTAAATAAAATAATATAAAAAATATTATATAAAAAATTTAGAAACTATATTAAATAAAATAATATAAAAATATTAAATAAAAAATATCAAAAATATATTTAAGTATTTAATGAAACTAAAAAAACTAAGAAAACAAGTTTAAAAAAGAAAATAAAAACGTATAAAAAAAGTTCAAAAAAATGAAAAAAAGTAAAAAAAAAACATATAAAAAAGAAAATAACATATTTAAAACAAATTTATTTATCATTTTAAAAGTAAAAAAAACATATAAAAATTTTAAAAATGAAAGAAAAAAGTTAAAAATAATTATAAAAAGTTAAAAAATTATAAAAAGTAAAAAAAAAGAAATTAAAAGGTAAAAAAAGAAAGAGACGTAAGACTCATTACGACTTCAAAGTCGTAATGAGAGAAAGAAAAAAAAGTTTTAAAAATCAGAAAAGAAAAAAAATTAAAAATTGTAAAAAATTTTACGATTTTGAAGTCGCATGTTAAAAAAAAAGACATATACTGAAGTCGTAAATTTTTTTAAGACTTCAATTTAAAAAATTAAAAAATATATAAATTGTAATCGATGTTAGGACTTCTAACTTAGAAGTCATAATATGGATTACGATTTACCCCTTTTTGATAAAAAAAATTAAATTATATCCCCAAAACGGTAATTAAAAAAAATTACACCCATTTGGTACTAAAGCCAAATATAGGAATACAATAATTAAGATGGATTGTATCGGATGGTATCGCGAAGGCCAAAGAAGCAGGGACTGGCCTGACCCTTGGTCTGCATCATCATCACCATTCACTAATTTGTAGGACCCTCGTCGTGTAGGTGACAGTGATGATATCACCTCCTCTCTCACCCATGCTCACGTTGCCTGGCTTGAGACTGATAAAGCTCATATCTTCCGTGCTGATCTTCCAGGTTAGCCTTTCGTGTTCCTATACCATGCATATAACAGAGAAAGTCATAGATGCTCAAATAGGGAAAATTAATATTATTCTATATTATCACTTCATTGTTTTAATGGACGGAAGAGGACCAAGGAGATGGAACCTCCAACATCATCAGCAAACACCCCAATCTTACAAATCAAAACATGAAATAAATAAATAAAACTCACATTAAAAACAGAACAAAAAATATCGATAGTCTCAGATCCAGACGTGGGGCACAGCTCAGATTATATAAAGATGAAGATGAACCCCATAAGTCAAAATGCTCAAGTTTATATAAAAAAATAACATAAATAATTAATATACCCGTCAACCATAACCCAGAAACTTCTTTCTTACTTCTTCAATTGGTTGTGATTGGGGCAGTGAAAATCAACAAAGGGTTGCCAAAGGACACAGAAAAAGGCAGTAACGGAAGCTGTTAGTTTCTTCTGGTGAAAGTTGTGTCGAAATTGAAGAAATAAAATGGAGGGTGGACCTTCGCTGTCAAACTCTGAAAAGAAGATGAAGAGATTTGCAACACTGTGCAAGTGCTACTTCTTGGGAGAGGGATTAGAGGTGTGACATGGCTCTGACGACAGCCATGGTGGGGGAGAGAGTCCCAGAGTGTGGGGAGTGTACTCTCGCGACTTCTTGGGAACCCTAGAGGAGAGCCAGAGCAACTGTATGCGAGAGGGAGAGTGAGCGTCATAAAGTTGAGGGAGACATTTAAAAAGAACGAAAAACCTTCTAAGACGATTTTTCAAAAACCGTCTTAAAGTGATAGTTTCTAAGATGGGTTTTTCATAGCTGTCGTAAAATTATTATATTTATTTACAAAAATGTCACCGTGTTTTTTTCTAAGATGTCGTAAAAAGGGGCCTTTTCTAGTAGTGTGTAACTGATTTCCCATATCAGTGTTACATATACATGTAATCTAACTTGCATTTCACATATAGGGCATGTTTAATTTTTCCTTTGACGATTTCAAATGTTTGTCCATGTGTCTTAAAGTGGACAAACAGAGAAGTAGCTATACTATTGAATTGAAGAAAAAAACGTAGATTATGTTTAACCCAATGTTTTTTCCAGCACACCTAAAGTCACTTACCCCACCTTGAACACAGATCAAAAGGACTCCCCATATTGTTGAATTAAGTGTCACTAATATCCAAGGGGCAACCTCAAGGTACTTCAGAATGTGTTCCCACCATGCATTTGGACTTGTGAAGAGACAATGATATAATGAATGTCATATTGTTGGTGCTAATCGAACAAAACAATGCAAGAAGAGACAACCATACACTCTAACTTGGTCACCAACAAATAGAGAATGACGAAAAAGATCATGTTGTGGTAACCTTTCTTTTCTTTTTTAATTCAAAATTTTATTTTATTTGGAAATTTTGTTAACAAATACTCACTATTTTGAATATATTAACTCCTATACATGTTTTTTTGTGGGGGTGAAAACCACTTTTCTTACAGTGATTTGTTTTATGTTTGGTAAACTTTGAAAAACTGAAGTTTTGAAAAAACCTTCCATAATTACAAATTTGTAAATTATATTTTCTCACAAATGTGTCATTCCTCCAGCGCACATCGTTTTTACTTTCCATAATTCTACCTTCTTAATAATTTAGTCTTTTCTAGCATTGGTCGATGATAAATACTTTATTGAGAAAAAAGTACATAGTTCCAACTTTGACATTTTGGGTTTCGGCTTTCATTGATCAAGTTGATCCTTGTGGAGTCAAATCAATCTGCCCATGCCAACTTCCTCTAAGATCTGGTAAATTGGCATTTATAATCATACAAAGAGTGCACATACTTCACACACACAAGAGTAAAAAACATTAAGGCACATGATTTGTTTGTGTGTGTATGTGAACTATGGATCAACTTGACAATTTACCAGATCTTAGACTTGGCATTTATAATCATACAAAGAGTTCATATACTTCATGCCTTAATGTGTTTTACTCTTGTGTGTGTGAAGTATGTGAACTTTTTGTATCATTATAAATGCCAATTTACCAGATCTCAGAGGAAGTTGGCATGTGCAGATCGATTCGTCTCTACATGGATCATCTTGACAAAAGACAAAACCCAAATTGTCAAAGGTGGATATGTGTATTTTTTTCTTAATAAAGCATTTATCATCAACCAACGTTTGAAATGACTAAATCCTTAAGAAGGTAGAATTATGGAGAGTAAAAATATTTGCGCTAGAAGAACGAAACATTTGAGAGAAAAGATTACAAATTTGTAATTATGGAAGGTTTTTTCAAAACTTCAATTTTTTCAAAGTTTATCAAACATAAAGTAAAGCACCGAAAGAAAAGTGGTTCTCAACCCCAACAAAAAAAATATGTAAAGGAGTGAATATATTTATAAAGGTGAGAATTTGTTTAACAAACTTTCCAAATAAAATAAAAATTTGAATTAAAAAAAGAAAAGAAAGGCTAACATAGAGGGATCTGGTGTCGAGTTCAGATTTGGGTCAGATCTAATGTAGCACCATTTTGCCCTGTCCGTGTTGAGGTCGTCAAAGCTCCATGCGACGTCACTCTACAGCAGATCGGGGCATCCGATTCAACCTTTGCGAGTTGGGTTTGTTGGGTTAAACAAATATAGGGGTTAGGGATTGGGGTCCAATCACCTTCACCTTCCCAGCGGTGGTTTCATGGCAGCATGGCATTCAAATTTGGTCGGGTTGGTTCCCCCTCCTGGTAGTGATTTCATGACAACATGTTGTTTGGACATGGTGGGGTTGGTGCGTCTTGTGATGGAAAGAATAGGGCTAGGGATTTAGGTGTAAAGTTTTAACAATGTGAATAGGTTAAATGGGAAGGTTCTTTTTTATTTCACTCAAAATTAATACCATCATTTAATGGCAATGAATTAGGAAAGAGAAAAGTAATGCATTTTAACAGAGGAGGTGCACGTGTAAGAAGTCATAAACTTAAGAGGGACGAGTGTAGTTTGCTTAATTATTTAAGTTGCAATGATATCTACTTAATAAAAAATAAAAATTGTTCCATATAATTGATAGAATTTATGTGAATTTTATTTATGTACAAGGAGTAGTTCCTAATAAAGATAGTGATTCGTGAATAATCAAATACACACTTGAAGGAGAGGGATTCAAAGGTTTTGGCAGCATGAAATAATGTATAGTTGAGAATAACTTAAAGAAATTAATTATCACTACATATATCAACAAGATGCATATATTTTTATTAGTCCATCACTTAAGAAATCTAAAATTAAATGTGTTTTAAAGCATAAACATGCTTTGAGATGCATAATGTATTTCAACATCAATATATTAAAAAGTGAGAGAGAAAATGAGAAGAAAAAAACTATTTTTTAATATTATAAATTCTAATTTCTATATGAATACCTTAATTGGTATATATGTAAACAATTTCCCAAGTCAATGCTACAAATACATGTAATGTAATTCGCACTTTACATGAAGTGCATGTTTAATTTTTTATTTGACAATTTCAAATGTTTGTTCACGTGTTTTAAAGTAGTATCAAAGAAGTAATCATACTACTGAATTGAAAAAAAAATGTATATTATGTTGAACCCAATGTTTTTTCAAGCACACCCAAAGTCACTCAACCTACTTCGAACCCTAATAAAAATTACATTGTTGAAATTAAGCGTCACTAGTGTACGAGGGAAACTAAAGGTAAGGGTGTTTAAATAATCTGGTTATATAACATTCATCCATAATCAACCTTATCCAAACCACTTAAAATCTATTTTAATGGATTGGTTTTACATCCAAATTCAATTTTTTGGATTTTAAATCCAATCCAATTATTTAGATATGGATTGGATATTTTATTTGATTTTCAAATTTTAAAGCATTCCTCCAAAACAATCTTGGTTGAGATAGGTCGAAAGCAGTTTTTTAGCCAACATCGGCTGAGGTTATTTTTTGGCCAACATCGATTAAGGTTATTTTTCGATAGACATCAGCTGAAGTTTTGTTGGCCAACATTGGTTGACAATGTTTCTCAGTCAACCAATGCCCGAGACTATTTTCTAGAGGACATCGACTAAGGTTTTGCAGCGAACGTTGGTCAGGGCTACTTTTTGGCCAATGTCGTCCAAAGATTTTTCGACCAATGTCGATTGATGATGTTTTTGGGCCAAGGCTATTTTTAGTTGATGTCGGATAGATTTTTGTCAACCAATGTTGGTTGGAACTATTTTTTCATCAATGTCATCCAGTGTGTTTTTTGGATGATGTTGATTGATGATTTTTTCGGCTAACATTAGTGAAGGATATTTTTGGGTAAATGTCAACTAGGGTGTTTTGTGATTGACGTCAAAGGGACTATTTTTTGGGCGATGTCAACAAAGGTTTATTTTGGTCGACGTTGACCAATATTATATTTTGACCGAGACTATTTTAAAGATGTTGGCTAGGTTATTTTGGTCAACATCGGAAGATGATTTTTTTGCCTGACATCAGACACAACTATTTTTTTGGTCGACATCGGAAGATTTTTTTTTGTCAACATTAGTCATAACTATGTTTTTGAAGATAGCCTTGGCTGATGTTGACAAAAAAAACCCTAGTCGACATCAACAAAAATATAGCCATAGTTGACGTTGACTGAAAAATCCTAGTCTATGTTAGTAAAAAAATAGTCCTTCCTGACCTCGGCCAAAAATAGCTATGGTTGATGTTGGCAAAATATACCGACCATCATTGATTGAAAAACCTAGCCGACCTCAACCAAAAAATAGTTCCACATTGACCGAAAATAGCCTGCTTGACGTCGATAAAAAATAACCTAGTAAAAGTTGAAAAAAATAGTTGTGGCCGAAGTTAGCTAAAAGCAGCCCTAGCCCAAGTAGGTTGAAAACTGTTTTATGGTTTAAAACTAAATTTAAAAGCAAAATGATTTTGAACTATAAAGCGATTTTAAAAAATTCAAACCACTTTTATCCAATTAAGTGATACTGATTTTAAATCCAATTCATTTAATTGGAGTTGGATTGGATTTTAAAAATCCAATCCATGAACACCCCTAACTAAAGGTACTTCATAATGGGTTCCTACCATGCATTTGGAATTGTGAAGAGACAATGACACAATCAATGTCATGGTGGCACTAATTGAATAGAACGATGCAAGAAGAGACAACCATGCACTCTAACTTTGTCACCAAAACAAATAAAGAATGACAACTCTAGTAGCCTTTCTTTTCTTTTTTAATTCAAAATTTTATTGTATTTGGAAAGTTTGTTTAACAATTGCTCTCTTCAATCTCAAATATAAATAATAAAAGTATACTATTTTTTTGCCTTAAATATAATTAAAGTTGTATCTTGGTGACTTGTTGGTCATGAGTTTGAATCCGGAAATAGCCTCTTTGCATATGCAAGGGTAAGGCTATGTACAATATCTTCCTCCCTCTTAACTGTGCATAGCATGGAGCCTCTAGGCAATGGGGTACGTAGATTTTAGTTTTTTTTTTATAAGTAAATTTCAATTACTTATGTCTTAATGAAACTATCTCCAAAATATCTTTCATTTAATAAGATCTAATACTTTTTAATATTTGATATCAAGTTCCATTGAATGATAGTTTAAGAATAAAATATTTATTTTTTAATTAAAAATAACACAATTTAATAAAATTAACTATTTTTTTTAATAAGTGTGAAATATGTCTTTTTTACTTATAATCAAGACCTTTCACATCAGTTGCTATTTTCTTCTTCTATTAGTAACCTTATTACTAACTTAACTCTGTCTTCACAAAAAAACACTATTTTTAATATACAATGTGGGATTTAAGAATCAATAGATATGAAATAGAAGTTCGCATAGGAGTGTTACTAGTGGTATAATCTTTAACACACTCTCTTATAAGTTAAATTAAATATAGATTTGAATATATTTTTAATTCTTTAAACATAGGATTTTTCTGTTTTAATCTCTCCAATTGAAAGTCATTGTTTTTTGGTCCTTTAAAATTGTGAAAATTTTCTTATGCATCAATGATTGAAAAATGAAAAATATAAAATTTGCAACTTTTGACTGCTTTTGGCTTTTAGAAATCGATTTTAATTTTAATTTTAAAGTATTATTTCTAGTGGACAAAGATCACACAAATTATAAAAACAATAAAAATTCAAGAATTAGACGCATCTTCTTTCTTCAAAATCAAATCAGATGCATGAGTAAAAATAACACTGATCATGAATCACAAACAAAAACAGACCATCCAATATAGTAAATCTTTTGAAGAAATTGCAACTAACCCAGTATTAAATTTGAAGCAGATTATCGTGGGAGAGGCTCAAAAAAGGATTTTTTGCTACAACGGAATTTGAAGCCTTCAATAATCAATGACCAAAAATAAGATAAAAAAAGAATAAGGTATTATAGAGAAAGATTGGGATAGAAAGACGTCACAAAGATCAATGAACAAGGGAGTGAAGGATAGCATCAAATCTCAACGACAAGCAAATGGTCTTTAATGCATATTTGGATTCCCTTTTCGTGTTTTTTTTTCCTCGATCTTTTTTTCTTTGCCTTTTCTATCCCACACCACAATTTCGCAAATCTCAATGGAAGTTCTATCTCTCTTGTTGTTGGTGGTGCGGTGAAAGTGACGGTATTTTCCAACTATAGGGACGAAGATTTTTATTAGGATATGATGAATTTGTTGTAAAAATAAGTTATTTAAAGATTAGTTTATTACTAATTTTTAATTTTTTATTTTAATTTTTTTTATGTAAATAGTTAACTGCTTTGCACTCACTTGACTATTTACATGAACAAATTTTCAATTTTTAAATAACTTATTTTTATAACAAGTTCATCCTATCCTGATAATTTCGGTCATGCCGGCGAGGAGAATGGAGATGATGGTGACGAACTTGAGAACCAATGCGGCTTATTCATCTTGATACAGCTCCATCTCCGTGCCTCCAAAACTTGAGTTTATCATCGATTCCCGAAAGTTATGGAAGAACGACTAATTTTCAATTGGAAAAAAATAGCTTCCAGTTGGTTTCATAATTATTACCTGATGAGAAGAGAGGAGTTTTTCCAACAAGTTGTTGGAGCAGTGGCCATAGATCCTAAATAGAAGATGAAGGATTTCTGAGGTTTTGGGGATTGATTTTAGAATAAGGAATTCCGAGATTAAATAGAAAATCACATTTCAAAATTTAATTTAAAAATTTTTATGTTCTTGTTTGGCACATGCCAATGACATCTCGAGAAGGAATTAAAAAGAGTACTTTTAATTTTAAGAGACACAAAAAAAAAATTTGAATTTAAAGAATTAAAAAAAAGAATCATGTTAACTTAATCAAGTAGTGACGTAGTTAATTGCCATGTTAATTTCAATTAACTTGTGATTAAAATAAATTTAAATTTAAAGAATTAAAATAAATAGTGACACTCCGCCAGAACCATTTCTTCTCCCTGTCGTCGTTGCACTGTTGCATTTAGGACCTTGCGCTTCATTTTCGTCACACCGTCACGGTCAAAAACCTTATCTTATGCCACCGTGTTGGCCTTCTTCAATAAAAGGGGCAAATGTGTAAAAAAATACATGCTGAAAAAATTTAATTTTAATTATTAATAACGCACAAAGAGTTGCACATAACTAACCTACACCCTTCAACATTTTAATAATAGATCTGACAGTTATTAGATAGTGGACCACCATGATTCACTTGGGAAGCTTGACCACGCTAGACTTTGTTATGACATGAAAGTATAAAAAGAAAATTATTCTACCAGTACATTCCAATTAAAATATATAGTTTTCTCAGAGAAGTTTTGCTCCTTTAGTCTTTTCTAATAAGTTTCAAATCAAATTCATGACATAAAAAATCCTTATGTGATGAGAGTTCATTGATTAAGAACTTAATCAATATTTTTTATCCAAAAGGCAACCATTTGAAAAAAATCATAGACCATAAATTAGAAGATGAGTTAATTTCACTGGAGAACCAGAAACAACCATTAAGACACTTTTTTTCAAGTACTAAATCCCCTTTAGTTCCCATGACACAAGACTACATAGGAGGAGAGGTAACAAACTGCCTAGGAACTCTGAATATGTCCTTCCCAGCAAAAGGAGTGGTCCACCTCTCAATCCACCAGATGATGAAGTTTCCCTAGCCATTTGCAATCCACTCAGGCATTGACTGCCCCTCCTATCCCCATAACTGTTTCTCAACATTGAAGAGATCCCTAGCCACAGCCCACCCGACACGGAAGAAGATGGCGCATTCAAACTCCAATCTATGCTGGTGTGGTCAAATTCCGGCATGAAACCCCAGTGTTCCAATCCATGTGTGAATGTGAGTTGAATGTTCTGGCTGCATTCTGATCACCAGAAAATAGTCCAAGGGAAGTTGGCACCATCATGAGCGAAGGTGAAGACGCGCCGGTGCTCCATGAACCTTGATGTCGAGGAGGAATTGTAGGTGGAGGTGATGATGATGCACCCATTGGCTTGCAATAACCACCCACTCCAGCAGATGAGTAGTCTACTGGTCCAAGGAAATGAGAATATTCTCTATACGGAGCTTGACAAAATTGCTCCAAATGATTTGGACTCACACTCCTTATGCTTTGAGTTTGTAGTAACTTCCCATTTGACCTCACATTATCAGCACCTGGAATACTATTTACATACCAACCAGCTGCTCCTGAAGGAAAGGAATTTAAAGACATCATAGTGTTCTGTTTAGCATTTGTTAATTGTGGATGTTGCATCATTACCGGGTCCCTTCCTACTCCTTGTTGAATCATTCTTCCTTCGTCTGCAAGGGAAATAGGCCGCACGCCCTCCATTTTAACAAATGGAGACACTGCTTGCATGGATGGTGCCATGGCAAACATAGCAGACGAGCTTGATCCTGGAGCACCACTCCATCTTTTCTCAGTCATTAAATTTGGATGATTCGATTGTAGAGAATGTACATTCCCAGTTTCAACATCCATGAACATGGAATCCGAACCACCTACCCTGTTGTAATGGTTAAAGTCATTTTAATTCATTGAAACCAATGCTGCTGGTGATCCTTGTGATCTCACCAGACTACTATTATTTTGAGCAGAATCTTCTGACTTTGATTGGGGTGTAGGAAATTCCTGCTTCTGTGTTCTTAAGGTATTTTCTGCCTTTTGAAGATCACCTTCACAAGCAACAACTGCTCTTTCAACCTCTTGCTTTGAACAATTGTACTTTACCTCCAAGGCAGATATCTGAGCAACCTCATCACATATGTCAATTTTCATATTACCCTCATTTATAAGGCTGGTAGTATCCATGGTTTGTGATTGTTCTTCACTCCCTTCAAATAGCCAGGAAACTGATTGCTCTAATTTTCCATCATTTAACATTAAGGCCAACGTCGCTCGCTCAGAAGAGAACCCCATCGCCACTAACTTCTGTGCAAGTGATTCTAGCTTTCTTGACATTAGGTACCCGCAACAACGGTCATGCAACTTTTCTGCTCTCCTTTCCCTCTGCCTCTGGTGCTTCCTCTCGTTCTTCAAGCGGATCTTCTCCCTTCTATCATTATCACAACCAAGTATACTATCTGGCCGAGTAGAAGAGTTTGTTACTGTTACCCTCTCTTTAGACTCTTCTGATTCACCAGAGCAGCTACCATTGTTAGAAACCAAATCACACTCGGACACCATTCCTTGAGGACTTCTAGAGTGCTCATCTGCATCATCTATTTTTGGGAAATGACTGTTGTCATGAACTTGAGTAGAAGAAGCAACCAGTGATGTTTCTGGAGTTTGAAATGTTCCCGAGATGGGATTGTGTGCACTAGCAGGAGTGCCACTCCCATGAGGAGACTTGGAAGTCTTTGGAGAAGTCTTATGTTGTTCCTTACCCGCCCTTGCAGAGGCCTTCTCCTGGGACTTGGATTTTGATTTTGCTGATGGAGACATTGTATCGGTTGTGCTATACTTTTCCTGCATATATATATATAGAGAGAGAGAGACAAAAATAAAATAGAATCAGACTTCATTTTATATGTACAAAACCGTCAAACACTACAATAATAACTGAATTATGTAGGAAATTTTCCAACAATTCAATAGGCGAGTGTTATAACCCCGATCAAAGCACCTAAGCATTGTAGTCTGATGATAAATGATTATGTTAATTAAACATGCATTGAATAAAATTGCTAAATACAGTTCCTATATCAGCATGTATCCAAAAAGTTTACAATATAAGATTCAGTTCAACTATAACACCAATGCAATAACCATTGTATTTTCACAGAGTTGGGGTGTCTAATATTGGTTACACCAAGTTAACAGGCAAAAATTTCCAAAATTAATCTTGAAATTAAAAAAAGCAAATGAATTAAATTGCAACGCATTTCATCTCCAAACTGAATGAATGAAAAATTAGCTGTCGTGTGGCATGGCCACCATGCCCACAAAAATCAAACATCACTGCCATCATCGGAAAACATTTCAAAGAAGAAATTGCTCCAAACTCACCAAGATAACATCCTAAAGATCCAAACTTCACCCCCACCCATCAAACAAAACATCCAAAATCACAGAAAATCATATTATAGGCTTAAAACCAGAAACAAAACAAAAAAAATGCAATCAAACATTAAATTCCCATAAAACATAGAATAACCCACATCCAAGGGTGGTTGAAGAGAAGGAGTAGATCAAAGAAACTTGTTAGATATATCCATTAGAAGTGACTCATGTGATTTGAACAAGTCAAATATAAGAAAGACTAAATTTTAATTCTGTTTATTAGTGGCCTGATTAGTGAGAGGTTGTTGAGGGACCATATAGTAACTTGCTTGATGGAAGCAGTTATCAAAGGATTAGGGTAAAACCCTTCATCTCTGCCAGTTAAAAAAATGTTCTGAGTTTTGCCATAAGAATATAAGAGGGTGAAGAGATTGAGAAAAACTATTCAGCATGAAGAGTTATGTGTATTGTCAAAAATCATTTCACTCGCTGTCAAAAGTTATTTTGCAGAAAGGGTTCTCAGTCAAGACTTTTGTTATTAAGATTTGTTGTCATCAACCATGAACAAAAGTTAGTGTCCTCATCATTGTTTACTAAATGTGAAACTCATGAATTTTAAATATCATATTCATGTTATTGATGTGACTGCTATTGAATATCAAATTACATTAATGTTTACGAGATTTATTCATGTTATTGATGTGACTAGTGTTTACATGTGGTATCAAAGTCAGGTTTAAGAATTTATGATTTTCCATGTTATTGTTTATCAATCGATCAATGTTGAAATTTTAAAATTATTGTTAAATGGTGGATCAATTTTCTTGGAGATGTGATGAAATAAAATCAATTTGAAATCTTTAAAGAAATATGCGTTTCTATTCCCATTAATCCTTTATGTAGTTTTTAAAACGTAAATGTCAAAACCATTAATTGAAGGCATTCATATATATGGTTAAGGATGTGTTTCGTGGGTTCTTCATTTGCAATATATATATCTGTGTGTGTGTGTGTGTGTTTGCATAAATAATTGACAAAACTTGTGATATTTGTCTTCAATTGCCAAAACGATGCATATGGATTTAATGTCTTTTTATATAATCTTATATATATATATATATATACATATATATTAATTAATTGTTTATGTATTCATATCACTGTCACATGTTTATTCTTTATGGATAAAGGTTCATTATTATTAAATTATATATGTGAAAGTGACCTTTATATAAAAGGATTGAAATGATACTTATCATTCAATTGGAATATATAGCATTGTCTTTAACAAAGTGTATCAGGTGTATCTGTGTGATAGAGGACTCTCTAAGGATCATGATGATGGAGGTCCATTACAAGCCAAAGGTCTAGAAGGAGAGCTTGAAGCACTTCCTTTGGTGAACTTTGAAGGACCCATGACAAGAGCTAGAACCCAAGCCATTCAAGACCACATCAAAAGTCTTATTTTGTTGTAAAAAGCAAGTATTGTCTGTAATAATCGATTACAACGTTTCTGTAATCGATTACACAAGTTAGCTGTCTGTCTGTCTGTCTGTCTGTCTGTTTTAATCGATTACGATGTATCTGTAATCGATTACCAAGCTTTTCTGTCTGTTGTAATCGATTATGACGTTGTTGTAATCGATTACACAGTACTGAAATGCTCTGTTTTAATCGATCACACTTCGTTTTAATCGATTATTTTCATTTAAAATGGTACTGCAGCTTTCCTTTTGTTGTTTTCATGTAATGGGCTTTGATATTTCCGCAAATAGGCCTAAACTTACGTTTTTAGGTGTTTATTAGAGGCCTAGTCATATAAATACTCAGACTTTGCTATTTTTGGTTAACTTTGATTAATGAAATTGAGCTTTTGCTTAAATTGAGAGCTTAGCCTCTTGTTAGTTCTTGATTGAGACCAAATTGATTCTTATCAAGGAAGCTTTCCTTTGTGGCGAATCCTCCTCCGACTTATCGCTCCGTTACGGATCGTGGCGTCTTTCCTAATCATTCCTTAATCTTTTCCATTTTTTCTATTTGAGTTTCAAACCCCAATTCATGGAGTCTTGAAGTTTGCAATCCGGAAACGATCCAAGCCAAGCATTCATGTCTTGGTAGTCATCACTGTGTTACTGGAATTGTTGAGTGGCTTTTCATCGAATGTGTTGATGTTCCAATTTTATATATATGTGATATGAACCAATATAGGGGTTCATTGTTTTTCTACGGATAGTCCTTGAAAAGGCTTCTTGTTATAACATAAGAAAAAGACGCACGCCAAGTGTTTGGTGAAAAGAAACAAAGATAAAGACAATATGAATAAAAGTGCAAGGAAAAAATAACAAATTTAACATGAACAAAATGTTAAATAAAAAATAGAATAAAGTAAAAAGGCGGAAAAAGACAAGAAATGGAAGAAGACGCCACACCTTATGAAAAGTGATAAGTCCCGTGGGGATTCGCCACAAAGATTATAGGAATCTTTGATAAGAACCAATGTTTGGTCCAATTAAGAACCCAAGAGGAACTTCCTCTCACACACTTTTAAAAGTGCAAAGTTTTATTCAATTCAAAGGTGAGTACATAAGACAAATGAGCGGTTATTTTATAACCAACAAGTGGTGCCTCACTCCTACTTCTCTCCAATGTGGGACTTGAGTAACATATTCCTTATTAAAAATTATACTAAAAAAAGTCTAATTTGTGCTGAACTTCATGTCCCATTTTCATCATCATAGATAAAAAATTAGGACTTGAGACTAGAAATACTACTTGTAGGAAATCTTTAGAGCTTTCAAACGCATTAAAGAACATCTAAAATGGACCTCTAGAAATCAAGTTATGTTCAAAACATTGGAGGTATCTAGGCTCTTCACTCATTAGTCTTTAGGCTCTTCACTTATTTTTCTTGGTCCTCATCATGCTCCCCTTCTTTAAAAGAATTCGTCCTCAAATTCGGATCTTCATTACGTACATCAAAAGGACTTAGGTCAGCAACATTAAATGTGGCGCTTACCCCATACTCACCGTGGAGAGCAACTTTGTATGCCTTGTTAGTGATCATCACAAACCCTTTTTGTGGCAACTCCTCAACTTGTTTTTGTAACTCTTGTGTCTCATGAGGGTTGGACCGATAGGTGGGTCTATTGGGCAAAGAGGCCCCCGGCACAAAATCCTTTTGGTGTTTAATCACCCTTAAGGGAAGTAAACCGGGTGGGACACTCTTTGGAAACACATCTCCAAATTCCTGCAAGAGAGAATCAACAACACTAGGAAAAGAGTTAGAATTAGAATTCAAATATAGGTCATTATACATGCAAATGTACATTTTTTGTTTTGCCAAACATGTTCTCTTGATATCACTTTTCCTAGCAAATAAGTTTTTTATCCTTCTCTCAAGCACAAGAGTTTGTTTTTATCATGTCCTTCATGTTTAGCTTTAGAAATCTTGTTTTCTTGTTCTCTTTTTATTTTCAAAGCGACTTGATCTTGGCACACCTCCTTAGGAGAAAGTGGTACAAGTGTTATTTTTCGAGAATCATGAGAAAAAGAAAACTTGTTAGTAAAACCATCATGAATAACATGCTTATCAAATTGCCAAGGCCTTCCAAGCAAAATATGGCCGGCCTCCATAGGCACAACATCACACAAAACATCATCCTTGTACTTATCAATGCAAAAACTCACCATCACTTGTTGATTAACAACCAACTCACCATTCTCACTTAGCCATTGGAGCTTGTATGGACGCGGATGAGGTTTGGTACTAAGATTGAGTTTGTTCACCAAGCGAGTGCTTGCCACGTTGGTGTAACTTCCCCCATCTATAATCATGGAGCACACTTGCCCTTAAATGACACATCTTGTGTGGAAGATGTTTTCTCTTTGGCTTTGGTCATCAACCACAATTTGGTTTCCCAAGAGCCTCCTTACCATTAACAAGTCACCTTCCGGAGCATAAATTTCACAATCATCTCCCTCTTCACTTGTAATTTCTTTTTCGGGGCATGAGTCACTAGAAATGTGCCCATTGTCCCTTAACACCATTACACGCTTATTGGGACATTGTGAGGCGATGTGCCCATTGCCCAAGCACTTAAAGCACTTGATGTTCCTAGCTTTTTGAGTGACAGAAGAAGAAGCATTATTAGTAGAAACCAAAGGATTAGAGTTTTTAGAGAATTTACCTTCCTTGGCCCATGCGGGTGGATCATCTTTGGGTTGTCGATCTTTCCAAGAGGAATGGTTGAAGCTTGAAGAAGGTTTTCGGTTAGAATACCTCCTTTTGAGTTGTTCCTCAACTTTGATTGATTGATGGACTAAGTCCCCAAGCTCGACATAATGTTGTAGCTCTGCAACATCTTGTATCTCTCTATTGAGCCCATGTAAGAATCGCGCCATGACGGCTTCCGGTTCTTCAACAACATTTGCTCGTACCATAGCAACCTCCATCTCCTTATGATACTCATCCACACTTAGACTCCCTTGAGTGAGTCTTTGGAGCTTATTGTGAAGCTCCCTATGGTAATAGGGAGGAATATATCTTTTTCTCATCATTGCTTTCATCTCCCTCCAAGTATTCACCGGTTTATCTCCTATTCTCCTTCTCTCCTTTTGTAATTAGTCCCACCAAATTAGAGCATAGTCTGTAAATTCTATGGCTGCCAATTTGACCTTTTTGTCTTCTCTATAGTTATTGTAGTAAAAAATTTGCTCTATTTTCATTTCCCACTCCAAATAGGTCTCGAGGTCATTCCTCCCTTGAAATTTAGGTATTTTAATTTTAACCCCCTCAAGTCCTTCATCCCTCTCATTTCTCCTCCTAGGTCTTTCTTCTCTATTATATTCCCTATGTCTCCTTTCATTCCTTCGCCTATCCTCATGCCTCCTAGGACTCTTTCTCTCCTCATCTCCACTATCACTCCTTCGAGTGAAGGTTCTAGACCTACGTCTTTCTCTTCTATCTAGCCTCTCCTCCATTCTCTGATTATGATCTAAGATTTGAGCAAATTAATTGGCTAACTCGTCCAAGCGAGCTTGCATTGCATCAACTCTAGGGGTGGGAGGGGTACTAGAACCACTAACCATTATATAGTAGTATAAGGAAAATATGAATAGGACCTCACCACTTTACTCACGTGTTTCACTCAAGAAATGACAACTCGTGTTTTGACTCAGAAAATGACTTTTGATTTTAATGTGAATGCTCTTGCCTTTTACCACTCAAAGTTCTCTTTAGGTTCTTAACAAGATCAACGGTGTTTCAAAATCAAAAGTATTTTTTTTATATATATATAAAAATTGTAGCGATCCTCACAAGAGTTGCTTATTGGATTTGCTGAACGAAAGGAAAACCACAAAGACAACAATCGAAAGGAATTTTAAAAGACAAACTAGAATAGGGAACAAAGAAAGATACACTCAAAATAAGAATGCCAAACAAGACAATACGGAGCTAGGAAGAGAAAAAATCAATTGCGCAAAAAGAATAACGTTATAGCACCACAATTAAACTTTCACAATTGTCAAATAAATTAGTGCAAAGGGGTTCTCTTATGAAGCAATTTTTTTTTTTAAAGAAACACTTTTGGGCTTTTGTTTTTGTTTTTTTTTATAATTTGCTACCCCCTTTTTTTTTCACACTAACACAAAGGTTTTTTTTTTGATTGATGCCCAATTGTGAACAATAATGGTTCAGTTTAGAATAAAGTGCACAGCATAATGTCGTTACAGCAATAATATGAATAGAATATAATGAAGCTGTAAATTGCGCAAAAGATAAAGAACGAGAAATAAAAGAACAGAATGATAAAGAACGAGAAGTAAAAGAACAGAATGATAAAGAACGAGAAATAAAAGAACAGAATGATAAAGAACGAGAACAAAAGACAGAGGAAAAAAATGGCAGGAATTAAAGGACAGTACACAGAAACACAAGAAATTGGCCAATTCTAGGAACCTGGCTCTGATACCACATGATATGAACCAATATAGGGGTTCATTGTTTTTCTACGGATCGTCCTTGAAAAGGCTTCTTGTTATAACAAAAGAAAAAGACGCACGCCAAGTGTTTAGCGAAAAGAAACAAAGATAAAGACAATATGAACAAAAGTGCAAGGAAAAAATAACAAATTTAATATGAACAAAATGCTAAATAAAAAATAGAATAAAGTAAAAAGGCGAAAAAATACAAGAAATGGAAGAAGACGCCACACCTTATGAAAAGTGATAAGTTCCGTGGGGATTCACCACAAAGATTATAGGAACTTTTGATAAGAACCAATGTTTGGTCCAATTAAGAACCCAAGAGGAACTTCCTCTCACACACTTTTAAAAGTGCAAAGTTTTATTCAATTCAAAGGTGAGTACATAAGACAAATGAGTGGTTATTTTATAACCAACAAGTGGTGCCTCACTCCTACTTCTCTCCAATGTGGGACTTGAGTAACATATTCCTTATTAAAAATTATACTAAAAAAAGTCTAATTTGTGTTGAACTTCATGTCTCATTTTCATCATCATAGATGCAAAATTAGGACTTGAGACTAGAAATACTACTTGTAGGAAATCTTTAGAGCTTTCAAATGCATTAAAGAACATCTAAAACGGACATCTAGAAATCAAGTTATGTTCAAAACATTGGAGGTATTTAGGCTCTTCACTCATTAGTCTTTGGGCTCTTCACTTATTTTTCTTGGTCCTCATCAATATGTACTACTGTTATTGTGTTTTGGAACATGAACCGAATAGTTGTATGAAATTTCCTTGTAACAATATGAAATATGTATGGTCTGAAATTAAAGTATGAAGGATTAGCTAGTCACCAAAGTGGCCAAATTCGTAAGAATTGTTTTTAATTCCAAACATTATAGATATGTTTTCAATTACCCATGACTGTGATGCTATGAATAGTATATAAAAAAATTATCGTTTATGTTGTGGGTACATTGTAGTTCATTATTATATGACAGTTAGGGATCAACCCAAAGGATGATTGTTTGTTTTATAGTAATGAACATGAACGTTGATATTGCAGGTACAGTTCTAATTTTATTTAAACATACAATGATGGTAAGTATTTCTAGTTGGGCTATGCACCATTGTCAAATTATAGGACATCTTTATAGCATCACTATTGTTGAATATTGCATATTGGTGGATCCCCAAATGTGAACATTAATATGCATTTATGATATATGTTTGAAATTATGAAGCATGTTAATATATTATAGTTTCAAAGCATTAATGTTTTCTATTGCTTGCAGTACCAATTGCCTTGCATTCGCAACTCTCAACTGTTACAGTTTTTAATGGTCATAACTTCTCTGAATGGAAAAAGCAAATCCAATTTCACCTTGGTGTATTGGATCTGGATATGGCTATAATAGAAGAAAAGCCAGGTGTTATTACTGATGCTAGCACTAATGAAGAAAAGACCCATTATTGAAACTTGGAAAGGTCAAATAGACTGAGTTTGTTATGTATGCTGAGCATAGCTGGCAACATTAAGTCAGCTCTTCCACAAACTGAAAGTACCAAGGAAGTGCTGAAAAATGTGGAAGAGTGCTCCCAAACTGCTGACAAGTCTCTTGCTGGGACATTAATGAGCACCTTGACCACCATGAAATATGATGGTTCAAGGACTATGCTTGAGCATGTGATCGAAATGACTAACATAGCAGCAAGACTTAAGTCATTGGGAATGGAAGTGGCTAAAAATTTTGAGGTGCAGTTTATTCTGAATTCATTAACGTCTGAATATGGTCCTTTCCAAATGAACTATAATACCATGAAAGACAAATGGAATGTGCATGAACTGCACAGTATGTTAGTTCAGGAGGAGACCAGACTTAAGAACTTGGGAAGTCACTCCATTCATTATGTTAAGAAACAAGGAGTTGAAAAGAAAGGTATCAAGAAACATGAGAAGAATGGAAGAGGAGCCATAAAGATCAATGAGAGTTCCTCTTCTAAGATTCATAAGAAGGAACATAAAGAAATAGATGTTATTTCTGTGGTAAGACTGGGCATCTCCAAAAAGATTGCTCAAAACGTAAGGCTTGGTTTGAGAAGAAAGGGATTCCTTACAACCCACAACACAAGACCAAATGAAAAGTTTGTCTTCATGGGCAATGGAATAAAGGCACCAGTGGAAGCTGTTGGGACTTATCATTTAATCCTAGACACTGGACATCATTTGGACTAATTGGAAACTCTTTATGTACCTAGTATAACTAGGAATTTGGCTTCGTTATCCAAACTTGATAAAGTTGGATATTCTTTTAAATTTGGTAGATGTTTCAGTTTGTTTAGACATAACTATTTAATTGGTAATGATATGTTATGTGATGGATTATATAAGTTGAATCTTGATAATCTTTTTGCTGAAACATTTATAACGATGCATCAGAATGTCGGTACTAAACATTGTTTAGTAAATGAAAGATTTGCTTACTTGTGGTATAAACGCTTGGGACACATTTCCAAGGAAAGAATGGAAAGATTAGTAAGGAATGAAATCCTTCTGGATTTAGATTTTACTGATCTGAATGTTTGTGTAGATTGTATTAAAGGTAAACAAACAAAACACACAACGAAAGGAGCCACAAGAAGTAGTCAGCTTCTTGAAATCATACACACAGATGTTTATGGACCATTTGATGTTAACACTTTTAATAAAGAAAAATATTTCATCATCTTTATAGATGATTTTTCATGTTATGGCTATATCTATTTGTTGCACGATAAATCTCAAGCTGTAAATGCATTAGAGGTTTATATTAATGAAGTGGAAAGACAATTAGATAGAAAGGTGAAGATTGTCAGGTCTAAAAGGGGATGTGAATATTATGGATGGTATGATGAAAGTGGACAACATCCAGGTCCATTTGCTAAATTCCTGGAAGAACGTGGTATTTGTGCTCAATACACAATGCCTGGTACACCACAACAAAATGGTGTATTAGAAAGGTGTAATAGAACCTTGCTAGATATGGTTAGGAGTATGTTAGGTCATTATTCTTTACCCACTTCATTGGGGACTTATGCTCCAAGGACTGTCATGTATCTATTAAATAGGATTCCTAGTAAGGCAGTTCCAAAGACTCCTTTTGAATTGTGGACAAGAAGAAAACCTAGTCTAAGGCACCTACATGTTTGGGGTTGTCGGGCAGAAATTAGACATTATAATCCACAAGAAAACAATTTGGATGCAAGAACAATCAATAGTTTTTTCATTGATTATCCAGAAAAGTCGAAGGGGTATAGATTCTATTGTCCTAATCATACTGTCGCAACGTGTCTGGCCACAACGGGACGACGATGAAAAAAGAAAAGATAAAGAGTCTCCCTAAAAAGGAAAACTGGAGGGGGAGTCACCACCAACTTTTATTTAAGGAAAACGTCGAAAAAACAAAAAAAAAATAAGGCATGTTCTATGATTTGAGATAAAAGGATTCGGGAGTCGTTTAGGCACAGGGAAGGTGTTAGTACCCCACACATCTATCATGAAGACGACAACCTTTGATTAAGTATGCTAAAAATAAAGTGACTTTTTTTAATTATTTATCTTCCCTTACAAAATGAAGTATATCTTTTTTATTTTTGTTAATTCAGAAGAAGAAATCAAATTTTTATTTTTAGAAAAGAGAAGATTTTATATATATTTTTTATTTTTTAGGTCGACAAGAGGTTTGTCCTCGCTCCTACGTATCCCCATGTGCAATGAGGAAATCAGACTCACGTAGTTCTTTGGATAGAAAACAACTTGTGTGTTAGGTTGATTTTATCTTTTTTGAAAGATTTGTTTCAATTATGTGAAAAAAAAGTCGTTTAGGCGTTGGACCTTGAAACAACTTTGAATTTTAAGAAAAAACAGAGAGAATCACTTATGGCATTGGATCTTGAAGCAATCTCGAGTATATGTAATTTTTTTGAGAAAAAGGAGAATTGAGTGATCCTTTATTTGCGTATTTTTAGCTTTTTTAGAAAAGATTTTCGTTTTGTGGTAAACTCTATGAAATCAAGCAAGTCGGGGACCGAGCATGACATTCACAAAATCTATCCACATGTTATTGAAACACCACCAATCGAATTGGAGACCCAGCATGGAGTGCACGAAACATAAGCGCGTACTAAAGATACTAATGCAAAAATAAATGAATAATTGACATAACATTACATAATCAAATAAATCAAAAGGAAAAAGAAAGGGATAGAATAGAAGTGGGCAGTACACTTAGTAATTAGGGGTGCATACATGAAGAAAGAGAGTTCAATTAGTAGTGCTTATTTAATTTCAAAATGGGCCTGACCCAAAAGATGAGGAGTGTAAATATAAAAATGGGAGTGTCAAATAGCATTACGTGTTTTGTTACAGAGAAGATCAGGCCTTACAATTGAGGGATGCAGTCATGAAAAAGTGAGATGTAAATAGAATTGTTGTTTTATTTCAGTGTGGGCCAGGCCCAATAGATAAAGGTGTGTGGTTACTAAAAAGGTAGTCGTAAACAGCATCAGGCATTTGTATCAGAATGGGCAAGGCCCAACAGTTAAGGTGGTGTAGTTATGAATTATGGGTGTAAACAGTATTAGGCATTTGGTTTTAGAGTGGGCCTGGCCCAACTGGTAAAGGAGGTGTACTTATTAACTTTTGGGTACAGATAGTAAAAATAAAGTTTTTTCGGGGGGGCTAGGGTTGAAATTGGGTCAGGGTGACCAGCGCAACTCGTATTTAGCAACTAGGCTCAGCAGCCCAACGGTGCGAGAAAAGGTAGGGTACCACCACGAAGGGTGGCAAGGCCCCCTTGACGCCACTAGCATAAGGCCTAGTGGCGCGAGGGCGGTTAGTGGTGGCAGTGCAGTGGGGGCTTGGTTGCGACACAGTGGTTGCGCCCAGTGGTGGTGGTGGTGCGCGAAAGATTAAAGGGCCTCAATGGAAGAGGCATGGCCCCCTTGACGCCACCGACGAGGGGATCTCGTGGCCCAAGGCCGCTGTGGGTGGGGCGTGTGGCACGTGGTGGCGGCACGAGGTGATGCGTGGTGGTGGCCGAAGTTGCGCGGTGGTGGCAAAAACGAAAAAAGAAGGAGGAGAAGAGAGGGAAGAGGAAGAGAGGAAATAGAGAGAATAGAGGTTACCTGAGAGACCCCTCATCTTCTGGCCCCATTGTCAAATGGCGGTGTTCAATTGATATGTTTTTCCTCCTCGGGATCCATGCCTCTTTTGTGTAAATTTTTTTGTGCCTCTCCTTTGTGCTATTAATAATGTTGTTGCTTGACCTAATGGACTTCTTTTTTTTTTTCTGTTCTCTTTTTCATTTTTTTTGTTCTTTCTCTTTTTTATTTTTTATTTTTTATTTTTTGGTTTTCAACTTTTACATATTTTTTCCTTTTCTTTTTTTTCTTTCTTTTTTTTTCCTTCATTTTTTTTGGTACCTAGACAGAATTAAGGTATGACACATACTACAAGGATTGTTGAAATTGAAAATGCTAGGTTCATTGAGGAAGGAGATGTTAATGGGAGTGAACCACCACATAAAGTGGATATTCAAGAAGTAGGAGTGCAAATTCCATTAACTTGCATCTCTAATAAAGGTGTTATTCCTCATGTTGTTGTACCGATTAACAAGAATGAATAACAATACATGAATGATACCACTAACCACAATGAAGATGTAATGAATGAACTGGATGAACCCATGGTGGAAGAACAACAACAAATAACATTAAGGAGGTCTCAAAGAGTAAGGAGACCAGCTGTTCCTAATGATTTTGTGGTTTATCTACAAGAACATGAATTTGACTTAGGAATAGATAAAGATCCAGTTTCATTTTCACAAGTCATGAATTGTGATAATTCTGACGAATGGTTAAATGCCATGAATTGTGAAATCCATTGAATTACTTGAAGGTTGTAAGAAAGTTGGTTGCAAGTGGGTCTTCAAGACCAAACTTGACTCTCAAGGTAATTTAGAACGACATAAGGCCCGACTTGTTGCAAAAAGATGGAGTTGATTTTAAGGAGACCTTCTCACCAGTCTCTAAGAAAGATTCCTTAAGAATTATCATGGCATTGGTGGCTCATTATGATTTAGAGCTACATCAAATGGATGTGAAAATGGCCTTTCTAAATGTGAATTTAGAAGAAGATGTGTATATGGACCAACCAATGGGGTTCCTAGAAAAGGGAAAGGAACACATGGTGTGTAAACTTAAGAAGTCAATATATGAACTTAAACAAGCTTCCAGGCAATATGATGTTGTTGTCTCCTTTGGATTTAAGGAAAACACTGTTGATCGGTGTATATATCTAAAGGTCAATGGGAGTAAGTTTATATTTCTAATCTTGTATGTTGATGATATCTTGCTTGCAACTAATGATCTTGGGCTCTTGAATGAGACCAAGAAGTTTCTCTCTAGTAACTTTGAAATGAAAGATATGGATGAGTTGACATTTGTGATAAGGATAGAAATTTGTCGTGATAGATCATAAGGATTGCTGAGTTTGTCTCAGAAAGCATATATAAATAAAGTTTTAGAGAGATTTAATATGGAAAAATGCTCATCATCGGTTGTTCCAATTCAGAAAGGAGACAAGTTTAATCTCATGCAATGTCCTAAGAATGATTTGGAACGAAAGGAAATTGAAGAAATTCCATATGTATCTCTTGTTGGGAGTTTAATGTATGCTCAGACTTGTACAAGACTAGATATTAGTTTTGCAGTTGGAATGTTGGGAAGATATCATAGTAATTCTGGTATGGATCATTGGAAAGCTGCAAAGAAAGTTCTGAGGTACGGGTACCTGCAAGGAACCAAAGATCACATGCTTACTTACAAAAGATCTAGCAACCTTGAAGTCATTGGATATTCAGATTCAGACTATGTCGGATGTATAGATACAAGAAAGTCCACTTTTGGTTACTTGTATCTTTTAGTTGGAGGCACTATATCATGGAAGAGTGTGAAGCAGTTAGTAATTGCTGCATCCACTATGGAAGCTGAATTTGTGGCATGCTTTGAAGCCATGGTTTAGGCTAAATGGCTACGAAACTTTATTTCAGGGCCTGGAATAGTCGACAATATTGATAGGCCGCTGAAAATTTATTGTGATAATTCTGCAGCAGTCTTCTTTTCTAAGAACGACAGATACTCCAAGGGTGCTAAGCATATGGAGTTGAAATACTTTGACGTTAAAGAAGAAGTTCAGAAATAGAGAGTGTCAATAAAGCCTATCAGCACCAACCTTATGACAGTTGATCCCCTAACAAAGGGATTACCTCCGAAGACATTCACTGGTCATGTGTATAATATGGACATTATGTCTGCCAGCAAATGTTAAGCTCTATTAGTATTTATTGTTTATTGACACTTTGAATTAAATAATGTATAAGTTTTTGAAATTTTATGTTTTCAAACTTATGTGCACATGCATGAATGAATGATATTTTGAACAATAGAATTTTCCTTTATAAAGGCATTATTTTATGCTTTCCCTTAAAGTGTCATGTTGGGGAAAAGAGTTGATATGATAGTACATGGAAGAAACTATGCTAATATGTGAGAGTGTAGTGTAACACCCTGAAATTTCAATAAACTAAAAATAAGTGTTTCATGTATTTCTTGTGTTATTTGATTAGTTTAGATTAGTTGAATTGTTAAGTAAATTATTCTTGTGCAATTGTTTGGTGTGGATGTTAAGTTATGTGAAGTTTGTTTGAGTTGCATTGAAATTAAGTGATTCTGAGTTTGACTCAAAACTTGCTTTGGTAAAATCACCATTTTAGATTGGTTAACCATTTGATCAACTTCAAATTTTAAAGGTAGGCTTGTAACCCACATGTGCAACATTTGACCCTTGCGATTGGCAACCTAACATATGTAGTGTGAGATATTATTTTTTCACAAAAATAGTGAAATTTCAAAAATTGGGTCAACTCGCCCAAGTGATCGAAAATTTGCCTGGGTGAGTAAAGTCGGTTTTAAATAGGTAACAACATGAAAATTATGAAATTTAAGCCTCCTTCTTCCCCAAACAGCCACCCAAGTTCCCCCCCCCCCTCCCCCCTCCTCTTCCTCCACCACCCACGGCCACCGGTGACCGCCACGAGCTGACATTTCTTATCGTTGAACCACCACCTGGAGAGGAACATTTTAATCAGAGCAGAATCTTTAAAACTCAACTCAAGGATTTGGTAGAGAACAGAGCCTCCAATCCTCCCTTCGCGGTTTCTTCGAGGTAACCGTGTTTTCTATGCCTTCTTCTAGCTAGTATGAAGCCTCTCATAGTATCTCTTGTGATTTGGGTACCGTTATTGGGTGCTTTTACACTTTCTTTGAAAACCCTTTGAAAATGATACATTGTAAAAGTTTCCTTTTATAAAATTGATGTCATTTTTGTGACCTTCATTAAGTCTCGATCACATTGGTGTGATCAGAATTTCAAAATTATGTCTTTTGATGTGGACTCCTAAAACACCATTTTAGCCCCTTTTTAAATTTGAGTGGGTATTTGATCCCAAATGTTAATATTAACCTTGTCTTTGAAATCTATACTAAATTGTCTTTGATTTGGTATATAAAGCTCTGGGTCAAAGCATTCGAACTTGAAGGATCTCAAAACAACACTGTGAGGAGCTAACGGGAGAATTTATGGCTAGGTAAGGGGAGTTTATTGTTTGGTTACAGTTTTTGATACCACAGTTAGGGATCAAGGAACCCAATTATGGAGATCTATGTCTGTTGTAACGCCCTGAAATTTCGATAACTGATAATAGATGTTTAATGTATTTCTTGTGTTATTTGATTATTTGTTTAGTTTAGATTAGTTGAATTGTTGTGTAAATTATCCTTGTGCAATTGCTTAGTGTGGATGTTAAGTTATGTAGAGTTTGTTTGAGTTGTGTTGAAATTGTGTGATTTCGAGTTTGACCCAAAATCTGTTTTAGTAAAATCATAATTCTAGATTGGTTAACCGTTGGATCGCCTTCAAATTTTAAAGATAGGCTCCTAACCCACATAAGTAACTTTTGAACGTGGGATTGGCAACATAACATCTGAAGTGAGAGATATTAATTTTTCACAGAAGCAATGAAATTTCAAAATTGGGTCAGCTCGCCTATGAAAATGATATGAATATTTCACACTTAACCAAGAGGGGGGGTGAATTGGTTAACCTTGGTATATTAAAAATTTCTTTAATCAAAAGCAGAGTTTCAAGGATCTTTGTCACTTTTCAATACCAAGAAATCTTATTCAATCAAGTAGCTTAGCCCCAAGGAATTCAATGAATCAAAACTGACTTTGTTGGTCAAGCAACTTAATCAATAGCAATTAAAATGAAGAGGATAGAGATTGAGAATCAATACAAATAATTTATATTGGTTCACTTCAAAACCATGAAGCTACATCCAGTTTCTTTCGACCAACACTAGGTTAGAGTTCCATTATTATAATTTTCAGTTCTTACAATCAATTACAATGTCTCCCTTTATCAACCCTAGATAAAGTGCAGAAATTTAAAACCCTATTAGATTCTAAGAGACAAGAACCTGAGAACACTACTCAGTTCTTCCACCTAGAGAACCCCTTCTCTAGTTACAAGCAAGAACCCAATTACAATACCCAAAATTACAAAGAGAATTCAAAACGAAAATTACAACTAGATTAAGGAGAGAAACAACCTGATGATCTAAAGTATGCAATGCAGAATGAAGTTACCAGATCAGGTTGAATGATTAACAATAAGCACAACTTTCCTTAATCTTGAAATGAATTCAAGCTCTAAGAATGACTCAAACACACATGATCAAAGCATGATGGAGCAAGATACAATTAAACCCTTAGAAAACACTTTAGAATGCTCACAAGACTGTTTAAGCTTAGAAAATACGTATGGGTAATGTTCCTCAAAGTTGTCAAAGCAGCTGAGTATCAATCCTATTTATCACAGCTTTTCATAACTGCCTGTAATCGATTAAATCACCAATTTAATCGATTAAAACGCTTAAGTAATCGATTAAGTCACCACTTTAATCAATTAAAGTGTTTATGAAATTTCTGGTTTGAGCAACGAGCAAATTAATCGATTAATATGAGTTGTAATCGATTATTCCAGTAGAACTGCATTTTATAAAAGCTTGTGTAATTGATTACGAGAAATGGTAATCGATTATTGCAGTGCAACATGTTTTTCTTGATGCATTATATAATCGATTACAATTCCTGGTAATCGATTATTCCAGTGCAACATGTTTTTGTTAAAACGTTGTGTAATCGATTACGAATACTGGTAATCGATTATTCCAGAATAACCATGTTTTCTAAAAGGCTTATGTAATCTATTACATTACTTAGTAATCGATTAAAGTGTTCATGAAAGCTTTTCCAGTTTTGAAAACGAAGCAAATAATCAATTATTACGTTAAGTAATCGATTATTACAGTGCACTTTGCATTTTTCCAAAAACAATTGAATCAGTTTTGAAACCTTAGTCAAATCATTAAAGCCTTGTGATTTTTATGAAACTAATTAAGTTAATTATGGATTAAATGAATGCAATGCACTTGGATCACCAAAATTGCTTTTCTTTTACACATTTCATACTAAATTATCTTCAAGGCATCCATTGCATGTTTGAAAGCTCAAAACCAATGCTTGAATCAAAGTTCCTTTGCATTCTTTAAGTAGCTCCCCCTGAATCCAACAGCCTAGGTAAGCCAATATGCCTTCCAAAATTCGCCTGGGCGAGTCAAGTCGGTTATACATGGTGTAGCAGCGTGAAAAACACGAAAATTCTGGTTTTCTTCTTCTCCAATAGCCACTCAACCCCATCCCCCTCCTCCTCCACAGCCACGACCACCAGTGACCGCCACAAACCGCTGTTTCTTGCCATTGAACAATCGCACAAAGAGGAACACTTTATTCGGAGAGGAACATTTTGTAATTGTGGTTATCATTATTATATTTTCTTGTTGATCATTGTCATTTGGTATTTATTAATCTGGTATAATAAATTCACCCATGCAGTTTTGTACCGTGTGGTTGGTACCTGAGATGATCGCGAACCTTTATTCGTGGGAGCAGATGAGCAGCAATAGGTGACCTTGGAGGGAGATCCTTTTTCCTGGAGCCGCCAAGCCGACGTGATAACGTTGGAATTCATTTTTTTTAAAAAGTTGTGTTTTGTTATCAACTCTTTTCTTTGTCTTAGTTGTTTCCTTAAATACTTTTTGGTTGGGCATGTAAATTTCATCATTAAATACATGTAAAAACTAAACTAAGTTCTAACATTTGAATGGCATATGTGGTTCAATTTATAGATATATGTATATTTATTTATTTATTTATTTATGTGTCCGATGTCTGGTGAGTATATTATCGTGAAAAATTTACTACCGTTTAGAGTAGTGATATCGTAGCGATGAGGCAGATCGTTACATTAGTGGTATCAGAGCAAGTCGAACCTTTTCGGCCAGTGAGTTGTGAGTCTGCTGTGTTTCTCTGTGCATTTTTTGTTTGCTTGTTGAATGTTTGATGTTTGAGTATTTGACTGTTTTGGTAGTTGCTTGGGTTGTTTGTGTTTGAGACATATGCACATTGTTTTGCATGGGTTATGGAGATTTGTTAGGGTTGTCATAATACGTTTGTATTCCTACAGTCTATTAAGCCATGAGTTTCAATGCCTGGTCACGAGTTATCAGACTGGCCATTTGGATAATTCGTGAAGTGCAATGGAACATCATGGCAAGTGGTCAGGAATACAAAGAGTAAAGAATAAGCGTTAATGTCTCGAGAGAGAACTGTTGTAAAGGAGTGATTTATCGAGGCATCAACTATCAAAAGTAATTGAGTAGGGACTTGAGATAAGTATAAAATCACTTTATTTCTTTTTCTTGTGTGTATCCCTTCCATGTTCTCACTTCTTGGTGTGTGCAAGGAGTGATGGCGGGTAGACCATGCAATAACTGATGCTCTCCAAGCTTTGAGGCTGAAGGTCAAGCTGTGACCTGGGAAACCTTCAAGAGGGTATTTATGGAGAAATACTTTTCTGAAGATGTTAGAAACAAGAAGGAGATGAAATTCCTAGAGCTTAAGCAAGGGAGCATGATTGTGGCTGAGTATGCAGCTAAGTTCAAAGAGTTGGTGAGGTACTTTCCTTATTACCAAGAAAGAAATGGTGAAAGCTCAAAATGTGTGAACTTTCTGAATGGCTTATGACCTGAGGTAAAGCAAGCTACAAATTATCAAGGTGTTCGTCAATTCCCACTACTAGTTAACATGTGTAGGATATGGGATTTCGTTACTTGTGCTATTCGATTTTGGTGCAACCCATTCGTTTATATCTTGCTTGTGTGTGGAGAAACTTAAGCTTTATGTGTCTTCTTTGAGTGATGATCTTGTGGTAGAGACCCCAATTAGTGGTTCTGTTTAACTTCTGATGTGTGTTTGAATTGTCTTGTAGAGATTTCTGGTAGAAAATTCTTTATTGATTTGATTTGTTTGCCTCTCAGCTAAATTGATGTTATTCTGGGTATGGACTGGTTATCTTCCAACCAGGTTTTGTTAAATTGTTTTGATAAAACTATGGTGTTTGGTGATTCTAAAGTGAGTAAGAATGAGATGTTTATCTCTGCCAACCAAATTGTGACATCTTTGAAAGAAAATGCTCAAGTGTACATGATCTTGTCTAACCTAGAAGTAGAGACCAAGGTTTATATAGGTCACCTCCCTGTTGTTAGAGAGTCAGAGGATATATCCGGCTTGCCATATGAGAGAGAGAGAGTTTTCTATAGATTTGGTACCCGATGTCAGACCCATATCCATAGCCCCTTATAGGATGTCTCCTATAGAGTTAGTCGAGCTTAAGAAACAATTAGAAGAGTTGTTGGATAAGCAGTTTGTGAGACCCAGTGTGTCTCCATGGGGAGCACCAGTGTTGTTAGTGAAGAAGAAAGATGGGACCATGAGATTGTGTGTAGATTACTGTCAGTTGAATAAGGTGACGATTAAGAACAAGTACCCTTTGCCAATAGATGACCTTATGCACCAACTGGTAGGAGCTTGTGTGTTTAGCAAGATAGACCTTAGGTTAGGTTACCATCAGATCCGAGTGAAGTCTGAGCCAAAGATTGCCTTTAGGACCTGTTATGGTCATTACGAGTATTTAGTCATGCCCTTTGGTGTGACTAATGTCCCAGGTGTATTTATGGATTACATGAATAGGATCTTTCACCCCTATCTCGATAGTTTTGTGGTAGTATTCATAGATGACATTTTGGTATAGTCTAAGACTAAAGAGAAGCATGAGGAGCATTTAAAGATTATGCTACAAACCCTTAAGGACCGACAACTTTATGTTAAGTTGTCTAAGTGTGAGTTTTGGTAAGAGAAAGTTATTTTCCTAAGACATGTGATATCCCAAGGCGGTATATCTGTAGATCCTCCTAAGGTAGAAGTTGTTCTTAAGTTGGAGAGTCCTAAGTCGGTGTTTGAGATTAGAAGTTTTTTGAGTTTAGCGGGATACTATTAGAGATTCATAGAAGGTTTCTCCAAGTTAGCCTTGCCTTTGACCAAGCTGACTCGTAAGGGTCAAGTTTTTGTGTGTGATGCCCAGTGTAAGCATAGTTTCCAAACCCTTAAGGAAAAGCTAATGACTACGCCTGTGTTAGTTTTTCCTAACCCAAGAGAACCCTTTAAGGTGTATTGTGATGCATCAAAGATGGGTTTAGGAGGAGTGCTGATGCAGAATGGCCAAGTAGTGGCCTATGCTTTTAGACAACTTAAGACGCATTCAAGGAATTATCCTACCCATGATATTGAGTTAGTTGTTGTAGTTTTTGCTCTTAAGATGTGGAGGCACTACCTGTTTGGCTCTAGTTTGAAGTGTTTAGTGATCATAAAAGCCTTAAGTATCTGTTTAGTCAGAAAAAGTTGAACATGCGTTAGAGGAGATGGTTAGAGTTTCTTAAGGACTATGATTTTGAGCTTAGCTATCATCTTGACAAAGCCAATGTAGTGGTTGATGTTTTGAGTAGGAAGTCTTTACATGTATTTGCTCTAATGGTTAAGGAGTTAGATCTCTTATAACAGTTTAGGAACCTTAGCCTTGCGTGTGAGGTTACTCCTGACAGTGTGAGACTAAGAGCTTTGAGAATTACTAGTGAGTTGTTAGGAGAGATCAAAGAGGGCCAAAAGTCTGATCCTTTTATGAGGACTCAATTAGAAGCCATAATTTAGGGAAAGATAATAGTTCAATGTGGGATCAGATGGAGTCCTGAGACTTCAAGATAGAATCTGTGTTCCCAATGTACCTAAGCTTAGGAAGATGATCTTGGAGAAAGGACATAGGAGCAATTTGAGCATCCATCCTAGTGCTACCAAGATGTACCAAGATCTCAAGACAATGTTTTGGTGGCCAAACATAAAGAGAGAGGTTAGTGAGTTTGAGTATGCATGTTTAGTTTGTCAGAAGGCTAAGATAGAACATCAGAGATCCTCAGGTAAGTTGCAACTCTTAGAAATACCCTAGTGGAAGTGGGATAGTATCTCCATGGATTTTGTTGTAGGACTACCTAAAACCCCGAGAGGTTTAGATTCTATCTGGGTTATTGTTGACAGATTAACCAAATCTGCTCACTTTATCCCCATCAATGTCAGGTTTTCCTTAGAGAAGTTGACCTCCATGTATATTAGTAAGATTGTCAGATTACATGGTGTGCCATCTAGCATAGTATTTGATAGAGATCCTAGGTTCACCTCTAGATTTTGGGAAAGTTTGAACAAAGCATTGGGAACCAAGCTTAGGCTAAGTTTAGCTATCACCCTCAAACTGATGGTCAGACTGAACGCACCATTCAGTCTCTAGAGGACCTTTTGAGGGCATGTGTGTTAGATCAAAATGGTAGCTGGGAGAGTTTTCTACCGTTGATAGAATTCACATATAACAATAGTTTTCATTCTACCATTGGTATGGCTCCCTATAAAGCTTTGTATGGTAGAAGGTATAGGACACTCTTGTGTTGGCTAGAACCCACAGAGAACCTCACTTTAGGACCTGAAGTGGTACAACAAACCACTGAGAAGGTCAAGTTGATCCAAGAGAGAATGAGAACTACTCAGAGTAGGGAGAAGAGTTATCAGGACAAGAGGAGGGAAGACTTAGAATTTGAAGTTGGTGATCATGTATTCTTAAGAGTCACTCTGTGGACTGGGGTTGGTCTAGCCTTGAAATCCCAAAAACTCACACCTCGTTTTATTAGTCCCTTCCAAATTCTTAAAAGAGTCGGCCCTGTGGCATATCAAATTGCACTACCCCCATCCCTTTCTAACCTCCACAATGTCTTTCATGTGTCTCAACTTCGTAAATATATCCATGATCCTTCTCACGTGGTCGAATTAGATGACATTCAAGTAAAGGAAAACTTGACATATGAAACATTGCCTTTGAGGATCGAGGATCGACGAACAAAGCACTTAAAAGGGAAAGAGATTCCCTTGGTCAAGGTGAACTGGGGAGGTAAATAAGAAGAGAATGCAACATAGGAACTAGAAAGTCAGATGTGAAAAACCTATCCAGCCTTGTTAGAGTCAGGTAAATTTCGGGGACGAAATTTCTAAAAGGGTGGGAGAGTTGTAACACCCTGAAATTTTGATAAACTGAAAATAATTGTTTGATGTATTTCTTGTGTTATTTGATTATTTGATTAGTTTAGATTAGTTGAATTGTTGTGTAAATTATCCTTGTGCAATTGTTTGGTATGGATGTTAAGTTATGTGTAATTGTTTGGGGTTAGCCACCCAAGTCCCCCACCCTCCTCCTCCACCACCCATGGCCATCGATGACCGTCACGAGCTGCCGTTTCTTGCCATTGAACCACCGCACGGAGAGGAACACTTTAATCCAAACAGAATCTTCAAAACTCAACTCGAGGATTCAGTAGAGAATGAAGCCTCCAATCCTCCCTTCGAGGTTTCTTCGAGGTAACCGTGTTTTCTATGCCTTCTCCTAGCTAGTATGAAGTCTCTCTTAGTATCTCTTGTGATTTGAATACCGTTATTGGGTGTTTTTACACTTCCTTTGAAAACCCTTTGAAAATGAGACATTGCAAAAAATTCCTTTTTATGATATTGATGTCATTTTTGTGACCTTCGTTGAGCCCCGATCACATTGGTGTGATCGAAATTTCAAAATGATGTCTTTTGATGTGGACTCTGAAAACACCATTTTAACCCCTTTTTAAATTTGAGTGGGTATTTGACCCCAAATGTCAATATTAACCTTGTCTTTGAAATCTATACTAAATTGTCTTCGATTTGGTATATAGAGCTCAGCAGGCCAAGAATTAGCATAAAATTCTAAGACAACTTCAGGATCGTATTTTGGCATTGGTTCCACAAGTTGTCTTCAAATCCTCCTAGTTAACTCCTCTGTGAACTCAAGATATTCGCCTTCTACTAATTGAACTCTTTTTTCCTTGAGGAAGGACCAATCTTTGATCAATTCAAAATGGCGTTGGTGCTCCTCACTACAAAATTTAGTGTCATCAAAAACAAAGTCTGTAGGTGGAAATGTGCTAGGTCTTTCTCCTGTAGTAGTATCCTAGCCTTCTTAGTTGCAAGCTTCTTTGGAGTCATCTGCAATAAGCTCAAATCCAAACTGAAATTAGTATGAAATTCATTTGTCACTAAATACCAATACATTTTTCTTTCAGTTTTCCCAATCATAACAACCAATAAATTAATTTTTTTCATTCATCTGTTCATTTGAAAATATATCACCAAAACCAAAAGTTCAATGTGCATAAAAGTTCAACCTTCAACCAATAATTCATGTGCCATGTTGCTACTCTAATACAACAACTCAGCTAACCCAAACAATATTGAATGTGTCATCCCATTTTAGTTCAAACAATTTAAGCCTTTGAAGAACAACCTATGTGCTTGAAACCAAGAAAAATTGATAATTTAAGATTAATTCACAATCTTAGCATGAAAACAAGTCTAATCCAATAAACTAACTTAGCTGAACATTTTAACAAGATGTCTAAACATATTTAAAGAGTAGCATTCATTCAAAATTAAGAAATAACACATGACTTGCCATTGTGACATTTCATCAAACAATTGGTGTGCACATGAATTAATATGTGTAAATGAAGGAGAATGTAAAAACATGATATACTCAATATAGAGAACAACATGAGAGGTAGGAACCACAGAGAACTACAAAACATTCGAGCAGAGTTGATAAATTTATGGTTATATACTTAACTATATTGAACTTTAAGAAAAACAACAACAACACAAATAATACAACAAAATTACCGAAAACAAAAAACAAACTGATGGAGATGGGAAACTTATGTGAATGATACAAAGTGGTGTGTGAGAGAAGAAGATTTTCTTCAATGGATGATGGCTTAGGCGAGTTTTGGGAGAAGGAGAGCGAGGTTCTCGAATGGAAGAAGAGAATGGATTTTGAAATGGGGTGAAATCTAATTTCACCCTTATTTTATTTTTTTGTTTTGACGTCCACTCGCCCTCGCCCAGGCAAGTTGTGAGTTAAATTTTTTTTTAACTCTTCTTCCTAAATCTCGGCCTTCATGTTTTCCATTTAAGTTAAAATTCAACATTCAAAACTCAACAACACTAAAACCCCTCTTTTTTCACATCAACATACAAATACGAACTTACATGCATAAAAAAATCGGATGTACATAGCATAAATACTATAATCTTTAAAACACCATTGCATACTAACTATAGACATATTAAAACTATACTTAGCCTATATATATATATATATATATATATATATATATATATGTATGTATATATTCATAAACATAATTTTTCAATAAAAAATTAAATGTAAAGTAAAGCAATATGAATGAGAATCACAAAACATGAAACACACATAGCATAAATTAAAAAGGTTTAGAAATACTAGGTTGCCTCCCAGAAGCGCTTCTTTAAACATCATTTTAGCTGGACGTCCTTGTTGTAGCTCAAGCTTCTTGCAACTGGACAACAATGGTTAACCTCTCAACATCACCACCCAAGTAGTGTTTGATTATGCTGCCATTTACAGCCCATGTCCTCTTTGTGGCTGGATCTTCTAGTATTACAACTCCATGTGGCATAACTTCATTGATGATGAATGGTCTAGACCACTTAGATTTCAGCTTACCTGGAAACAATCTCAATCTAGAGTTAAATAACAAAACTTGTTGACTAGGCTGAAAATTCTTTTTCAAAAACCTTTTATCATGATAAACTTTAACTTTTTTCTTATAAAGTTTAGAATTTTCATAAGCTTGAAATCTTAATTCTTCCAATTCATGTAGTTGGAGCTTCCTATGTTCACCTGCTGCATTCAAATCAAAATTCAGAAATTTCAATGCCCAGTAAGCTTTGTGTTCTAACTCAACAGGTAAATGACAAGACTTGCCATAGACCAATTGGAAGGGAGTGAGTCTTGTAGGAGCTTTATATGCTGTTTTGTATGCCCACAAATTTTCATATAATTTTCTAGACCAATCCTTCCTTGATTGAGCAACTATTTTCTCCAAGATCTTTTTGATTTCCCTGTTAGAAACTTCAGCTTGCCCATTGATATGATGATGGTAAGGTGAGGCTACCTTATGTCTGACACTATAGTGTTGGAGAACTTTCTTGAGTTAGACATTACAGAAATGAGATCCTCCATCATTTATCAACACCCTTGGTGTGCTAAACCTTGAAAAGATGTTTTTCTTTAGGAAGCGAATGACAATTTTTGCATCTGCATGTTGAACAGTTGTTGGTTCCACCCATTTGGTTACATAGTCCACAACCAATAGAATGTGATCATTTGAGTAAGATGATGGAAATGAACCAATGAAATCTATCCCCCAGCAATCAAAAGCTTTAACCTTCAGAACTTTTTGCAGTGGCATTTCATATCTTCTGGGAATTTCACCTGTTCTTTGACAATTATCACACCTCTGAACATATTCATATGCATCCTTACACAAAGTGGGCCAATAGAAACCAGATTAGAGGACCTTGACAGCAGTCCTCTCTCCATTGTAATGGCCTCCATAAGATAAGTTATGGCAATGTCACAATATGCTTTTTGCTTCCCCGAGTTACATATCTTCTCAGGAGATTATCTGCTCCAATCTTAAAAAGGTAAGGATCATCCCACACAAAGTATTTAGAGTCCCTGAGAAACTTCTTTTTCTAGTGCCAAGTGAAATCATCAGGAAGTGCACCAGCTGCTTTGAAATTTGCCATCTCAGCAAACCATGGCCTTTCTGCAATGTTGAATAACTTTTCATCTAGAAACTCTTCTTGAATTCCGGGACCTTGTGTGGTTACCTCATCAATGGTGAGTCTGGAAAGATGATCAACTACATGATTCTCGCTCCCCTTTTTATCCTTCATTTGTAAATCAAATTCCTGCAAAAGTACAATCCAATGGATAAGTCTAGGTTTAGAATCAGCTTTGACTAACAAATATTTTATAGCAGCATGATCAATAAAAACCACAACCTTAGATCTTATTAGATAAGATCTAAATTTTTCCAAAGCATACACTACTGCAAGCAATTCTTTCTCAGTTGCATAATTAATTTGAGCTTCATTTAACACCTTGCTTGCATAATGTATAACATGGAAAACTTTATTTTTCCTTTGACCCAATACTACTCCTATAGCATAATCACTTGCATCACACATTATTTCAAAATCAAGTGTCCAATTAGGCAATGATTATGGGTGCAGAAATCAGTTCTTGTTTCAAAGTATCAAAAGTTTTTAAGCACAATTCATCAAAATGAAATGAAACTTCTTTGTTGAAGAGATTGCTCAAAGGTTTTGCAATCTTAGAAAATCTTTGATGAAACACCTGTAAAACCCAGCATGTCCTAGAAAGCTTTTGATGCCTTTGACATATGTTGGTGGAGGAAAATTTTCAATGACGTCCATCTTAGCTTTGTCAACTTCAATACCTTCAGTTACCATAAAATGGCATTTCTCCCAATTGAGCATAAGATTTGTTTCAAAACAGTTTCAAGATTAGAAAGACATTAATCAAAAGAAGATCCAAAGACAGAGAAATCATCCATGAATACTTTAATACTTTTTTCAACAAGATCATAGAAAATAGCAAGCATGCATCGCTGAAATGTAGCAGGTGCATTACAAAGACCGAAAGGCATCTTCTTGTAAGCAAAAACACCAAAGGGATAGGTAAAAGCTATCTTCTCTTCGTCTTCAGGATTAACATTGATTTAATTATATCCTGAGTAACCATCAAGAAAACAACATAATTATTGTCCTGTTAGTCTCTCCAGCATCTGATCCATGAATGGTAATGGAAAATGATCCATTCTGGTGGCTTTATTGAGCTTCATGTAATCAATACACATTCTCCAACCCGTAACTGTACAAGTCGAGATAAGCTCATTTCTATCATTTTTTATAACAGTTATACCACCTTTCTTTGGAACTACCTGTACAGGGCTTACCCATCTGAGATAGGATATATCATTCCAGCGTCTAATAGCTTGACTACCTCTTTTCTAACAACTTCCTTCATGGTTGGATTGAGACGTCTTTGTGGCTGAGCTACTGGTTTATAATCTTATTCCATTAAAATTTTATGCATACAATAAGAAGGACTAATACCTGCGAGGTCTGATAAGGTCCAGCCAATGACTTCTTTGTTCTCTTGCAAAATTTTCACCAGTTTCTTTTCTTCTTCGTTAGAAAGATTTGCATTAATGATAATTGGTTTCATTGAATCACCTATAAGAAAAACATATTTCAAATGTGGAGGTAATGATTTCAGCTCCATCTTTGATTCTTCATTCTACTTCTTTTCTTTCAATGCTTCAAAGAGAGATTGATGATAAGGAATTTCCTTGCAAGCATCTAGCTGTTGAAGAAAATTTGAACTTTCTTTATCTTCACATTCACTCATGTCCTCAAATGCTTCAATCAATACTTTTTTTTAACCCATCTGCTTTTTGAATCAACCTCTTGGAGTCATAAATTACCTCATCCAGGACATCCTCTCTAAAACACTATCTATTATCTTTTGGGTGTTTCATGGCTTCAAGGACATTAAATTGCACTTCATCATCTTGCACCCTAACAATGAGCTTTCCTTCATCAACATCAATCAAAATCTTAGCAGCGTTCATGAAAGGTCTGCCAAGAATCAATGGGACTTCACTATCCTCATCCATATCCATCACTACAAAGTCAACTAGAAAGAAAAATTTGTCAACTTTCACAAATACATCTTCAATAATGCCATAAGGATGCTTAATAGTTCTGTCAGCTAGTCGCAAAGTCATCCTAGTTGGTCTTATTTCAACTTTTCCTATACGCTTGACCATGGACAAGGGTATGAGGTTAATGCTTGCACCTAAATCAAGAAGTACCTTTCCCATTGACAATCTCCCAGTAGTCACAAAAATTGTGAAACTACCAGGATCTCTGGATTTCTCTGGAATGGAATTTTGAATAATTGCACTACAACCTGCATCCAACTCTATTGTTTCATCATCCATATACCTTTTCTTCTTTGTAAGCAAATCTTTCATGAGTTTAGCATATGTTGGCATATGTTCTAATGCCTAAGAAAAAGGAATGTTAATCTGCAGTTGTTTGAAAATATCCAAGAAACGCTTGTACTTCCTTTCCTTAGTTTTCTTTGACGGGGCATGTGGATAAGGCCTATGCTGAATTGGTGGAGGGTTTAGTACAACTTTGTCTTTGTTAAGTGCTTGTTTCTTTGATTTATGCTTCTCCTCTTCTCTTACTACTTTCTCTTTTACTTCTTCTTTAGTCACCACTTCATCATTTTTCTCTTTTTCTTTTTCATCTCCTTCCTTTTCATCATTTTTTTCTACAACTCCTTTATTTTTCTTTTTCTCACCATCATCCTTCAAACCAAATATGGTCCCCCTCCTTGTTGTAATTACCTTGCATTGTTCCTTTGGGTTGATTTGTGTGTTTGCTGAAAAAGAACCACCTCCATGCTTAGACAGTTGTTTTGCAAGTTGTCCAATCTGAACTTCAAAATTTTTAATGGAAACATTCGTGTTCTTCTGATTGGTGAAGGACATCTGCATAAACTGAGTTAGAGTATCTTTGATTTTTGAAACTCTATTAAGCTGAGCTTGTTGTTGTTGTGAACCCCTATTTGAAGGACCTGCATAAGAATTATTAGAAGGACCTACATAAGAGTTGTTAGTGGGACCTGCAAAAGAAGAGTGAGTGGGACTAGTATATGTATTATTATTTTGTTGTCTCCAACCATAATGTTGATTTGAACCTGGACCACCTCTGTAGGCTTGGTAATTTCCTTGGAAGTTCTGTTGAGGCCTGGTTTGATTATGCAAATAATGAGCCTCATCTTCCTATTCAATCACCAGGTGCTGGACAGTGACCATTCTGATAGTCTCCACCACAAAAATCACATCTTAGAACTTGTTGAACTTGATGAGCTTGGTGTGTTTTCTATGATCCACCTTGTTGAAATTGTTGAGGAAGTTGCCTATCTATTTTGTTAAGGCCTCTATTTGTTGAGTCAAAGTTTATTCTGAGCTAGAATTGCATTTTGAGTATCCAGCTCCATTATACCTTTCCTTTGCACTGGAGACCTATCATGGTGACTCTGATAATCACTGGCTGTAGTAGAGTCAATGATTGTAATTGCTTCCTTTAGGCTTTTAGACATCATGGTACCTTTAGCTGAGGCATCAAGAATCATCTTTGTTTAAGGTCTCAACCCATTGTAAAAAAATATGTAGTTTTGCAGCATCATCAAAATTATGGTTTAGGCTCCTCCACAATAAAGATTTGAATCTCTTTCATGTCGCACAAAGAGGTTCATCTAATCCTTAGGAAAAAGTAGCAATGGTTGATTTTGCACTAGTATATCTGGATGGAGGAAAGAATCTCGCAATGAATTTTTCCTCCACTTCTTCCCACGTGTTGAGACTTTTCTTTGGATGTGATTGGAGCCATGTCTTTGCCTTACCTGTCAAGGAGAACAAAAAAGCTCTGAGATATATAACTTCAACATCTTCATCAGAAGCTCCCATGGTATTTTCTTCTCCCCCTCTATGAGCCATAATATCAATTACATGTGGCTTTTCTGGTGAAGAATAATTAATAAAAGAAGTTTCACCCGGTGACTTATTGGTTTCTTGTTTCTTTTTTTCCTATTCTTCCTTTCAGTCTTGGTAATTTTTGGATCAAATGATGATGTATTTGCAGGAAATTTACATCACATAAAGGAAAAAGAACAAACTACAATAACTCATAAATACGGAGGTTAGTGAACATAAAATATAACAAGAGAGAATTTATACAAAATAAAATAAATAACGAAATTAAGGAAAATATCCTATTCAACTGAAAAATGAAATCTGAAAGAACTGAGGGAGTGACTCAATTCCCCGGCAACGGTGCCAGAAATTTATTAGACTTTTGGCAAACGTACCAATGTTGTCGCAGGCTACAAAATTTATAAAGAGATCGTCTCAACAGGGACTTGAGCTACTCACTTTTTCTAAATAAAACTTAACAGTTCAATAGTTATGTACAATAAATATAATTGAAATTTCATAGGTTTATGGAAATAACAGATTAACAAAATTAACAAAAATACAGAAATAACAGATTTAGTAAGTCGAAAATATAGAAATCCACAAAAACAATTAAAATGATTTTAATTAATTCAACAAAAAGGTAGGATTGGATTCCATCATTCATACCCTCAGTATCCAATTAACATTAACACATATGAATCATTTTCTAACATTACTGATGCACACTTTAATTCACCCCATATTGATCCATCGCATATGAAATAAATATCACAACATTACAATCATAATCTCATGTTATTCGCAATCAAAACGTTATGCTCTATTCCTAGCAACGTGTAGTGAGTAAAATCATCTAGTTCAAATTCTAAGAGTACTTCCCAGTCAAACTTAGAATCCAATTTCATGAAACTAGTGATCAAGTAGAATCAAACATTACGAACAGAATGAAATTACCAGTGATGAGTATAAAAGATTCATATATATAAAATATCAAAAGAGATACATAAGGGTACAAATATTACATCCAATCATTTGAAGAAACTAGCAGATCATTGTGTAGAGCACAAGATCAACAGAAGACATGACGAAGGAAGCAATCCACAGTCCATTTCTGTAGAGTTTCCCCTCCTTTTCTCTCTTCTCTCTCCTCCTTTTGCATGCTTCTTTTCCTCTGGTTCGTTCGGGGTTCTTCTTGGATCCTTGCATGAATTTTTATGCACAATTGGTCTAAGAAGTGTCAGACCAACTCGCCCAGGTGAGTTGGTTGCTTATTGATGAAGAAAGGTAGCTTGCCAGGTAAGTTGATTGGTTCATGGAGAGGTAATCTCATTAGCCTAGGCGAGCTAAATGCTAGCTTGGGCAAATTGCACCCTGGAAAATTGCATATTTGACCATTTTGCCATCTTGGCTTGGTTTCTTGGATCAAATAAATACCTATCAAAACATCAAAATTGAATGGATGAATCTTCCAAATTTAAACAACCATATTTATAAATGTACAAATATAAAATAACTAGAATTATGGAAAGTTTATAAAAAAACTGTTGAAATTAAAAGATAAGTGCCAACATTATAATCCTGAAAATAACTAAAAGATAACATTTATCACCCTACTTATTCATTTTAGTCCGTGCAAATAATAAGCTTCGATAGAAGATCATCAGCAATAGAATTGAATTATCTGTGCTCAACAACATTTTTTGGATCAAGGTCAAGGAGGCAAGAATCATGAAAACAAAAATTCCTTTATAACAACATTTTTGAATTATCGTTAAGCTTGATCAAAATGGGAGAACAATTTAATTCAGAAGCTATAACATTAATAATTTAAAATAAAACTATTTTGAAAGGATATACATACGAAAATCAATTTTTGAAAAGATAAAAGATCATATTATAAAAAAAAGATAATAAAATAAAATTTAGCCTCTAATTGAAATCAATAAGGAGTTTTTTTTCTTCAGAAATCAATCTAGTGTTAAAAACTTAAAATAATCATTATTTTTTAAGCTTGAATTAAAATTAATTTTACAAAATTGTGGTTTTTTCATAAACACGAGTTTTCACACGCTGTCGCTGCCCTATGCACACACTCCTTTAGTCTCAATAATAACATCTGCTAGCTGACTTACTGGTTTGCTTTCGTACTTTAAAACGAAGCAAAGAAAATGTCCCAATGATATCTCAATACGTCACCGTTTTGACTCCTTCTTTTGAATCCACTCTGCCTAGATGTTCTGCACGTATTGGGCCGTGACGCGATGTCCATCACCGACGCGTCACCCAAACCCTCCACTGAGGCATATTTCGTTGAATGAATCTTAGAGAAGAGTGAGTGGCCTTTGGATCTGAAATGAGTTTCTTTGATTTCATCGTGATGATAAAAGGGTCGCTCTTTCTGTTCAAAGCTTTCGATTTTACTTTCTGGGTCTCCTTCTTTTGATTCCCCCAATTCTTCAGTTTTCAAAACCCTAATCTGCTGCCATGAGGAAGAAGCTCGATACCCGTTTCCCTGCTGTGAGTATTTTTCAGTTTCTTTTTGTAAAGTTTTGATCTTTCGTTGGTTTATGCTGCTTGAATGCAAGAAAAGTTGTGGAAAGTGAAAGAAAATTTTGCTGATTTTGATTGAACTTTTCTCTCTCTCTCTCTCTCTCTTTTTTTTTTGTGTGGGAAAAAAAAGATTTTGGCTGACGATAACTGTTTATCCTTTCCTAGGATATATGGGCTTTGCGTGTTTGGGTCTATGGTGCTTAATAATTGAAGTGGGTGGGTTTATTTTGTGGTGATGTAGGTGTTGTGGAGATGTGTGATGCTACTTTAGGTGCTTGACTTAGCTTAGGTGAGTGTCTGAGTGATTCTGATCTTTGTAATTGGGGTTTATACCCATTTTTCTCTAATAAAATATGTATTTCTATCAGTTATCTAGCAGGTTAATCCATTTTACTTTCTCAGCATACAGAGTCATCATGCATAGTTAATAAGAAAACTTACAGTAGTTACCATTTATTAGAGTGTTGGGAGACAATGATTTTTGCTTATTTCAAGAGGGGTAAAAATTTAGGGAGACAGGGAGAGACACCACTTCTATAAACTTCCAATCAAGTTTTAAGTTGAATTAAACGATGTTCATAAGGGTGTTAATTTGTAATTTGGACTCTGTTAAATTCTTCTACTTGTCTATTAAGTATTATGAGGAGTGATATCTTGTAAAAGAACATTTTATTTGATGTGATGAAATCTTCAAATTGCAGGCTCGGATAAAGAAGATAATGCAAGCAGATGAGGATGTTGGAAAGATAGCACTGGCTGTGCCTGTTTTAGTTTGTGAGTTGCTTTGAATTACTCTGCTGTTAACTTCAGGCTGCTGGTTGTTTGTTTCTCTTATATATGTTGTTGATGTTGCTCTTGAATGCATTACAGCTAAAGCTCTAGAACTATTTTTGCAAGATCTTTGTGACCGCACTTATGAAATAACTCTTCAAAGAGGAGCAAAGACCATGAATTCATTGCATTTGTAAGTCTGTTATGCTATAATTACGTTTCTTCAATCTCCCATAGTGATTTAGAACTATCTCTAGAACTAATACCTTTATAACTGGGTAATATTTTTAGCTTTGATTTTAATTCTCACTTTCCCCTTTTCCATATGTCCAAATTATAAATTGAAGCTAAATGTGAAACAGGAAAGTAGCTAGTTTTTAAGTTTTAAAAAATTCTTAATAATGTAAATTAAATATGAATGGCCAAACTTGATTAGAAGTGTTTATTTATGTTTAAAAGGTAATTTGCTTGTTGGGATATGCATCCATGTGTGAAGTAGATTGTTAAACTTTATTGGTATATCTTATTTGCAATGTCACTTCAACATAATTTTGTGTCTCATGTGTTCTATGAATTTTATTGTGTATATCTTAACTTGAATCTGAAGGAAACTTTGAGATTGATTGAAAACTTGCTTGGGAAGGAGCCTGCATTCCGTATCATATATAGAAACAGTGAAACCCTATACAATGGGTTCCCATAATTAGGGAAAGAATACAAGAAGATCTACAAGACTTTCAGCCTAATTGGTTAATTATGTACAGAAAATAAAGGGAAATTAATTACAGTGAAATCAAATATTATAGCACAATCTCAGCCTATATCTCAAAATCCTAATGCAATCCTATTGTAATCTCAATATTCCCCCCTAACCTGGTGCTTATAATTCATATTCATCCATCTTGATACTTATGTATGATATCCTCAGTCCCCAAAGAGACTTAGTGAAGATCTCTGCTGGTTAATCATTAGAATAGAACCAACACATTAAGTAGTGACAGTCAATCTAAATGCACATGTGCAAGGATGCCTGACTATCACAAATGGGACTCACAGGGCCTACTTTACAAAATTTAACTCTTGGAATAGTTGCTTCAGGCCTATGAGTTCACATGTGATGAGGCCCATGGCTTAGTATACCTTTGAATAGATATGGCTACAACATTATGCTTTTTACTCTTCCATGAAGTGAGATTACCTCTATTAAGAACACAGTAACCTGAAGTAGATCGACTGTTAGTCGGGCAACTTACCCTATTTGCATCTATATATGAAATAAAATCAAAATGACTTCTGGTTTCTAACCATGACATCCCAATGAGCATCACAAGGAGATTTAAGAAATCGAATAACCTTTCAATGGACATGACAAAGAGATTAAGACTGGACATGAATCACTTGAACTTTCAACGGAAGGTTCCTTGACCAGCACAGGACCTAGACAATGCTGATAATTTATGAGAAGAGGTGGATTGGGAGACTGTAATGGAGGAGACCCTTCTAGAACAGGAAGGAATTAAAGAGCAAGACAAGGAATAGGCAATACCTAAGAGGCTTCCTCATCCTTTTTGGTGATCATAACGCATTTGGCTGCAAAACCAATCTTAACAGCTGGGACCCAATACAAATAGTTCCTACCATTAAGCTTTTCCAACATTTAGGTAGGATTGGAAGAAAATATGGACACAAGGGCCTTTGTTTGAGGACCCAATACTGCTGGATCATTGTCTGGCGTGGGATCCATGATAGACAATACAAACTAGAAAACCCTAGAAAGAGGGTATTGGCACAAATGTAGATTTTCTACAACTGTTCCCCCCAGAACTAACTGGGAAGGCATCAACAAACAGAATGGCACCAACGGCAAGGCTAACAGCTGTACATGCTGTACACATGCTGGAAAAATTCCTCCAGCAAAAATGCACATGAACATGTTAACAGTGATGGTGCTTCAGGGACAAGCTGATTTATAGCCTAGAGGTGGTTGGGATGGTTGCTGGAACTTCATGGGACCTCATATGGTTCCATTGGCTTGTACTGTAGTTTTTAATTTCTTAGAAAATATTTCCTTTATTTCTTTTATCTTTGTACATTGTTATTTTTATTAAGAATAAAAGGATATTTCAGTCCAGCAATTGGCAGCTTTCTCTTGAATTCTACTTTCAAATTAGAAACCTGTCTGTTAAATGGAGTGAACCCTTTTTTTCTTCATGCTGCAATATATTTAAGTGCTTCTAAAGCCTTAATCTATTCCAAGAATGCTGCATTACAACAATTTTCTGGCTTCCAAAAGTCTCAGTCACTTGGACTTGAAGTTGTTAAAATTTAAAATTCAAAACGGTCCCAACTCAAGTGAAATTAAATCTATTCTGTTTTCTGAAATTACATCTGCACTAACAATTGCATAAAAATGCTGATTAATAGAACATAACATTTTATTTTGTAAAATGAAGATCTGGTCATGTTTCTCCAGTTTCATTTTATGGTCCCTTCTTCTCACAATTAACTATCTATATACTATATCAGTATGCAACATGAGGGATACAAAGAAAAAACTCAATTTATTGCCAAAAAAAATTACTGATTCCTATCTTACAAAGTTCAGTCTGTGTATACTTACTACCATACTTGTCCATAGCTGTTAAAGCAGCTACTATCATGGCAGTGAGGCGTGATGCAAAGCCCTCTTGCATTGCGTTTTAGAGTTGCGGTTGTAGTGGCTGCAATAGAGGCGGAGTGAGCCAGCCGTGGTTGCCCTTTTGAGGCATTTGGGTTTTGCTACTCTAAAGCCCAAGTGAAATCTGCCTCGCCAAACACGCTGCGACCTCCCTTGTGTCGTGACCAACTTCCCACTCTTCCATTTGTGTTCCATCACAAGAGACGTGAATAATGGATTGGGTCCTTACGGTTTGATAGGGCATGTTTTTTCTTTTTTCTGATCTATGGGCCTTGGGCCCCAAGTCCAACATTGACGGTCTTACAGTGCATCTACTTGGTCAATAGGTACTCAAGAAAAATGTTTTTAGATACTTGGGATCAATTTTGCAAAAAGGTAGTGAGATTGATGAGGATGTAAATCATAGAATTAGAGCAGAGTGGATGAGATGACGGAGTGCATCAAGATTTTTGTGTGACCACAAAATTTTCCCTACAGAACAGTTGTAAGAACGACAATAATATATGGAGCAGAATGCTGGCCAGCACATAGACAACATAAACATAAAATAGGGGTAGCAGAAATGAGGATGTTAAGGTTGATGTGTGGATATACAAAGATGGATAAGATAAGAAATGAGGATATTCGACAAAAGGTATCAGTGGTACCGATATGTGAAAAGATGAGGGAGCATAGATTGAGGTGGTTTGAGCACGTTATGAGGCGGCCACTGGATGCTCCCGTAAGAACAAAAGTTTGTTACCAAGAGCTCGACACAAAGAGAAGTAGAGGTCGATCGAAACTTACATGAGGAAAGGTAGTTAAACAGGACCTAATGGAATAGGATATAGATTGGCGGACGGTATGTCTTAGTATGGAGTGGAGAAAAGCTATAAGTTTGGTGGAGGGTTAAACCCAGTAGTAGTTCTATGTTCCAGTCGTTCCCTTGTTTTAGTTATTTTCCTCTTCTTTTCTCCCTTCTTCCTCTCACCCTCTTTTATTTTAGCTTATTTTTTCTCTCTTTTGTCTTATTTCCACTTTTTTCTTCCCTTCTCCCTTTCTCTTTCTTTGTCTTATTTCCGATTTATTATTGGGTTCATTTACCACCACTTCAATTAACTTGGGTTAAAGGTGTTGTTGATATTAATGTGTGTACAGTGTACTGTTCTATGGTATAATTAATGAACTAAATAATAATAACAATAATTATAGTAATAAAATCAACTAACTAATAGTAGTAATAAAAACTAAGTGAAACATAATATATAATATAATAGTTGATAATATAAAAACTAAGTGAAACATAATATATATATTAAGTAAAAAATAATATTTAGTTGAAACAAACTGGGTTGGCCACTCGGTGGCTTAAGTAAAAAATAATATAAACTTTACTAGATACATACATTATTATTGTTGATAATACAAAATATATATGTAAAAATCTAAAATAATATTTATTAAAATTTTTTGGAATAGGTAAAAAAAAATAAAATTAGAACAGCAGCCATCCCACTATTCCACTTTAGGCTTGGCCACTCCGCTCCACTATTCCGGGATTAACAATTATGCTTACTACGATTTTGCTGCCAAGACTAGGCCATGCATGGGAAGGAATGAACCAGGAAATGAGAGTGAGGATCATGGAAGTACATCAAACTGGGTCATTCATGAGAAGGAAGACTATGTTGTATGCTCATCATTTTTTGCATTTCCTACTTATTCTTATTCTTCCTGCTGCCTTGTAGTTGCAACTTGCAACTCAGGAGAATTTAAAATTGAAATTTACTTTTGATTAAAAGAAATCACCTAATATGTCACGTCAGTGGCAAAGCTTATAACATTCAACGAAACTATTTTGTAAAATTATCAGCTATAACAATGAATGAGAAAAGTTATGTAATATGACTGGAGAACAAATTTATATAAATTCTCTCTGGAAATGTTTGCCTTCTCAAATTATTTATTTTCTTTTATAAAACACCTGAACATGGAATACAGTCAAAATGTGAATCCATTAAGCAAGGCCTCATGTAGATGGGAAGGGTTGGGGGTGGGTTTCACCCTTCCCGGCTCGATCCTGCCTTTTATGCTCCTGAGTTTATACTGAATTGAATCAATTTCTTCTATGCATGTTTTTAACCCCTATGAATGGTTTCAATCCAATTGAACTAATGATTGGATGAACCCCAGGGGAAAAATTGTCCTGTAAAAAATCATAAATTGTGAAGATGAAATAAGTAGTAAATTCCAAATTCTGCACTGAAATTGTTACTGGTGTGAGACATTGGGAAAGAGGGAAGATGAGAAAAAGAACGAGGATGATACCGCAAGCTGTTTTAAGTTTGAAAATTTCTGCATTGTATGGATTGAATTTAGAAAAGTTGTCTGTTCTCCTTGCTATTTCTTTTAAGTCTTTCCTGAGTGCATGTGACTGTAATTCTGTAAACAAATAAAAGGTTTGTATGAGTTGTTGAAGAAATCTTTTCCATGATGCTTTTGAAGAAATTGTTTGTAATTATGTTCTTCCCTCATTGCGTGTTCAAGTATTTTATGTTTTTTTGTCAATATTGCCATTTGATTAACTCCAATGTCCAACAAACTTCTTCTAGTTCTACTGTCTGAACAGACTGTCTGGTTCCCTTGTTAATAGGATACTTCGCTGGTTGAGATTTCAAATATGAGTTGCTCTTGGCAATGATCAAAATATGCATAGCTTGCATTCTTCTGAACTGTTGGCTATATTTTAGATGGGATTCACCTTGTTTATCCAGAAATCTAGGAAATTGATGGCATTGGGGAATTGCCTTTAACAACACCTAGCTGTTCTTATTTGTGTTCTCAGACAAATAAGATGATTAATTTTACTGTAATATTCAGATCCTGTTTGATTATGATATTTTACTGTTTCCCTTATCTTCCGTCCGAACTCAATAATTACTATGAACTATGAAGTCAAGTCTAACAAGTGGTGAATGTAAATTGCAGAAAACATTGTGTACAAAGCTACAATGTCTTTGACTTTCTGAGGGACGTTGTTAGCAGGGTTCCTGACTACGGCCATGGCCATGGCCATACTGAGGCTGGTCCTGATGATCGGGTCATTACAAAAAGAAGGTTTGAAGTCCAGTGTCTGATTTTTGTTGTTTCACTCTCCTGATATGCATACTGTTATTGATGTACTAACATTTAAAAATGCTATGTACTTTTCCAGGAAAGCTATTGGTGATGATGGTAATGACAGTGATGAAGAGGCTAAGAGGAGCAAGATGGTAATTGCATTTTTCCTTGTATTTGCACAAAACCCCTCAATAACTTGTTTATCTTTCCGTATTGTTTGTGGCAACATTCTTTTCTCTGCTTACAAAATGGATTTTCTTCACAAGCTTGTAATATTATTTTCACAGAAGTTTTCAGTTTTTCCAAACAATAAAAAGTATAAGCGATACTTCCATATGTGCATGCATTCTTTCAAATTTTACCATGTCTGGTACTCAAAGGGGCTATTCGGTTTAAGAAAACATTTTATATTTTCATTTTTTACTACAAAAATGCCACGTTGTTTTCACTTTATTTCCTATTTTCAAAAGTGTTTATAGGGTATTCATTTATTAAAAGTAAAAATAATAAATAAAATAAAAAGGTTTTCTCAAACCAAAAGGCCCTGTGGAAAAAACATATTTTTGTCTCTGCCTCAATAACGATCGCTTTTAGCTTAGTTTGTCATTTGTGGTACACAAGAAAACCCTGCAAGTCTTGCAATAATTAATAATTCTCTTTTGTAAAGTATATATGCTTAGCAGTCCCTCAATATACCATGTTTTGTTTGCTAAGTAATGTTTTTCTTCTATCCCAGCCTGAGTTGAGCCACACTGGCAGTACTGGTAGGGGAAGAGGCCGGGGTAGAGGAAGAGGCCGTGGCCGAGGGCGACCACCTTTAAATAGAGAGATATATCATCAGGATGCTGAATCTGAGCCATGCACTTCTGTTCAGCCGAGCAACCCACAAAATACAAACCCAAGTGTTGCAATGAATAGTGGTTCTGAGTCAAAGGAGATACCGAAGGAGGAGAATATTGCAGCTCCTGTTGTAAGCACCGATTCGCTCCGGAACATCGATCTGAATGCCATCACGAATGAAAACGATGACAAAAAGGCTAGTGCAGCAGCTGATGCCTCCGCACCGGTGCCTGAACCTGATGCCTCATTGCCTGAACCCCCGACAGAGGGCAAGCATGAAGAAATTCCAGGGTGGTCACTTTCTGATGTGGACAAGATGGCCATTGATTCACTGCAGCTTGCTCAAATTGGTAGGCCACTAGAAGAGGAGGAGGAAGACTATGATGAAGAGGAGGGGTAAATATTATTAGTCTTTGGTGAATAGATTAGTGAAAAGTTCATCATGATAACTGTAGAATAAGTACATACTAGTGTTATGATTATGAGTATCCACTAGCTGGCAATGCATGTACTATGTTGTTGGCTGAAGAAAAGATCTGAATTTTCATTAATCTGGTTTGTATGTGTAGCTGATTTATCTTCCCCTTGACCAGTAATGTTAGCTTCGTGTACTTTTAGGCCTACAATGTATATCACAATTCTAGATGGAGTTAAATTTTTGCATGCAACTTTGTTTAATGTTGCTGCAAATAACTATATAACTATTTTCTAGTCTTAGCTAATGTTATCTCTTTTGCAATGATGGAAAGCTAGCACTGGTTGGCATATCTACAAGTAGTGCTAACAATCATTGCAATGCTGAACCAATCTCGTCTTGCGAGTAGTTTTTAGGATGCAAGGGAGCCCGTACGGTTAAGCGATCCTCACAATTCATTTGTTTGTTTTTTGACTTTTTTCTTATGAAAATCTATTTTTGTTGAAAAGATGTCACTTTTAAGAATTTAGTAGACTCGTTTAAAAAACTATTTTTTTAAAAAAATCTTACTATATTTGGAAGTTATTTTGAATAATTTATCAAAAATACTGAATATTATAAACTTTTTGCATTTAACTTAATTGAAGAGAAATGATCACTTGTTTTTTTAGTAATTCTTTCAAAAACTAATACAAAATAAGTAATTACTTTTTAAATATATACTTAATTATATTCTAAGTTCTTATAAAAAATTTAGGGTAAAGTTTTCCATGAACTTTTTATAATTTATGATTTTCGTTCCTAAATTTTTCAAAAAATGGGTCAATATTTTCCAACTTTTTTCTCCGTCTTAACTTTAAATTATTTTTGTTTATTTTTTCATTAAATGATGATGTAACATTAATTTTATTATTTTATTTTATTTTTTGACTGTTAAAAATCACTATTAACATAATAAAATGGACATTACGTCATAGTTTAACGACCAAAATAGAAGAAAAGAACTAAAAACAATGACAAAAAATATTGGAAGACATTGACCGACCTTTGAAAAATTTAGAAACCAGAACCATAAATTACGAAAAGTTCAGAAATGAAAAAACATACTTTATCAAAAAATTTAATAGATACTCAATTTTAAGATAGTTTTTGACATAATAGTGCATGCTTGAGATATCATTTAGATCATTTCAGAGGTACATTGACACTAAAAATACACTAGAATTCCTTCTCCAAAAGTACATTTGAAACCCTCAACAGTTTTAGATAATAAACTTTTTTTATTTATTTCGTTTTAGGTCATAGATCACGTGTGTTTCCCATAAG
>CM023955.1:30624930-30646275 GCA_013407115.1 Glycine latifolia
AATTCTAATGAAGGACATATCTATCATGTTTGAAGATCAACTCAAGATATACAAAATCACTTTTTATTATATTTTGCTCAAGTTTGGAAATTAGTTATGATGATGTAAGTTGGATTTAATTAGTTACTATATTGGCAAAAGAGACGGAGAACATAAAGGTGTTGTACGGAATTCTAATGAAGGACATATCTATCATGTTTGAAGATCAACTCAAGATATACAAAATCACTTTTAATTATATTTTGCTCAAGTTTAGAAATTAGTTATGATGATGTAAGTTGGATTTAATTAGTTACTATATTGTAGGTTTATTTTAATTAGTTGTTGTGTTGTAACGGTCTTTTAATTAGTTGAATGTTGAACTTAGTTTTAATTAGTCTTCATATTTGTAAAGGCAAATATCACAACAAAATGGATTGAATTGTGATTTTATAAATTTTAAAAACCTTTTTCTTTGAATAACAATGTTATCGTCTAAATAATAAAGTGCGTAAAAATAGATATCAAATTTTTGCAAGTGGGTTCAGTCAATAAACCTAGATCTTGTAAAACAAATAGGTTTTTTCAAACACAAAAATTAAATTCAAACCCTGAGTCAATTTAAAGAACAAAAGAGAAACAAATAAAGATAACACATAGAAAATTATATTGGTTTGTCTCAACCATCAAGACTAGGTCTACTTCTTGGCAAATAACCAAGTTGCATTAACTTCAACAAGTTACAAGTATTAATCAGTGTCACTTTTGGCTCTATAACTCAAGTTCGACACCAAGCTTGATACAACCAATATGCTTGGTCCTATCAAACCACTGTTGACTCTAATACAAATCAAAAGATTTATTGTTTAGTTTGCACACTAACTAACACTAGATCGTCTTAAAGATGAGTATATAATATCAATACTTAGTCTTTTCTCTCAAGATGTTCAAGGTGTTTTGATAGCATTTTATAGAAAAAATTGAATATGAGGGAGTAGGTTCATGTTACATGTCTTCGAATTTTTTGCTATATATAGGCCTTCTTCAACAAGTTTATGTTGTCTTTAAACATATAGATTTCTTCACTTAAGCTTGCCTCTAAAGATTGTGTCCGTTGAAACATTTAATGCTTGAATTAAATGCAAGTACTTCTTCATGTTGGAAAACCACTCTCTTTAGCTATCATGTTGAGTACTCCAACAAGAAACCACTTCCTTTTACGTCAGACTAGGTTTGCACAACATAACACCTCTTTTGATGTGATTGGTAACTTTCAAAACTTGAGGCTTCATTTATTCTTCATAAGATTTGATATATCCTAGGAGAATGTCTCTTCAAAATAAATCTCAGACACAAAGTATTAAATGAAGTCTTAAATGTCATCCTTTAATGTTGTATGAAATCATTACTTTAGTTTGTTATCGTCTGAAATATTAGACGTAGACTTGTGAAGCATGTCCTGATATCACATAAGACATAACTTTTATACTTTGTATTTGTTTGCTTCTAATCAAAATAATTAAGTATCCTAATTCGTCTTAAGAACATAAATGTCTTTTGACTTAATAATATTGTAACTTTTATGTTAATTATTAATTTTAATTATGTAACTAACCTTTATAAAAGTGGTCATTACAAAACTACTCATTTTAAAAGTAGCCGTTGTGAAACTATTTGTTATAAATGTAGTCGTTACAAAACTAGTTGTTGTGAAAGTAGTCTTAAAAGCTAACTATTGTGAAACTAGTTGTTGGAAATGTTGCTATTTAATTGTTCCATTTTCTTTTAGTCATACACATTTTCTACAAATGCTGCAATCTTCTTCTTGCCCTCACTTGTAAAATGGATCCAAACTTTGACTTCGATAGACTTTGGAAAGAAATTGTTGATGAAACACTTGAAGACAACATTGAATAATAAATTATGAGGTATTAAGCGAGACGAAACAAGCAGAGAACAATAATTGACCCAGACAAATAAGAAAAGTCATAAATCACAATTCCCTGCAATGTTGGATTGAGATGTAGTTTGTGATGTGACAATCTTGTGGAGGTCGGTGTAGCTAGATTATTTGAAAGAGGAATAAAAATGCTACAGAGAATTTAATTGAAGAAAGGTAGGGGATGAAGAAAAAAATGGCTAATACCTCCATGGGATGCGAATGGAGAAAACTCATTGGAACATAATCAAAGGTAGGAAGAAATGAAGTGAGTTGATCATTAAGGGTGTTGGGGGAGAAAACGAAGCATCAAATGAAAAGGAAGGAAGAAAGTGGAAAATCACTTAATGCAGAGTGAAAATTGAAGAATCAATTAAGAGGTAGAAGAAAATTGAATGGATAAAATAAGGTGACAGCGAAAAGATAATAACATATATTAAAGAATTTAATGGTTATGGGTAGTCGCTTAGATAAATGCATAGGCATTAATGAGCATGAATAACAAAGAGATTTTTGTATGCTGAAAAAGAAAGTAAAATAGTTTGAAACAATTTATTCAAAATAGTTGAATATAAATAGATAGTTATGATGAAAATGAGGAGGCATACATTATTAAATGTTGGTGGAAGAATATGGAAAGGCAAACAAGGCATGGGAGAAGGGGGTGAAGGTTTTGGAGGGAAATTTTATTAGAGAAGTAAGAATTTTTATATACAGTAGATATGTGTGTATGATTGAGACATTTGAAGCTTGGCATAACCACTATTATAGGAATTCAAAAGACAGAAAGATTATGATTAGAAGAAAATTTTTAAAACAAGTAAATAAATACAAATAAAAATCTAAGATTTGATATTCTCGTGAAACGCCTATGTGGCTTCACATGGTTATAAATATATTTATTTAGGTAGAAAAGAACAAGCGCAAAGATTCTTTGAAAATTAATTGAAATTATATTAACTTTTAGTATAAACCTATTATTTAAATTAATTTAACAAACAAAGTAGGGGATCGATTAACTACATTTAAAAAAATATTAAAAGTGAAAATCATAAATTTTAGTTATAATATGGAAATATTTGAAAGATTTAAGTGGAATGAATTTTAAAAGGTTGGTTGGTTGTTGTTGTTGTGGAATTGTACAAGAGTACATACATAAGTCCATAGTTAGCGACGACTGTGGATAAGTTGTTGTTTTAGTTCACTGTGGGTAATGATTGTGGATATTTTGTTGAAATGCACGTGCATACATGCATGAATCCACAGTGGGTGATGACTATGGATACGAGTTGACATGTAAGTTGTCGTGGGTGTGTAGTTACAACCTAGTGTTATAAAGTTTGGTAGATTTGTATAAATGAGTCGGGGGTTAGATGGACGGGTGAACCCACATTGAGATCATGGTCGTTGCAAACCTCGTGATGTAAGCCACCATCGATGTATGTCTATATTGACAAAACCTCTAATTTCTTTCCGTGATCAGTATGGGCATTTACCCGAACGATTGTGTGATGGGCTATGTTAAGGGATATGACTATGTTGATCACTTGGCTGGTGAAAATTTCATGGAGTCATGTTTGCATATAGTGCATGACTAGGGCTTGTTGATTGAGGACATATTGTGATTATCATAAGGGAATGCAATTTTTGTATGCTTTTATTTGTTTACTTAGTGTGAATATGATAAGGCATATTTAGTATTTTATTTGAATGTATGTTTGTTTCTGTGAGCTTACCCTTATGTTGTTGCACAAGTGGTTTGTGTTAGTGATGATCGCGGTAGTAGACAGCGGGCTACCAGCAGATCATGTTCTTCATGACTGAAGGCCTATGAGTTCTAGTTGCTTCTATATCTACTTTATCTTACATCGTCTTAGTTCTAATTCAGGGTATGTAGTTGTGGCCAACTAGTAGGGAGTAAGTAGTAATATGTATCCTCTTTCCTTTTGTTGTATGTACTTACTGATGAGTACCTTGTGTTACATTAATGAGTTTGGTATGTGGATTGTAGGGCCATAAGACACAATACTTATATTTTGTTATGTTATTCGTATGTGTGATCCAATATATGTTTATTTTTTTACTTTGAATCTTTAAGTCGAAAAAAGTTATTTTTGACGACTAATTTTGAGAAAGGTAAAAATGAAACGAAAAAAAATTACACATAATTTTAGATAAATAAGATTAAACGTAGTCTTTTCGAGATATAATAGTTAATTTGTCATGTAACAAAAATGGGTTGTTACAATTGGTCAATGTAGGATCAACCCTTGCAACCTCCTTTGGAGGCTCAACCGTTGTTGCCTATACATTGTAAAAGAGAGTTGATGTCAAAGTAGAAATTATTTAAAAAGAAAATAAACTCGAAATCAGAGTATTTGATGTGACAAAAGAAAGTAACTCAAGAACGATAAATTAGCGATTACACAAAAAAAGATACCTTAACCTAAAGAGGATCAGCCCCTACAACCTTATTTGGAGGCTCAACCTTTATTGCCTATACATTGAAAAAGAGAGTTGATGTCAAAGTAGGTATTATTTAAGAAAAAAACTCAAAATCAGAGTATTCAAATGTGACAAAACAAATGAAAGTACCTCAAGAGCGATAAATTAGCTATAACACAGAAAATAAAACCCTACCTTGAAGAGGATCAACCCCTACAACCTCCTTTATTTAGACAAATCATTATTGCCTATACATTGAAAAGAGAGTGTTAGTTGATGTCAAAGCAATTGTTAATGCATAAGTGAAAAAATATTTATTTCGCACAAATGTTTGTTATCTTATTCACAAATTAATTGGATATAGCAAACAAAAAGGATAAGTGAAATATAGGCATCTTGAGGTGGCAAATAAACTCAAATACACAAATAGAAAAATAAATTAGCGATAGCAAAGAAAATGAAACCCTAACTTGAAAGAAAGAAACCCTAAACTTTGTGATAAAGAACAAGAAATTGAAAGAGATTCAACAAATTAGATTTAAAGAGCAAGGAAACATAAATCAAACAAAATCCATAGAATGAGGAAAGAAAATGACCTACTTGAATGGGAGATTCAAAGTATTAAACAAGAAAAGAAAGTAACCTCTTTCTCGAAGAGCCAAGAGAGCAAGCTTCTTCCAAGAGCGAGCCAAAAGAGAAAGTGTCAAAAGAGTACTCATAGCAAACCAAAAGAGAGATCATTGAAAGAGTTCCTTTACTTCTTGTGTTTTAAAGAGCAAGCGGGAATTTGAAGCAAATAGGCTTTGGCAAATGCTATATCCATTCCCTTTTTATTTTAATTTTAAATTTTTACTATCATTAATATTCTCTATACCCAAAATACCCTTATATGATTTTCAATCATTATTCCAAAAAGTAGTTTATAGAATGATGCTTATATTTTTGTAGCTTCTGAAAGTAACTTCCATAACACAAAATCTAAAAAAAAGTATTCCAGAAATTACTTTTTGGAATACGACAATAAAGTTCCGAAAACTAATTTCTAGGATGTTGTTTTAGATTTTGTGTTCTGAAAAGTACTTTCCAGAATTTAAAAATAAACGAAATTTCAAAAACTCATTGTATCGAATTTAATTTTTAAATTTCTTTCCTTCACAAAATTATTTCTTTTAATTATGTATAAATCGCAAAAATGGAGTACAAATGTATTGTGTTTGAAAAAGGAAGGTCATTTAAGTCATAGGGAATATAAGTGTACTTAGAAAAAAGGGGAGTGCCTAATTTATTTTTTTGTTCATATTTGTGTATAAATTAAAATTGTCATTAGAAATTGAGAGGAAGTTGTGATAAATTAAAAATATCTATAGACTAAAATTAATTAAAATTAAAAATGAATAAACAAAAGTAATTAAACCAATAGAATTGTCAACACATCACATGGGTGTGACTAGCAATTTAGGGTGAGATGGTATTTTGTTTCTTTTATAATGGAGATTCAAAATTTATAAAAGGGCTATTGGTTGAGTTCATTGGACTTTTTTTATAATTTGCGTTGGAATGGTTTCAACACATCTTATAATAAAACTGGTATTAAAGTAATTAATTAAAAATTCATGATAAAAAATTTGAGAAGAAATTGTTATATATGCTTACTAAGGACCAACCAAGTTTTCATCACTAAGCCCCTTAGGACAACAATAGTAAAGAAGAAACCCACAATTTGGTTAACCTCAACATTATTTATTATCAGTTCTTTATGTTTTCTCATTATGTTTAGGACATGATGTTTGGATGTTGTTAATATTTAGAATAAATTACATATGTATTTTTTGAAGTTTAAGAAAATTACACATATTTTTCCTCCTTTTGAAAAACTTACACATGTCTCTAGAGGCATGCGCATGATTCCAAGAGTCACTAGAGGCGAAACTTAGTAAGAATAACCAGTAATGTTACGAATGGATGAAGCAAGTCTCCCCTGAGATTTAAGGAACTTACACATGTCTCCCTTTTGTTTTTAAAACCTACACAAACCCCCTAAATGTTGTCTAAGCACTTGACAGTAGCAAGTCATATGTGTTAACAATTTTGATTAAAAAAAGACTAAAATATATTTTTCATTATCATAAATATGAAAATGTTTAGAATCTCTAACTACAACTTTTTTTGTCTATTTTCTATCCTTGTAAAATTTAAATTTATTACTTTTTGACTCGGAACTAGGTTCAGGTACATCCGAACATATGTGTATGTTGTTGTAGAAAGTGTGACATTTTTAACTTTTCTACATTGATCATATGCTTGGAGCTAGGTTCGGGTACATCTGACTACAAAATTCGAAGGACACATGAGTTAAGTATTAAGTTTGTAAAACCTACATGTATGTTGTTGTAGTAAGTATTAAGTTTTTTAATTTTTCTATGTTAGTTATACATATAAGTGATGTAAAAATGTTGAAAAATCTGATATTTTTTACAACATACACGTAGGTTCGGATCTATTAGACCTTAGCTGTGAGATAAAAAATAACATATTTAAATTTTGCTAGTACGAAAAATATGAGGACATTTAGGATATTTGTGTAAATTTTATAAACAGAAGATAAACATGTGTAATTTCCTTAAATCTAAGGAGAGACATGTGTAGGTTTTATAAAAGGAAAAAAATACATATGTAATTTCCTTATATCTTAAAAGAAACACATATAATTTATTGTAATATTAGTGATTAAACTACTTAAATCTTATTTTGCTTTGGTTAAGTTTTTTTATTGTCAAATATAGTGTATTATGATTTTTTTAAAAACTTAAATTAGATTAATTATTTGTAATCACCAATCTAAATTTTATTTTTTATAATTTTTAAATAATATATAATAAAAATAAAAAAAACAAAAAAACAAATTATAATTTTAAAATATAATAAAATATTGATACATCACACGAGTCATCATAATAGTAATAATTAAAGAGAATCATGTGAGATAATTTATTATATATCAATATAAGAGATAAAAATAAAATTAAAAGTAGGATTTTGTCATTTTGATATTTAAGTGCAAAATATAACGAAGCAAAATTTGTCACTATTTTAAAACTATAAGGGAAATAAAAGAAAAGATGGATACTTATGATTTAATACTAGTATTTAATATTAATTGAAAAAAATTACAAATTTAATGAGTCTGACAACAAAATTCGAAGGACACGTGAGTTTGGCGCCAATATCCGAAAACAAACTGGCCCATCAAAATGGCTACTGCATAGCTTAAATTAGCCTTACTGGAGATTCACACTATAATTATTCTCCCAATTTTTATTTCCTCATACACAGGAGTTCATACTTTTCGCTTGCGGGATGGACACATGCAAAACGAAACCTTCTGAACGACAAACCAACATCAACATCGTCAAGTGGAAATTGCCAGAGAATCGTCAAGCTGTTGTGAGGAAATGGTAAGAAACATATCTATACCAAAATATTATCATGATTGCTCTCGTTCCTTTCAATTATTTTAGCCCTTTCCCCTGTGTCAAGTTATCCCAATATTGTTGGTTCCACGTGAATTCAAGAAGGGGGAGGGGTTGAATTGAATTTATAAAATTTAACAAAATAATTTTCATAAAAATCCAAAAAATATAAAACAGATAAGGTTGTAAAGAGGACAAAACACAGAGAACTTTAATGGAATAAAAACTCTTAGGCTCAATGGGAGAAAACAACCAAGGCTCCAACTGGATCACTCAATCCAATTGAATAAAGAACACTTCACTATTTAAAGAGCCAATATCCAGTACAAGTGTAGAACCTATTCTATCCTTATACATGACAATCCCAAACCTAACTCTAGACTTATAAGACTTTTTCCCAAACCTTTTTCCTCCACAAAGTTTCTCACTCAATTGTTGATTTAATTCTAAATTAGACTTTTTCCAAACCTAACTCTAGATTTGTATGACTTTTTCCCAAACCTTGTTCCTCCACAAAGTTTCTCACTCAATTACTAATTTAACTCTAAACCAGACTTTTCCCAAATCTAACTCAGATTTGTATGACTTTTTCTCAAACCTTGTTCCTCCACAAAGTTTCTAACTCAATTGCTGATTAAATTCTAAACCAGACTTTTATCAAATATTTCAAAGTTACCTTTAAAGTTTCTAAGTAGAAGGCACAATATAAACCTTTAAAGATTTGCTAACCTGACCTGACCTGATGTAGGGTCACTATGTAATATAATTTCATGAGGTATCAAAACAAGTATAAGGCCTTAAAGGTTTTGTTTGTTGTAGGGATTCCTTTCTTTGGACTAGAGATAATTTAAGTCATGCAGTAGCCATGTTGAACATAAATCAATTATGTTCTGATTGCAAAATAGGTTTGCTGGTCATGCCATAGGTATTTATTTTGGGACATCAGATCTTAGGGACTTTCAATTATGGCTTCTGTTATAAATTGAATGTCTCACAGTTTGTGACGTGAACATATAAGTGTGCATAAAGTATTTCTTATATTTAATTGAAACTCAAATAAATACAGAGATGAAATACTTTTGTTCACACTCTGCTCTTAACTTGTGTTGTATATTTGTAACTTCTATTAAGTTCTCTAAGCTGATATGGTATGTAATATTAATTGTTTCAGCTTGGAAGGCATAGTTAAGCAAAGTGGGCTTGTTCAGTTTCTGGAAAGATTTGAGGCAAAAGTGAATGCTGCTGCCAAAAATGAGGTATCTAATCTGATATTGCGTGAACAATGTGATGATTTTCTTATCGTGAAAAACTTTAGACTTCTTGTAGATTTTCAGCTGAGACCCTTCTTGTTTCTGTAAGAAAATATTCCAAGAATTCACTTTCAAACATGCTGACTTATACATGACATTTTTTGGCTTGAGTTGAACTTTCAAATGGCCTTTACTTTGGTTTATTTTTCTGTTTCCTTCATCATTTCACTTTTGAACAAAAAAATAACAATAGCATTATTATTCACCATGAAATCTTTTTTAATAATTTCTTCCAATGTTCATTTTGGTATCCCTCTATACCTTTTCACAGGGATAAACACCATGCAATCTACTCTCCTCACAAGTGCCTCCCTTTAAAGCCCAACAGTCATTACCATAGTATCTAGTTGGTCATATAGCCGTACAATAAAAATTTCCTTTGAGTTTGGTCAGTACTTTGAGGTTAAAAATAACCTCCTATGCCTTCTTCCAATTTAATTGCCCGCATTTTTTTCTGTGTGTGATATCTTCATTAATTTCCCCATCATTTTGTACTATTGTTATTCTAATTTTCTAAAACACTCAACTTGAAGCATGATCTTGTTTATCCTGATTACTTTGTAATTTTTTATTCTTTGAGTTTTAGGTTCTAATATCATTACATCTCATTCTCAACAAATTATGTATTCTACTTCCATGTGAATAAATTGTTTTGAAAACAAGAATATATTTATCAACTACATGATCTACATCTATTTACAGGTTGAGTACTTTAAATGCTTATCTGAAAAGGTAAAAGAAATATCTTCAGAACTAAAGACTGCTGAATCCAAACCTGGTCCCTCAAACTCTACTGGCTCAGTGGAAATCTTCTCTGCTCAAGGTATTGAGATGGGATAAGCATGTTTTCTGGAATGCTCCCATGGAAACTTTTCTAACCTTCAACATCAAGCATTCCTTATTAATTTAAACAATGCTTTAGAGATTCCTGCATTTTTTTTATGAGGGGGGTTGGGAGAGGGGGCTTCATATAAAGTATTTCCCTCGGAATGCACTTAAGATTCCATATCTTGTTTTTTTTATGTTATTGGGTACTGAAACCTCAACTCTAATTATTGAAAATTTCAATAATAAAAATATGTTTGAAACAAAAGACAGAACGAATCTTAAAAATAGTTTTCTTTTAAAATACAATTGAGGATGTAAACTCAAATGAGCCTAATTTTGGCGGGAGGACAGTTTCAGTAGAATTGGACAATAACAAACTAGGAGGTCAATAATATTGTGATGTTTGATAGAAAAATCTTTCGTTTTTTTTCCCTTGAGGCTGTATTGTTAGTTTGATCATTCAGTTCCCACCTGATTTATAAACTAATATATATTGCTTTTCTAATGCTATTTAAATCCCTATAATGTTTTCTCAGCTTTAAGGTAACAGTTTATTTTATAGGCTTGTTTCAACCTTTTGGTGGCATTCAGTTGTTTTGCACTTAAATTGAATTTGACAAAGCTGTTCCCCTTCTCCCCCCCCCCCCCCCCCCAATGCGCCTCTGTTTTTCTATTATATTCACAACTGTTTCAAAATGTACATGAAATACTTCCAGCATCTCCCAATACACATGTACCTGTATCTGATTTTTTCTCAGTTTACTGAATGTTCATGTTTGCCTATTCTATTTCTAGAAACTGGAAAATCTGCAAATACAGAATGGAAGGAGCAGGTTTATCAACAGGTAATAACAACAGTTGTTTTTCTTCACTTTCTTTTTCTTCTTCTTCCTTCATTTGTTTTCTTTTTCTTATCTCTGAAATCTATCTTCCTTCATATTGTATGCATATATTTGTCAAATTCTACCAAAGTGCACTCTAAAGGATATATACATTTTGTATAACTGTATATTGGTTATACTTTGCTCCCACTCCTACAACCACAAGTAAACTAAAAGCATGCCATACTAATCTCCATGAGATTATGTTTTCCCCAATCTTAGGATAGCCTTTGTCCACATAAAGCAAACCTTTTCCAGGTGCATTTTTAATGTATCTGAGGATATGAACCACAGCTTAATTAGCATCACAGGTAGCAGTCAGCAGGAATAGTCTTACCACACATACAACAAAGGTAATAACAGTTCTAGTTAAAATGAAATAGTTAAGTCTACCTACCAACTCCCAAGCACCAATATCTACCCTAGTCTTTCAATATCTCCCCGTGACCTAGGAACCACTTGACATTGGGGATATCCTTTAAGCTGTGTGACAAGGTATCATGATTCCTGACGACCTTTTCCCTTGAACCAAAGTTGGACAGCAGCCCAGCTCAGATGGCATAATTGGCAAACCCAGTGAGTTTGTCACAGGGAATGAGCAGTACATTGGTGAAACTAACGGCCACAATGGTTGAATTGGACCTGGAAGTTGACACCATGTTGCTCTTGGGCTGGGGGTAGCATGGTTGAGGTCATCCGAAGGTCAGGAAGCCACCCGAAGAGGTTTTGGTGAGTGTGTGCCATTGGAAGAGGGCTCACAAGCTGGGTAGAGCCATTCGAAGGGAGTTCAGTTCTGCCATTTGAATTAACTCTCATGGGCATAATTTATATCTTATAAATACAGATGTGTCAGTTATTGAATATTAAATGAAATATATACTATATAAATTACAAATATTATTTAATATTAAAATATGTTCCAACGTGTCGAAATCCATAATTTTTTAAGATTGACATGTCAGAGAATTGAGTTGTGTCATGTCACGTGTCGGTGTCGATGCTACATAGCTCATGGGCATAATTTATATCTTATAAATACAGATGTGGTTTCCTACACTATTTTCCATTGGTAGGAGGGTTGTTTTTAAGTGAAGTATTTTATTGATTGACATCGACTATTTTATAGTCAATAATTACCTTGTGTAATAGACTAGGTACTCACATTCTGTTCTTTTCATGAAAAGTTAAGACAGTTTCTGATATTTCCTTTTGGCTTGAAATGAATAAAATCATATCACTTTCTACCGTTAAGACTTTTAAGCTGCTTAATAATTTTGGCAATTGGACATCAAATTCTCTTTTTCTGCTTAATAAAGTCATATCTGTATGTCACTTTGTTTGTCTATGTTGTGTTTGTGTGTACTATTTGTATTATTATGTTCGTTGATTTTCTAATAATTAATGAGCAGTAGCTATTTATCTGTTCCTGTAGATAATGATAAACCGAACTTGAAACTGCAACTACAATTGTTGTGATACTTGCAGGTTCAAAGGATAAATAGTGCATGTTTCCCAAAAGTTAATGCCATTTACCAACAGTTGAATAGAAAACTTCAACAGGTTGGTGATTGATTCAAGCAAATTATGATTCTAGAAAACTTGGATTTTGCACATTTTGTTACTCCTAATCTTTTCTATTTATATTAAATTTCTCCAGCTTGAGTCTTCTCCTCAAGAGCCAAACACATTGGAAAGAATGAGATTCAGTATGAAAGTATTGGAAAATATTTTGGCACTCTTAAGAGTGAATAAATGCCAGATTACCACTGAATTCAAGGAGAAACTAGATAAAGCAGAAAAGTTTATACTACATAACTTTTCCTCAAAGAATGTTTCTTCACGTTGTCAAGGACAACAACCTTCAGCTGATGTGCAATCCAGGCAACAGTATCGTCCATCACATTCTAGTATTTCCCCATTGAAAATACATGAAACAGAAGCATCATCACAAGCATTGGGGACACATAACTATCATATGATGAAGGATGTTTCTCAGCAAAAGATGTGTTTACAAGAGCAGCAAGCGGCCAAAAAATATAGCAATTCACAACAGTCTGGTCCATCACATTCTAGTATTTCCCCTGTGAAAATAATTGAAACAAAACAATCACCACAAGCATTGGGAACACAGAACTATCATATGATGAAGGATGTTTCTCTGCAAAACAAGACGTGTTTACAAGAGCAGCAAGATGCAAAACAATATAGCAATTTACAACAGGATGTAAATCAACTGTCTATCATAAAAGGTACATCTATTGATTCACTCGGTGTTGTACATTTTTATACTACCTTTTCCATGTTCTCTATGAGGTTACTGGCAAACATATTTTACAATTTGTAAATCTCAGGCGCTGGCAATTCTGTACAACAGAAAACACAAGGGGCACAAAAAGAAACTGAAGCATTTAGTGTCAGTGTCAACAGTCAGGGGATTTCAGCTTCACCCTTGATTGAAAACTGCAATAAGCTTAAAGAAATTTCCTGTAAACCTACACTTACTTCTGATGAGCCAAGTGCTGCAATGCAACGCTTTCTTAAAGTGGTTGGTCTAAAACTTGCTGTTTGCATTCTTCTATTTGTTTTTCTTTGAATGTAAGAAAGTAGTTGTCCTAAATTCTATTATTGTAATATACTTTCAGTTAAGCTCCATTTCACCTGAAGCATTGACTGCATCGGTTGGTGAAATTAGAGAGGTGAATGATGTGATACCAAGTTCAGAATTCATAAATGGACCACCAGGGACAAATTTAGCATCGGATATTGAGCCATTTTCACAAGATAGATACATCACTTGCAATGGTTTTGATCCAAGGGGAAGGAAGAGGTCTCACAGCATGATTTCAATGACTGCCTTTGACACTTCCAGTATATGTGACAGTAACCAGTTGACTGATGCTGAGAAACCTGACTTGACTTTCGTCACATCTAAAATAAAGCATCCTAGAATTGTGGTAATATATCTTCTTTCTAATTTTTTTTCTTCACAAATGCAATCTACTAAAGAATATATCATTATTTTATTCAACGAAATCTGCAATTCTGTATACTGTACTTAAGTATCAGTTTCTTCATTTCTGCAATGAATTCATACGTTGGATAAAATTATGTGTTGGGCTTATATTTAGTATACATCACATTGCCTTTTGAATGGAATCTCACTAGTATATATGTCAAGGAATTGAACATCTTTTTGTTGATTTACTCTTTGTTTTTGTTGTTTTCTGCTTTTTACATATGCTAATTATGATTTGTTGTCCTCCGTTCTCTGTATTTTTTTCCTGTAACTTAAAATTGTTCTATTATAAACAAAGAAAAAAGAATTCATATGCTAAAAAGCTTTCACAGTCATACCATTAGTTATTACATCAACAATAGATCCTAGTTTATGGCCATATTTATAAATATCTTTTGATGAAAACCAAGGATAAATGGTTCTGATGTTGGTGCCGTTCTATGGTAAATTTACCATAGCTCCAGTCAGTTGCTGAGAACTAACCATTTTGGATTTTAAGTGATGTCAATTCCCACTGGTTCTATCTTAACATATAAAAGTTTTCTGTCCTTAAAAGCTTCCTTGTATGTTTTTTATGCTCCCACAAATTTTCATTTCTTGCTATTTCCAATAAATTTTGTTACATTATCACACTTTGCGTCATTATTGTTAGAAAGATCAGGTTATGTTATGATTGCTCCTTGGATGAATCACTTTGTCCTTTTCAATGACTGCACAATCCAAAACTATAAGAATGCAGCTTTCCATTATATATAATATTACTTTGCTTATTTCTAAAACTTTGCCTCCTTCATATAACCTAATAATTGGTAACTCTACCAGGAAAAATGTTCTCTCTTAGAAGAAATAAAGGAGATAAATAAACTATTGATAGACAGTGAGATAGTTATTGGAGAAAAAGACAGCATTGAAAGTGCAGCTGGAGGCGCTGCTGAAGACAGTGAAGGATTGGTTATTAAATTCCTTTTCAATGCAGTAACTGTCAATCAGAACCTAATATCCCATCTTTCTGCTGATAAAAAGGTGAATTATTTTATATTCTGTTTTGAACTATGCACATTGATTTTTTGTCTTTTATTTTATTGACTATGTGTATTGGTCATGCAGTCAATAATCAAACCGTTGTGGTTGCTTGTTCCCACAAGTTATCCATTTTGCCCACCTGTTGTTTTAGACAAAATGCCGTTGGAAGTCAGGTTAGAGATTATGATGGTTCTCTTTTATTTATACTTTTATGCAAGTATTCATCTAATTTTGAGTGGTAATCTAGTCAAGTTTGTAACTAAGGAACTCTTTCATTGGCCAAAAAAGAGGCAATGAGAATATTATTTAATAACCATAAAAAATAAAATCACAGTTTTCACTTTATTAAATCCTAATTCATTAATGATTTTGATGTCTATTTCCTAAGCCTTGCATTTATCAGCATAATATAACTGCAATTTTTTTACAGATATTCATCTCCTCTACATAACAAAAATGTGAAATATTCATTCTCTGTCCACTATATTGAGTTGAAAAAATCAATGATTTTGGCACCTGTCTTCTAAGCATATACGATTAATTGGAATAAAATTAGCTCAAAAATTAAATTATTTTCACCTTTCCTTCATTTTATCTTTATTACTTTGAATTTTACCTGAACCTTTATCAAGGAGGAGGTTTGTAACAATTTATAAAGTTCATTGGAGGTTGACATAGGTCTGTATGGGAGGTTTGTGTAGATTTGGTATTTGTGAGCTAGTTTGGTTAAACCTTTAAACAAACACTTATAGGAGAAGAAAATTAAATGAATCAAGGATGTAACTTGAATAAAACACGTAAGTTAAAATCCATTTATGCACCATAACTTTTTTAGAAGCTCCCTTATCTATTTACTCCATAATCACCTATGAAATAAAAAAGGCTCAGCACTCTAACGTTAGAAAAGTCTTAACGATAGGGTAAATCTTTCCGAAGTATCTGTATTTCATGGGCCCACAAAAATGTTTACAATTTGAGAAATGATCAAGCCTTTCAATTCAAACTTTGGTCTTTAAGTCTGATAAAAGATTATCCTGAGGACCATAACACAATAACCAAACTTATAGTCAAATTTATTATAATGGCTGAACTCCAGCTTTGTCATCGTCTTTGAAAGTAATAATTTCGATGTCCTTGTGAGGATTAACCTTTAATTGTGAAACTTACCATTCCAAATTCAGTAGTATAGTTGTCTAATCATTCTGTAATTTATTTTAGTAGCATACGCTTATATTTGTTAGATTCCATTTGAAAACCAATTGGCATTAAATCAATAGATAGATAAGCTTCTCCCCAACTCCCCTGAATGCTTGCTAGAACAGGCGAGCCTACCAAAATAGGAAATTTACCAAGGTGAGTTATAGGTTCTTATACCAGGTTAGATTCTATCTTAAAATACATTATCATTAAGTGAAATTTCCCAACAAATATATGGGCTACATCTCAAGAATTAAGACAAGGGATGCGGAACCTTTCAACAATATTTTAATAAGAATTGAAACTCATTATTTCAAATAATATATTTTGAATTTTTGCACAGTTACTATGTCAATTGGTAGGGACTTTATTGTGAATAATATTCCTGATGATTTGGTTTATGACCGAGCCCAATAACGTTGTTCAATACATGTAGGTGACCTTACCTGGTGGGATAAATTTTTTGTTGTTGTACTTTGTCAATTGGTGGTATGGTATTTTAAATTTAGGTACTTCTGAACTCCAGATTGTGATCCTTCACTCTTGTAGTCAGATGGAAGTAGTCCCCTGCATTCAAGAATTATATTTTTTAGACCCCTGCCCCCTGTATTTATGTGGACCGGAAGTTCTTATAAGGGTACGCTAGAAACTAGTATGGTCACAACAAATATAGTGCACTAAATAACATTTGTAGAATGTGAATGCAGTAGTATGAGAAAATAGGAAATAGAAATCAACCACATGCCCTGATGACAAATGATACTGCAAAATAAAATAAATGTTCCTTAAAAATTCTGGGATTGGAAGTGCTTGATATGATGTGTCATTTATTCAAAATTCTCTGAACATAAAAGTAGACTCTGACTTCTAATTACTATCCTATACATATGAAACTATATTGATGTTTCTAAAATATGAAACTATATTGATGTTTCTAAAAGTTTCATGTTATATTGTCGATATTCACACAGTTCTTAATCCTGCATGATAGGCATTTAGGAGACAGGTGTTAAGAACTAAGATATTGGATTCTATAAATGTTAAGTTTCATATACAATAATCTAGACCTTACATATGATTAGTATTTCTCATTTTTTTCATGACTACATTTACATCTTAGCAGTTAATGGTGATTGGTTACCTTATATTTCTAAATAACTTTACACAAAGCTTCCTGACATCAGCAATACTTCATAAATGAGGACTATTTGTTGAAGTTGTGTGATTGACTGATTTTCAACTCTTCATTTTTGTGTTTCTATTTGAAGTTTAAAATCTCCCTTGTTCCTCTTTTTCTTATAATTTGAACAGTGAGGGCATGGAAGATCTATCAACGATAGCAAAATCAAAGCTGAGACATTTTCTCCAATGCTCGAATCAACCCAGGTCACTCGGGGATATAGCAATGCAATGGGAACGCTGTGCCAGAGAAGCAATCCTTGAGTATGCAAAATGCATTGGTGGAGGAACCTTTAGCTCAATATATGGAGGGTGGAAGATGTGTGAAAGTTATGCTTAAAAGGAAGTTGCATTTAGTCAACCAAGCATGTACATTTTGTTGTGCTGGCATGTCCTGAATAGACTTGATGTATAGTAGTAGCTCTACAGTAGATAATATTAAATTGTTCATCTTAGTGAATTTGTTGGAACTTGGAAGCGTTAAAGTTCTACTTGATTAAAAATCAGTGTTTTATAGTAAATGGGAAGAATTCGCTACTACATATACATAGCTCTATAGTCAATTTGCCAAAAAGGGTTAAGGCTATAGGTTGTAAATGAGTATTAAAGAAGAAACTGAATAGTGACAGATCAATAACTAAATATAAAGCACGTTTAGTAGCTAAATGCTTTAAACAACAGAGTGGAATATACCTTTTTGACGTTTATTCACTTGTATGTCATTTGTCAACTATAAGAATTCTTCTTGCTTTAACATCTATTGAACACTTTGTAGTGCATCAAATGGATATAAAGACAACTTTCTTAAATGGAGAGTTAAATGAAGAAATCTATATGGAACAACCTAAAGGGTATGTCATGAAAGGTCTTGAGAAAAATATTTGTAAATTGAACAAATCTTTGTATGGTCTTAAACAAGCACTTAAGATGTGGCATCTTAATTTTGGCAAGGTGGTAAAGAGCTATAACTTTCAGTCTAGTTATTCAGATAAATGTCTTTACTATCGTTTCATGTCAAATAAGATAGTCATGATATGCTTGTATGTTGATGACAAGTTAATTCTTGGCTCCGATCATTCTATAGTGAGTGATGTGAAAACCACTTTGGCTAAAGAATTTGACATGAAAGATCTTGGTATAGCTAATACCATTCTTGGTATGAAAGTAAGCTTTGAAAGACAAGTTATCTCCCTCAGCCAAACTCATTATATTGAGTAGTTACTTTCTACTTGGGGATACAGTGAGTGTAAACTGAGTGAAACATCATATGATTATAACAAAAGACTGAATCCTAATGAAGGGACCAATGTGGATAAGTTAAAGTACTCAAAACTGATATGTAGTTTCATGTATGGTATGAGTTGCACTAGACCTGACATAACCTTTGCAGTTGGCATGTTGAGTCCTTTCACTAGTAATCCTAGTAAAAAGCATTGAGATGCCCTTAGTAGGCTGATGAGATACCTTAAAGGTACTAAAGATTATGCTCTATGTTATTCTGGTTATCCTCAAGCTGTGGATGGATATTCTGATGTCTCATGGTGTTCAGAATTTGGAAATAGTAAATCCACCAGTGCATATGTATTCACTCTGGGTGGAGCTGCTGTTACTTGAAAATCCAAAGACGGACTTGTATTGCGTTGTCATCAATGGAATAAGAACTTTTTTCTTTAGCCTCAGTTGGTGAAGAGGTAGAGTGGATAAAGAATTTGATTATGGATATTCCTTTGACTAGACTAAAGATTAATTCTTTAAGTTTATTTTGTGATAATTAAACAGCAATCCAAGTGGTAAAGAATGCTCTCTTTAATTCAAAGAGAAGACATGTGAGACTGAGACATGTGTTGTTGAATTATTTGAGAGAAGAAGGAGTTATCACCTTGGTCAATGTTAGATTGAAGGATAACATGGTCGATGCTCTCACAAAAGGTTTGGCTAAAGATCGATTATTCAAAACAGTGGGGAAAATGTGGTTAAATACTATGTAGACAAGTCTTAATTATCATTTACTTACCTTTAATTTTGTGTTTTGAATTATCAAATCTTCCTTTGTTGGCCAAATGATAAGCACGATTTACATGTTTCATCGACGATCATGGTTGCTAACTATTTTGAAAAGGATGAGTTATTTCATTCCAAACTTAATGAGATGATTTTAATCTAATTCAAAAGTTCTATCAGAGAAGCTTGTGTCATTCCAAACTTGATGATATAAACCTACCAAGTTGTCATATTCTTTTGGTTAAATGATCTTTTTCCAAACTTGATGCTAGATTATTTGACTTTAAGGAATTAGTAACTGTGATATTCTAAATTGAAACATAGAAATAATTGATTATATAAGAAGCCTGTTGGTCTTGTTCTTAATTGAAATTTGACATTACAAGACTAGGTTATTGTAAGTGACGTGACTATTAGTCTTATTTTGTGAAACGAGACAATCCTTACTCTCTTACAAATAAACTTAGGTTGATGGCTCTTTATGACTTAAACTATTTAGGCCTTGTTCATAACTTATGAAACTGGCTTCATGCTTATGAACATGACATTATGATACTTTATGACATTGATATATGTTCTTCTTTGCCTGATGATATGATGCTAAGCTCTTTTAGTAGAACTAGAAATTTTTAGTAGTTTATTCAAATGATTGAATTCATGATAATATGAAATTCATATTTGACATTTTACAGGGGATGACAAAGATGGAGGAGAGCTTAATAAGTGGGATCCAGAGGAGGACGACCAACTTGATATATGAATATATCATTTAGAGTAGTAAGGGACTTAACAACTCACCTGTTATTGCCCATTATGTTGGAGTCCATTTACTTGAGACTTACATTTTGTTATTTCTATTTTGTGAATATTATGATTATTATGCTTCTTTTTTATATTTGTAAGGCCTTAGACTATTTTGACTGACCTACTTATACTTGATTGTTATGCATATGTTGGTTGTGAACTGATTTTTAGATTATTTTTTTAGATGTTGGGATTTGGATGAGTTTAGATTTAATATAAAACTCTTGAAATTTATATTGATATATTGATCTCATAACAGATTCATGAGAATGATGATTCACTTAGTTTGATTGCAAATATTATTTGAGTTTAATGTTTTATTATTACAACTCTTTGATCGATCCGAGTTGATTGTCTTGGACTGAATGTGGATGGTTCATGTTTGTTGGAACTTGGAAGCTTTAAAGTTCTACTTGATTAAAAATCAGTGTTTTATAGTAATGCATGTTCATGGGAAGAATTCACTACTACCTATACACAGCTGTAAAAGAAATCTATAAACTAATTGGTATATGAAAAAATTAATTTGTAATTGTATTAACTTGTATGTAGTTAGACAAGACATCATTTTAATAATTGTTTTGTTTTGTTTTTGTTTGCTTTTGATTTAAAATTTAAATAAAAATAAAAACTAATGACTCATGTAGTATTATTCCGATTATTATTTATAACAAATTAAGATAATTTCAATATTTCTAATGGGTAATTTTTTAATATAAATTCACTTATATTTTAAAAGTCATATTGAACTTTAAATATGATGAATATTAATTAATTTTAAATTATATTTTATATACTTTAATTATTTTATTAAATTTTTTAATTTAACAATTAAATTAATATAGTTTCACTCTAATAATATACTACCTTACCAAATTTAACATTATATACCCATTCTTACACATAGGGGTGGAAATAGGCCAGGACAGGCCAGGCTTGGTTAGGCCTGGCCTTAGCCTGATTTAAAAACATAAAGCTTGGCCCGACCTATTTACCTGTCATAGGCTTTTTTTTCCGGCTTGGCCTAGCCTATTTAAAATCCTGGTTTGGCCTGCGAGCCTATTAAAAAGCCTATTTTAATAGAAATTTTAATTTTATAAAATACTTTAAATCAATTTAAGAAAATTAAAGAAACAATTTTTAAACAGAAAATGTCTCAACATCTTACTTATATTTCAAAATAAGTAATAATCATTTTATGAGATTTTCAATGCGATTTTTTTGAAGTGGTTGATCATCCACCTTCATAATAAGGAAAAATATTTTTAGAAAA
>CM023955.1:30666275-30676390 GCA_013407115.1 Glycine latifolia
TGAAAGCTAATCCTTCATCATTTCATCGTTCTAAACAATATTCCCTATAGGACCCTGGGCTAATTCTAGCCCCAACTCAAGATGGGTCACAAAACATAGAAAACCACCAGATTCAAAATCAACCGGAGAAACTTGAGTTTCTTACCTCAGTGGCGACCAGAAAGGCTTTAGGACAACTTTCCCAAGCTCTGATGTCCTTCACACGCCTTGGGTCTCAGCCAAACTCAAGTTCTCTGAGTTTTTCTTTGAAATCTCTCTTCTCACTCACAAGGGGTTTTTCAGAAAAGCAAGTGAAGGATTAAGTTTTCCCAAAGGTTCATCTCACAATCAAAGGTCATAGGAAGGTGTTTAGGCTAGTATATAGGGTCCCAGAAAGCTTAGAACTGCCATCCATGGAGGTTGGAGGTCCAGAGAAGAAGAAAGGCTTTTTTTCTCTCTCCATTTTCGCGTTATGCCCTTTATATACTCAGCCTGCCCGAGGTCTGGCCCGATCCGCGTCACCTCTGGCGCGATCCGCGCCACAATGGCGGTGCTCTGGCGCTAACAGCGCCATCCCCGCGCTAACCGCGTGAACCTTACGAGACCTTTGGCGCCACCCGCGCCACCTCTGGCGCTGTCAGCGTGAAAATCCAGAGAAAAAAAGTTTTCCAGGGCACTTATGGCGCGATCCGCGCGGCCCTCGGCGCTATCCACGCCACAGCTAATGGGTTTGGCGCTGTCAGCGCCAAACCTGGCGCGGCCCGCGCCACAACAAAAATCAGGTTTTCTGATGTGAATCCCCGCGCGACAGCGCGGGGGTATGGCACCAACCATGCCATAACTTAGGGTTATCACAATGTGTTCCTGGTAACCAACTTAGTTCAGGCTTATTCATTACCTTGACAGCCAATTGGTAATGAACTTGTTATTCCCCCGAGTGAAGATCCAGTTATCATTCCTGACAGGTCAATGTTGCGTGCAAAGGGTCGTCCAAGGTCCACTAGACTATATAACGAGATGGACGAAGTCGAAACATCTCAGAGACTTCGTAAATGCAGTCTGTGCAAGCAAGTTGGACATACTCGTAGAGGTTGTCCTACTCGGGGTGGTGTTTCATGATTTTGTAATTATGTTTGATTGATCAGTGGTATGTTATGTGTATTTGATTTATAAAGTTGGACATCAATTTTCCTTTTTTATTTATTTTTTTATTTAGCATGATTTATGTTACACGTACGACGTTATGTGAACTATATTAAAAATTGAATATTGGAAATGCGAACAATACATGAAGACGGCTAACAAATACGTCGTTGAACACACCTAACAAGGGCGTGGTTTTCGGTCACCGAGTACTTCCCTAAATGCAAATTCCCAAATCATATAAAGAACGACCTGGTTGGCAATCACTCTGTTTATCTTTATTGACCCTAATCAATTTGTAGAGTCCCTCGGTCCCATTGTTGTTGTCTTGTGTCTGGTGCCCCAGTCAACCTGTCCAACGTGTAAAGATCGTTGGTTTTTTTCCAACGTGCCTCAGTCAACCTTTCATTTTTTCCTATGATGTGCTGGTGTTTATGCTTCTTCTTGTTATCATTTTCAATTTGGGGTTGCAGAAAGAACAAAGAAGTAGTTGTTGCTACTTCATATGGCCCCAAAGAGGAAGCGCAAGTTAAGGGTTTATTTTTCCATCCAATGCACGTAATTAATTTAACACATGCGGCGTCGTTGAACACCCCCAACATGATGTCCACTTAACACGCCCAACAAATTGGTCGTGACTGAACACGCCTAACAAGGCGCATGATTGAACAGGCCTAAACCCAAGTGGTTGTGACTGAACACGCCAAACAAATTGGTCGTCACAAAACACGCCTAACAATGGCGTCATTGAACACGCCTAACAAGGGTGTCATTGAACACACCTAACAAGGGCGTGACTGAACACGCCTTACAACGGCGTCATTGAACACGCCTAACAACGACGTCATTGAACACGCCTAATAAGGCCGTGACTGAACACACCTAACAAGGGCGTCGTCGAACACGCCTAAGTAGGGCGTCATTGACCCCTATATAAGGCAGACACTACCACACAAGACACCACTACCCACACAAGACACCACTACCACACATCACACCTCCAGAAGCTAAATTCAATCTGAATACCATGGCATTTTTAGGAGAAACAAGCAGTCAGACAATTGCTAACTCCAAATTAGCATTCCTTTTTCCAAATGGATCAATGAAACACAACGAAACTGGTGTTTGTTTTCAGTGTCCTTCACCGATACCAATGCGAGTTCCTGATGACTGTTCTTTTCAGACACTGAAGAGTAGGATACATGACACCCTACTGCTAACCAATGCTCATGTTGTTGATGAGATTCACTACCGGCAACCATCCCTACATGCAGGTCAGCACTATTTTTTTCATTCTTTACAACTGACAAATGATGATGATGTTTGCACAATGTTAATGTGCAATGACAAAATGTCGGGTGCTGGCCCAATAGAAATATTATGTAGCATCAACAGAACACCAGATGGTATACTCAACCTGCTTCGTGAGAACATTGTCCCCCAACATGATGCAATGCTATATTACAACGGCAAGTGGAAAATACCACGAGGAGCGGATTTTATTGGGTATGCCTTTACTGGAACAAACCCAATACGATTCAAAATTCCTTTAGGCTGCACCACTGAAACACTCAAGGATGTCATCAAGGAAGTTGTACCTGTCGGGGTTCCTCCTAATGGGATTCACACGTCAAGGGTGGTGAGAAAATTGTTTTTCCGACATCCAGCCCATCCCAATATTCAGACACCGCAATCAAATATGACATTAAAGAGTTGATTACCGATGAAGACGTGTTCAAGATGTTAGCAGAATCCAACTACTGGAAACGTTTTGATCCAATTGAGATTTTGGCTGCCTTTACCAAACCGGATATCCAGATGGAATGACACATGTATGCTCCGTTTTGTTATTTTTTTAATTAGTTATTTTTAACAATTTGTGTTATTCACAGCATTTCTAGTCGGATATCTTCAGGGTTCACGTGTTTAAATAATAATTAGACAGATCCATATTAAAATAAAGGTTACAAACAAATGTAAGTTAAAATAAAGGTTAAAACAAAACTAAGAAGGTGGTGGCCACCGCCGGTTACGCGCCTGACGATCAGGTAGCCTTCGTCTTCGCGGTCACTCAGAACTGCCTAGCTCAGAGGGCGCTGGCTGAGATGGGCCTGCCTGGGACGTGGGTCCCTGAGATGGGCCTGCATAATCCGTATGGACATAGGGAGGTCGACATGGAGTGTCGTGCTCTGCATACAGCGACATAGGATGGTCAACATCTGCGTTACCACATACTTGCCGTGATGGCCAAACCCCACAGGCTGCTAAACTACAATCAATAGAACCCAACATGTCGTCGATGTGGGTGCTACTCCAGTCTCCAGACGTGACGGGATCATGTGCAGGATCATCTGCAGTAGGCAAATATACAGCCTGCACCTGCGAGTCAGCCTGTGGAGGCATATGGGCTTCACTGCTGAATCCGGCGTAGTCCATGCCCCCCTGCTCAGTAGCCTCGTAATAGAATGTCTGTGTCCAATACGTCGATGACATAACTGGAGGCCTATAAATACCAGAAGTGTGAGGCCTGGGACCTACAATGGGCTCATCAACCTGCTGCATCGGTGTTCGTCGACGCTCTAGCCCATGTCCCTCTCGTCGTCGACGGCCAACTGCAACAGACAGTTGTGGGTCATCCGGAAGCTACGACCGAGTTCCTGGTTCGCCCACTGGGTGTCTAAGGCCAAGACATTGGGGGGAGTGTCGCAAAGTACAACGTCTCTAGCCCATCAATCTATAAATAAACAAATGAAAACATCAGTGTGAACTATGTTATCTACCATCATGAATATAAATAGAAAAATAATGTTTGTTAACAAAACTTACACCACGACCCATCTTGGCACCATGCTTCGTGATGAAACGCTTCCCATTTTCCCTATACCAAACCATGTACTCATGGTGTGGTGTCAGGAACCCCTGAATCAAGGGGGGAAGATCAATGTGCTGGTCCCTAACCTCCCAGCGCCTTATAAACGGTCTGAGCCTACGGGCCCAGTTGTCTTCTCGTTTACCGCGAAGGGAAAGGTCATGCACACCCTTCAGCTTCCTAGGAGCACGTGGGATTGGCTGATCCCTAGCGAATTGGCGCATGCATCTATCCGGCTGGGAATATTCAACTGTGTGGAAGCATATAATAGGAGTAATTGCCATCCACAACAGTCGTTCATGCTCGGATGCACCAAGAAAGTGGTAGTCTCCATATGGTTGCCAGACCACCTGCATATACCACATCAACACATAATTATGTAACGAAATGGACCATGAATGAAAACTTCTAATCACTTAAAATTTATACGTACCCCGTCCCGACTGAGGGAATCTAATGACATCCTATACAGAACCAGCTCGTGTGGTTTAAACCGGCCTAAACTATTAAACCTAATTTCAAAATAACAAACATTAGAATAGTATAGGATAGGACTGAATTTAATAAATTGTCAACAAAGAAAAATATAGTCACACATACCGGTGTCCAAAATGCCACTCCGGGTGAGTAGGCAACGGAATAGCTGGAGCAATGGGTGGGAATCTTAGCCAGCCCACACCTGAAGCAGCATATGACATCCATCAATGTCACTTCTGCGAGGATCTGTACACTCGCACATTTGTCTAAACAAATGTGCGAGGACCGCTGAGCCCCAGCTATATCGTCCAATGTCCTCGAAGTCCCCAACAAGCAACGGGACGTAACGTGCTGCGACCATGCTCCCTCGGATCTGTCGCTCAGCAGCCATGATCCAATAAGTCGAGCGATGTGTGCCTTCGTAAAGCGCGTCATGACTTCCAACTCGGGAGCCACCTCACCCCAGTGCGCAAAATGTCTGTCAAAGAAAGACAGGCGCAAATATCCACCTTTCAGCTCTGTGTCCTCCTCTGGTTGGTGACCAAAAATGTCCTCAATGACAGTGTCCCAATCGGCTACCGTCACTCCAGTAACGACATTGCCCTCCGTGGGCAATCCTAAAATACCAGCCACGTCTTCCAACGTGATGGTCATCTCTCCCTGCGTCATATGGAAGGTATGAATCTCTGGTCTCCATCGCTCGACCAGAGCACTAATAAGCTCAGCATCCATCTAAAAAAACAAACATATATCAATTAACAATTACAGTTATAAAATTTAAAATATTTTACTCATTTCACACTTGCATACCTGAATATGTCGCATACGTGCGACATGTAGAAAGCCAGCATGACCTAACATATCAGAAACCACGTCAGGTATATCGTCGTGATGTGGCCCCCCTGTCACTTTACCACGTCGAGTCTTCAACACTCGACTTGTGCCCTCATTCTATACAACTTGTGAAACGTGGGTGCACTGAGTACGCCTACGCAAACCACCCCACTTATACGGGGTAGCGACAACATAGGCCGTCGGATCCATGGATCCACCCTCATGATCGGATCCAGAGCGCAGAGAATCAGTGGAAGATGAATCAACCATGTAATAAGTATCTTAATAACAAAAAATAAAAAATCATGTTAAAAAATAATATTCCGATCTTACAAAGCATTCAAAATTATTTATCTTCTAGCCAAAAAATCAAAAATAAATATACACTACTGGCAAAAAAAACATAAACCGTAAACAGAACAAAACATTTGCCTTATCCTAGAACAAACACCCTACCCCCGAAGTCCTAAACCCTGAACAAAACCATGCCCAAAACACCCCAACCCCTAAACCCTAAACTTCAAATGTCCAGTTAACCTAAACCCCATCACCCCTAAACCCCAAATGTCCAGTTAACCTAAACCCTAACCCCTAAACCCCAAATGTCCAGTTAACCTAAACCCTAACCCTTAATCCACCAACACTAAGCACCAAACCATTAACCTAACCCCCCAAACCCTAAACTCACTAAACACTAACACCATAATCCCTAAACTAAACTCCATCAAGACTAACCCCTAAATGCTAATACACACACACACACACACACACTAAAAACCAAACCATTAACCTAAACGCCCCAAACCCTAACCCACTAAACACTAACCCCCTAAACCCTAAAACTAAACACCCCAACAAATAACCATTAACCATTAACCTAAACACCCCAAACCCTAACCCACTAACCACTAAAACCATAACCCCTAACCTAACCAACCTCAAGCCTAAACCCTAACCCCTAATCCACCAACAGTAAGCACCAAACCATTAACCTAACCCCCAAACCCTAAACTCACTAAACACTACCACACTACAACAATTAACCAGTAACCATTAACCTAAACACCCCAAACCCTAACCCACTAAACACTAACCCCCTAAACCCTAACACTAAACCGCAATACCTAAACCATAAATCTTTAACCCGAGCACTAACAACTTCCTATGAATCTAACATAAATGTCGCTAACAAATTCATATGATCCTAACATTTATCTAATTATAAAATATAACAGCTTAAATAATATAAAAAAGGCAGAGACACTTACTTGTTCATAGCGCTTCGCTTCAGAAAATTCGACAGGGCTTCGCTGCAGAAAATATCCTTCCAAGCTCTAGAGAGAAGACAGAGCAACTTCTATAGAGAAGGTAAAATGGTGAAAAGTAAAAAATTTAGGGCTTTTTATAGGGGAAAAGGGGGCCAAACAAGCCTAGCTTGGGCGTGTTTAAACACGCCCAAACTAGGCGTGTTTGGCAACCCCAAATTCCCAATTTGCTTTAACTTTGCCCTTTTTTGCTAATTAAATAATTAATTTGTATTTAATTTAAAAATCAGCCCCCTCCTTCTCGTCATCATAATCGTAACGCTCGCCGTTTCCTAATTTCTTCTCTTTTCTCTTCATTGCACTTCGTAGTTACTCTTTTCATACTCTCTCAGTTACGGTTTTCCTTCTCTTCTTCTCGAAAATGGCAGCCATGCCTCCTTCCTTCTCTCCTTCTCGCACAACCTGCGCCTCTCTCCTCCGCGAATCGCAGGTTCTTCACTCAACTTCAAGCTCTCAATTGATATGTTTTATTAATTATTAAACAAATGTCATATTTTGTTGTTGTTGTTGTTTGTAATGTTGTTAAATAGTCAAGTTTTCATTTTTTATTTTTACTTTTAATTATAAAATTGGTATCTTGTTTTCAATCTGATTCTCTTTTCAATTATTTGTCTGGAAAAAGTGATTTCCCCCCTCTGTTTTCTGTACAAATCTTGAAAATAAAACATATATTGAAAACAAGGTGACAATTTTGTAAAAACGAAAAATAAAAATAGAAAATGTTTTCTCAAAGTAAATGGGTCCTTGGTCCTGCATGAGATGTGTTAAGTGATGGTGTTAAGTGCAAGGTGCGACCTTTGCTGTATGAATGGATGATTTGATTTGTTTTGATAGATGATATGGGATGAGATTGGGGAGTGACAACGATAGAGACAACATGCTTCTTCAACTGGAGCAAGATTGCCTGGAATCGGAGAGTCGAGGAGATGAGGACGCACAAGGCTGACTTGTATCAGTGGTTGGCTGAAGCTGAAGCTGAAGTAGCAAATATGGTTTCTACCCTTGGGGAATGTACCATAGTCCCGCAGGTAGGTTCGGTTTGGTTAGGTGTCTGGATCATTATGCACCATTGTAATTGCTATTATTTCTGTTACGCATCGTTGTAATGTTGGGAACGGGAAGTTGGGAACCTGAATGTGCTAGAGTAAGAGGCTTTCTTCTGTTATCTTTAGTGTAAATTGTAAATGAAAATGTAATTTTGGCAGCCATTGAATTTTCAACTACTCAGCCTTCCCATGTTGTTGAGATAGAAAGACTTTGTGATCTTAATAATAGTTATACTGGAGGCATTGATGTGCCTGTCTGTATAGTAATTTATGAAAGTGAATTCTACAAATGTGTTTTTTTTTTTCTGACATGGTATTTCATGCAATTTTCAAAACTATGTTTACTACAGTTACTATGATATTCTATAATTGATTAATTCCTTGTCATTTTTGAATTATTTATTACTATTCCTGCCCGATGTTTCCAAGATCTTGTGTTTTCCCTCTAGAGTTAGCATCATGCTAATTGAATCTGCAAAATATTTATTCAACTAATCTGGTTCTGTATTTGATAGGGGAAAGGAACTCTGAAGCAGCAAATAGCTACCATTAGACCTGTCTTAGAGGACTTGAGGACAAAGAAGGATGACAGAATCAAGGAATTTTCGAAGATAAAGTCTCAAATTTCTCATATATGTGCTAAAATAGCAGGCTGTGGACAGTACAATATGTCACAGATTCAGATAATCAAAGTGATCTGACAACAAAGAAATTGGGAGAACTCAAGTTGCATCTCCAGGAGCTTCAGAATGAAAATGTTCTAATAAATTCAAAATATAGTCATATAGCATTGATAGTTCCTGATAATTTACTTCCTATTTGCTCAACATTGTTTCTTTTCTCTCTCCAACCAGATCTTGTGCCAGCGGAAAGTGAAGAGTCATATTAGTACTATTAGTGAGCTTACAGTAGTAATGTCAATTGATTTTAGGGAGACAACATCAACATCAACATCAACATCACTTTTAACCCAAGTTAATTGGGGTTGGTGGTAGATGAATCCAATAATAAATCGAAAATAAGACAAATGAGAGAAAAAAAAAAGCTAAAAACAGAAAGGTGAGAAGAAGAAGGGAGAAAAGAGGAGGAGAAGGACTAAAAATAAAGGAACGACTGGAACATAGAGTTACTAATGGGTTTAACCCTCCACCAAGCTTATCGCTTTTCTCCACTCCGTCCTAAGACATACCGTCCGCCAATTTATATCCCACTCCATTAGGTCTTGTTTAACTACCTTTCCCCAGCTAAGTTTCGGTCAACCCCTACCTCTCTTTGTGTCTAACTCTTGGTAACAAACTCTTATTCTTACAGGAGCATCCAATGGCCGTCTCATAACATGCCCAAACCATCTCAATTTATACTCCCTCATCTTTTCACATACCGGTACCACTGATACCTTTCGTCGAATATCCTCATTTCTTATCTTATTCATCTTCGTATATCCACACATCCACCTTAACATCCTCATTTCCGCTACCCCTATTTTATGCTCATGCTGCCTATGTGCTGGCCAGCATTCTGCACCATATAGCATTGTCGGTCTAATAGCCGTTCTATAGAATTTTCCTTTTAGCTTAAGGGGAATCTTGCAGTTACACAAAAACCCCGATGCACTCTGCCATTTCATCCACCCTGCTCTAATCCTATGACTTACATCCTCATCGATCTCACCACCTTTTTGTAACATTGATCCCAAGTATCTAAAAACATCTTTCCTGGGTACCTCTTGATCAAGTAGATGCACTGTGTTTTGATCACCATCCTTATCCCGCGAAAACTCACACTTCATATACTCCGTCTTGCTCTTGCTTATCTTGAATCTTTTAGACTCCAAAGTGCTTCTCCACAATTCCAATTTCCTATTCACGCCATCTTTGGTCTCATCAATAAGTACGATATCATTTGCAAAAAGCATACACCACGGCACCTCCTCTTAAATATCTCTCGTCAATTCATCCATCACTAAGGCAAAAAGATAAGGACTAAGAGCTGAACCTTGGTGGACACCTACTGTGATAGGAAAATACCTTGATGTTCCATTACAGGATTTCACATGTGGTAGCCCCATTATACATATCCTTGATTGCATTAACGTACTTTAATGCTACCTTTTTCTTCTCAAGAGTCCACCATAAGACTTCTCTTGGGACTCTATCATATGCTTTCTCAAGATCCATGAACACCATATGTAAGTCTTTCTTCATTTCCCTATACCTTTCCATTAATTGTCTCATCAAAAAAATAGCTTCCATGGAACATCTTCCTGGCATAAATCCAAATTGATTTACTGAAACCTTGGTCTCCCTCCTTAGGCGATGTTCGATAACTCTCTCCCACAACTTCATAGTATGACTCATGAGCTTGATACCTCTATAGTTTGAACAATTCTAGATGTCTCCCTTGTTTTTGTAAATAGGCACAAGCATACTTTTCCTCCAAGCA
>CM023955.1:30692226-30764512 GCA_013407115.1 Glycine latifolia
GTCTTCGTCGTTCACTTCTTAGTTCTCACTTGTCTCTGCAGTCAACTGTCGTTTGCTTCTCACAGGTAACTGCTTTTGCTCTGACCTCTCTCTGATCTCATCTCATCTCTTTCTCGATATGCTTGCAAAAATTCAAATATCTCATATCTCTCTCGATTTGCACCCAAACGGAAAGAATGAAACAAAACCCCCACTTTTGCTTTTCACTCTCACTCTCACCATTCTGAATTCCATTTTTTTTAATACCTGATAATTAAAGTGTTTGGCTTAGTCACACTCATTTTCCAAGCATAGGTGCATTTTGAAATTTTCACTAATTTTGACACGTAATTAGTTACTAATTAAACTGTATGATGTGTTACATTGATATGCTTCTGAAACATACATGGATAATAAATAACCATCATTTATTTAAAAAGAAAATAAATATATGAATGTTTAGGACTGAACCTTGTGGCTTGTGTTATCTTTCTTTTTTAAGAATGGATTCAAGTATTGGAAGTAGTGGAGATACTGAATTTCTAAGGAAGTCATTATGGAAATTTGTTACCAGAGTAGGCACCGGAATGAAAGCTGGAGGAAATATATCTTGGAAATGCAATTTTCGTGAAAATGATTTTAAAAGTTCATATACTAGAATAAGTGCTCATTTGTTAAAATTATCAGGTAAAGGAATTGCAAAATGTTTACATGTGCAGACAAAAGACTTGCTAGAAATGAAGAAATTAGAACAAAAAGTTAGTGAGAAATTGAAGAATAATGCATCCAAAAATGTGTCTTTACCCCCTTCTAGTTTTTCCATGGATTCAAACTCGAAAAAAGGAAGTGGGAGTGAGGGTGGAAGTTCATCTAGAAATCCTATTGTTAGGGCATTCAATGTTAGGCCGCGGGAAGAATTGAACCACTTGATTGCTAGGATATTTTATTCAGCAAGATTGTCATTCACTTTAGCAAGGAACTCATATTTTCAAGTCGTCTTCACTTATGCCGCGGATAATAATATTGGAGGTTATTTGTCACCAGGATATAACTCCTTGCAAACCACTCTTTTGCAGAAAGAGAAGGGAAATATTGATAGGTTGTGTGCACCTATTCGAGCTGGGTGGAATGAAAAGGGTGTTAGTATTGTGAGTGATGGATGGAGTGATTCACAAAGGAGACCACTTATTAATTTCATGGCAGTATCTGATGGTGAAGCTATGTTTTTGAAATCAGTTGATTGTTCAGGAGAGACTAAGGATATGCATTTTATTTTCATGTTGTTAGATAAAAATTATTGCTCAATAAGATGCCCTATAAAAATTATTGCTCAATAAGATGCCCTGCTTCCTTACAATTTGCAGCATTATCCGTGATTACTTGAACCACTTTTTCATGCCCAACTTCTTGAATTACTTATTCTAACAACATGAAAATAAAATGCATATCCTTAGTCTCTCCTGAACAATCAACTAATTTCAAAAACATAGCTTCACCATCAGATACTACCATGAAATTAATAAGTGGTCTCCTGAACAATCAACTGATTTCAAAAGTAGTTACCTGTGAGAAGCGAACGACGACAGTGAGAAGCAAACGAGAGTTGACTGCAGAGACAAGTGAGAACTAAGAAGTGAACGACGAAGACTGAGAAGCAAAGAAATTAAGAAGCAAAGTCGCGTGAAGAAAAATAAAACAGATCCATAAATGTTTAGTTTCAGGGTTTAGTTTTTATTAAATGTTATGTTTTTACGAAAATGATGGTTATTTATTATCCATGTATGTTTTCAGAAGCATATCAATGTAACACATCATACAATTTAATGAGTAACTAATTACGTGTCAAAATTTGTGAAAATTTCAGAATGCGCCTATGCTTGGAAAATGAGTGTGGCTAAGCCAAACACTTTAATTATTAGGTATTAAAAAAATGGAATTCAGAACGGTGAGAGTGAAAAGCAAAAGTGGGGGTTTTGTTTCATTCTTTATGTTTGGGTGCAAATCGAGAGAGATGAGATATGTCAATTTTTGCAAGCATATCAGAGAAAGAGATGAGATCAGAGAGAGAGGTCAGAGCAAGAGCACTTACCTGTGAGAAGCGAACAACGGTCGACGGCAGTGAGAAGTGAACGATGAAGACTGAGAAGTAAAGTCGCGTGAAGAAGAAAAATAAAATAGATCCAAAAATGTTTAGTTTTTATTAAATGTTATGTTTTTACCAAAATGCTATTTGACTGTGTCGTACACGGTCAAATTCGTGTGTTGAAAATGGTAAACTTGTCGGGTTTGTTGACCGTATGTTAGCATGTCAGACACGACACTCCCTATTTCTTAACGTGTCCGTGCTTCCTTGGTGGACAACCTATTGCTTTTTTCAGCAAACCTTTTTATCCACGCTTACAACGTGCTTCAACATACGTTCGTGAACTGCATGCCATCACCACTGTTATTCACAAATGGAGGCAATATTTACTGGGACATTCCTTTGTGATACTCACAGAACATAAGAGCCTGAAGGAACTTATGAGCCAGGTTATTCAAGCGCCAGAACAAAAGGTATATTTGTCTAAGTTGTTGGGATACAACTACTCTATGCAATATAGGATTGGAAAATCCAACCTCGTTGTTGATGCATTGTCCAGAATTTTGGAGATTCCGCTAAGCCATTACTTGCAAGATTACTCAGCTGAGAAAAGAAGTCAACGACATAATTTAAACAACTGAGAAAACGTTAGAGTTGAGTTTTCTCAATGATCTGGTCAAGAAATTTGTTTGAGAACTCGATAGCATGATTGATGGGAGTGATATACCCTGGTAGATGTTGTGACCGAGAAAATGAATTCTTGTTTGGAAAAGATTAATTTTAGTTTTAGATAAAGCAAGACCATTTTTCTTGATTACCTAGATAAAAATGTTTATGTGTTTAAAATGTTGGTCAACAGATTGGGAGACACAAGAACATCATCAGATTTAAGGCATATGTTGGTCTCAAGAATTCAGATTATTAAATTAGATTTACGAAAATATCTTCCGTCGGGTTTGTAAAGCTCGTTTTCTGGAATCCTGGGAATCTTCTAGTCATCCAGGTCTTGATTAATATCTTCAAAAGACACTTCTTCTTTGAAAATATTACGGTTGGATTTGATTAAAGCACTTTCTGCTTGAGAAGGGTTGAAAGAGGAAGAAGAGGGTTGAGAAGATTTAAAAGAAAGGCGAGAGGAAAAGGTGCGAAAAAGAGACAGAGAAAAGATCATAAAAATAGTCCCGTGATATCATTGCCATCCTTTGGTTCTATAAAAACATAAAGGTAGATCTGGGTTAAAACTTACCTACTGAGTTGTATTCCATACACTTTTTTTTTTTAAACTAAAGCCAATGAATTTCAGACAAAGGTTCAGATCTTGCGTTCCAATAATTTGTAGGATTTACTGCCCTTATCTCAATGGGACTTACTACCCCAGCAACACCAGATCGAAACTTTCTCTATTTATCATGCTAACCAGTTAAGACATAAAAGTACTTGAAACATGTACAGAAAGCATTAAAGGAAGGAGAAAGCGTTATGTTTGGGGAATATAGTTCAGATAAGTAAAAGACAAACCAGATCTAGCCATATATTCCTACTTGGACAAGTAGTTGTCCCACCAACCTTTTAGTTGTCCAGTGAAACCAGAAACTAAAATGTTGACAATAGCTGCTTCAAAACAGTTAAGGGATGTATCATAGGTTGTAGCAACCATGGTCATCTACTGGAGGATGTTGAGGATCTGGTACTCAGTTTTGCCATCTATGTTTCATTCATAGATATAATTGGCATTAAAGGATTTGGAGTGTTCCCTTTCTTCTAGGAGAAGATCAGGAGGGGTTGCCCTGTTGTAATACAACTTAGAGGGTTGCTTCCAATTGGGCTGGTTCTTAATAAGATTAATTTGGACAGACCTATCAGAGTCAGAGTTACCATTTTCTGACTCGGCTTGGTTAAGGACATTGATTTCCTTATCTTTGTCCTTTTGGGCTTCATTCCTAGATCTGGCTCTAGTAAGGGTTGGTTTGGAATGGGCTTCTTGGGAAGTCTGAGGAGTGTCTTGAATGATAATGGAAGTTAATCCTTCAAGTTTTTCCCTAGACTCCATAGAAGGCGGCAAAGGTGGCTGATTGAAAGCTTTGAGTTTGGCAAACTCTTTTCTAAGCTTATCAGTCATCCTAAAAGGTTTAAAGATTGGGGTCTGAATTGTCTTAGAGGAGGAAGAAGTGCTGGCTTCTGAACTAAGACTGGATTTTTCACCTAATTTTTCCCCTATGGACTGGAGGTACCTGTTGGTATAGTTAGATTGCTCCATAAGGTTTTTAATATCCTTCGGTGTTATGGGTTCAGATTCATCCCTAGACTTAAAGGGTGAGGCATAGATGTGACCATCCTTTGGTTCTATAAAAACATAAAGGTAGATCTGGGTTAAAATTTACCAATTGAGTTGTATTCCAGACACTTTTTTTTAACTAAAGCCAATGAATTTCAGACAAAAGTTCAGATCTTACGTTCCAATAATTTGTAGGATTTACTGCCCTTATCTCAACGGGACTTACTACCCCAGCAACACCAGATCGGAACTTTCTCTGCTTATCATGCTAACCAATTAAGACATAAAAGTACTTGAAACATGTACAAAAAGCATTAAAGGAAGGAGAAAGCGTTATGTCTAGGGAATATAGTTCAGATAACTAAAAGACAAATCAGATCTAGCCATATATTCCTACTTCCCCATCAGGCTCTGATACCATATGAGGTGGAAGCGAGTGCGGGGAAAAGGACTAAAAGGAGAAGAACATTAATGAAAAGCAGGAATAGAATACGGAATTCACATGGTTATGAACAATAATAAAGACAGATATATAAACTTAAAGCATAAAAAGTTAACTCTCAAGCGCGGCAAGCTGTCGAGATGAGAGGGAGTAGATGAGAAGAGAAAAATTCGATTAACAGAAATTTAGAAACACATGCAATATGAGAAATCAAGATTGTTAGAAATTTGAACCCAATCCTTTTTAAGCAAAATCAAATTAATTATCTTAAAGAAGAAATTTCTTATAAGAAAATTGACGATTTGCCTAACCAACCTGTTGTTCTTAACAAAATCAAGTCCTTGTCTAACCATATCCAAAGCTCCATCTGTGCTGACATTTTGTCTATGCCTAATTTTATATTTTTAGAAGTTTTGCATAAATCTCTGCATGATAGTCATGCCTTTGGAATGTTATTGCAGCAAGTTCAATTTGATCCCTCTTCTTACCTGGACTTCAAACTGCATAACGACTTTCTGATGTTTAAGGGAAAAATTTGGCTGGACTCCCTCAACCTCTTTAGGTCTCTTTTGATGGAAGAATATCATCAAACTCCCTTGGGAGGCCACATGGGTTTCACAAAAACTCTATATCGACTTCAAGGGAGTTTTTACTGGCCTACTATAAGCAAAGAAGTGCAGCAATTCGTCAAACATTGCGTCACTTGCCAACAAACAAAATATGAAACAAAGCGTCCAGCTGGGTTACTCCAACTGCTTCCTATCCCCTCTTCTATTTAGGAAGACTTATCACTGGATTTTATTACAAGCCTCCCATCGTCCCACGGGTACACTACAATCTTGGTTGTTGTTGATAGATTTACGAAGGGAGCACATTTTGGTGCTCTACCTTCGCAGTTTACAGCTTTCAAAGTTGCCTCCCTTTTCATGGACATGATTTGCAAACTTCATGGCTTTCCAAGGAGTTTAGTTTCAGATTGCGACCCTATCTTTGTTAGCCATTTTTTGTGCGATCTGTTCAAATTGTGTGGGACTAAACTCCGAATGATTACCTCCTACCATTTGGAGACAGATGGTCAAACTGAGGTTCTCAACCGCACACTAGAACAATACATTCATTCTTTCGTGCATGATCAACTTGCCCAATGGTACAAATTTCTTTCTCTGGCTGAATGGTCTTATAACACGTCAGTACATTCCACTACAGGCTTTACCCTTTTCAAGGCAACATACGACAAGCCTCCTCCTTCAATACCACAGTATTTGATGGGTTCATCACCAATGGAAGCTGTAGATACTTTCCTATCCTCAAGGCAAGACAAGATGACAACCTTGAAGACTCACCTGTTGAAAGCTCAGACAGCCATGAAGTCTCAGGATGATAACAAATGACGTGATGTTTCTTATAAAATTGGTGACTGGGTGTATGTTAAATTTAGACTCTATCGTCAGTCCTCGATTCTCTTGTCCCTTACAACAAGCTCTCTAAGAAATTCTACTGGCCTTTTACTATTTCAGAGAAAATCAGTATCGTGGCTTACCGCTTGAACCTCCCACCCACATCCAAGATACATAATTTTTTCTATTGCTCCTTACTGAAACTCTATCAAGGTCCTTTTGTGCATGTGATGGACCCTCTACCTCCCTATTCATATGACAACCATCCCCTGACCAAACCTTTGGCTATACTGAACAACAAATGGGACACTGATACTTTAGCCCCCACTTTGCTGGTCCTAGTTCAATGGTGTGGGTTAGCCACTGAAGACATTACATGGGAGAAGTGGGATGACTTGCAGATTACATTTCACCCTGAGGACAGGGTGTCTCTCCCCAACGGTAGATGATGTTAGCAGTACCATGGTGTAGCCCAAGAGAACGACCCATAGGCCCAAGTACCTACATGACTATGTGGACACATAGAAGAAAGTTTGTTGTTTTTTGTAGTACTTTTATTCTTTCTGTTATGCATCCTTCCATGTTGGAAGATTCCTTTCCCTAGAATAGTGGCCAGCCAATGATTGGCATGTGACATCTTTAAATTGAATAGCACTGAATGAGAAAAGGACAAGAAAATTCATGTAACCAACTTCTTTTTTCTCTCTTTCTGAAGGTACCTTGTCCTCAAATATTAGGAGAATTTCTGAAGCATATCAGTTACACAATCCTTTACTGATGTAGTGTTGGGCAATTTTTGACCAAGTCTTTAATTATTTTATGTATCAGACTTCAATTTGAATGACACGTTTTTGTTTTCATCAACTTTGAACTTTTTGTTACACAACTGCTTATTCTAGTATGCTTAACACGAGCAAAATAGGCTACAAGAACAACACGCTGTAGAGCAAGAGACACTTTTTGGTTCAAGGTCTGCAACAAAAAAGCCTCTGGGTTAGAGCACTCATGCTAACACCATACATGGGACAATGCTTATGCCTTCTGGCAGCCATGGAACCTCAGGAGGAAAGGAACGTAGGAAAGTGGCAGAGTGAACAACATAATTCCAGTGAACAATGTTGTTGTTCCAAAAGATGACTCTGTTTGTAGGGGCAATTAAGGCTGCCCTCTAATTAGTAATTTGACTCTTGTAAATTAGTCGGCTTTGTAAATGCGCTTATTCTACAAGCTCTATTATGTTTCCTTCCGAAACATAATTGATTGTAAATTTGTAAATGACAAATGACTGACCTATTATAGGCTTGATATACAAAGAAGTCATTCTTGTTCTTCATATGTGTAGTTGTCTGATTTAACTCTAAATCTTGTTTTTACAAAACTAAGTTCTTAGACAATTTTAATGTGCAAATATACTATGAAGGGTAATCAAACATGTCACAAACCTTAATTTACTCTCCAAGCTGAGTTTGGAGCATCCATAATGAAAACCAAACATAACCTTAATGCCAGATTTTTTTTGTGAAGATTCTTCCTTTACATTTAAAGAGTTTGCAATAAGGAAGTTTCCTCTTACATGCATATCCCCTAAATAAGATCATTTTTTTATAACTATGTTAACAGTGTGAAGTATTTACAAATTTTATCGATGGTTAATTTCTATTAAAGTATTTGACCGACCACTTTTAGTAGTCTTTCTTTCTAACTAATTTTTTTTATTTATAAAATTCGAATCAAGATTATTAAGAAATATAAGTCCGATTTCATTCAAACCAACTAATAAGACCACTTATGATATGATATAAAAGCTTAATGTGACATCCAGAGACATTGTAGAAAAAATAAAATGACACAATTTTAGGAAAAAAAATGACACAATCTTTAGGATTGACCACTCAAATCATTTAGACAAAATTAATCAACACCTATAAGTTTAGGGATGAAAAATGAGGATTTACCCACAATGAAAGGATAATATACTTTTTCTTATTACATACATATACTTGATTTGCAACATTGTAAAACATTTTGACTAATTAATACAAGAAAAGTCCAACATTTATCAGCCTCAGTAAAATCTAAATCAGGCAATAATATTTATATCCCAAAAGAAAAAAACATGAGTGAATGAAATAGATAATAGAGATTAGTGATGCCCGAGGAGAGAGATAAGCTTTATGATTCTCTTTTCTAATTTGACTAGCAAGTTGGAATCTTTTACAAGATTATATATATATATATTATGTTGCTTAAATGCAACAAACAAGACCCCTTTTGTAGCAAAGAAAAAAAGAAATAAAGAGAAAGGAGAAATGAATAATTGCTAAAAAGGGAAAAAGGGGGTTGATGGAACATATTTAAAAAACATTAATTCCTATTCACATTCCAAATTGCTTAAGCCTTTCTCTCTTCGTTAGCTTTAGTGGGAAGCTCTGGAATAGGCATAGTTATTATGAGTGAAGAGAGCTTGTTGTTGTTGGCTTCTCCTTTCTGACCATATTTTGCTTCAGTAAAATTATCTGTGGCATCAATCATTGGCCCTGCAATTACAGCAATTTGAGCATCTTTTACAGGCAAGGGAATTTCATCTGCCACTTTGCTCTCTATTTGTTCTTTGTGCTTTCCCCACAGAACTGAGTATAAGCCTGTAACGATTAAGATGGCACCAATTACACTGCAACCACACGGGAGAAACAAAATCTTTTGTTAGTTTGGAATGGATAGCCTATTTTGATTTTCATAAATAAAAAAAGAATAAATACTTTCAATACATTCTTTCACAAATTTTTTAATATTTTATTATTATTGATTGAAATTTATTAACTTTGTATTATAAGAAATACTCTTAATATACTTAAAATTGGAATTGGAATGTAAGTGATCATTTATTTAAGCAAATAATACTTTTCTAGTGAGTGCTTGATTTATATTATTTTAGTAAACTAATAATTTATTTCCAAATTCTTAAGATTGTTTTATAGAAAAAAAAAGTTATTCATTTCCAAAATAAAGTTTCTCAACCATCCTACAAGTCAGTCTAACTAAAAGCATATAATATATATGTGTGTGCGCGCGCAGGGGTCCTACCGCATACTTTAATTTTAATAATGGTAAAATTAATTTTGTGAACCATGTATACTTGCCAGAAGAGAGGCCAATAGAAATTTACCCTCCAAGATAAATTTGTTCTGCAAGGATGAAGGATCCCATGATGGCAACAATGATCATCATTAAAGGGCTAAAGGCAGTTGCAAAGACAGGTCCTTTCATCTTAATTACCAGTCCTTGTACAAAGTATGATATGCTTGATGTCACAATCCCCTAATTAAAGTGTACCAGAAAAAAGAGAAATACAAATCCCATGTTACAAATTGAAAAAGTAAAACCTGACAAAGGTACTTTACAACAAAATTAAGGTTTAATTATTTATGTAGCCTTTATACTTATACATTTTTTACGTTTTTATCCCTATACGTAAAAATTATTTGTTTTAGTCCCATACATACATTTTTTAATCTATTTTAGTCTTGTGTTCAAAATTGTCGAGACTAAAACAAGTTAAACAAGTGTATATAAAAGATTAAAACAAATAATTTTTAGGTATATAAACTAAAACCTAATTAATATATATATATATATATATAAGTATAGGACCAATAATTTAAACCTAAAATTAATTTATGGAATTAGACGAAGTTCTTATATTCTTACTGCATATGCAGCAGCAAGTAAGCTCACATCCCAGCCAATTCTCCATACAAAAGGATTGTGTTCAACAACAAAAGTAACAGCAATAGCTTGAAGAGTGCCAATAAAGCACACAAGTGAAGTTAGACTTAGCTGATGATTCTTGTACGTCTGTATAGCTTTGGCCTGCTCAATAGCAAAAAAAATAAATGTCAATTATTTGTGTGACACCAACAAAAAGACACACTTACTAGCTAGCACAAAAAGCAAGAGAGAGAGAGACACCATCAAAGTTAGCACATTTTTTTTCTTTTTCTTCTTGATGTCTCACTTACTTGTAAAACAAATAGGGAAGCCCAAGCTAAGGTGGCAACGATAAGAAAGGTGCATCCTAAGAACCAATCTTTGTCCAATGATTCTGTGGTGGTTGTTGCATTAGTTTTATTGTGTGGATGTTTGGCCCATACCATCTCCACTATAGGACCTCTATATAAGGTCATCAGCATAGCCCCTGCCACTGTGACTAATGTTCCCACTATCTTTGCTATGCATCTCACCTTCTTTATGTCTATCTTCTCCATCCTTTTTAATAACAATAATAAAAACAATTAGCACTTCTTACAGATAAGAAAGTGAAACTTAAACCATTTGTCCCCTTGTCTTTTTATTTAGTTGGGGTAAAATATATTTAAACTACTTAAAATATTTCAAAACTTGATTTTAGTTCCAATAAAAATTTAATACGATCTTAGTCCCAATATTTATCAAAAGTGATGTGATTGTAATCCCTCACCCGAAACTAAAAACTTGTTTTGTTAAACTATAGGAATTAAAAATATATTAATTTTTTATACAGACTAAAATCAATATTTTGAAATGTTTCGAGACATAAAAACACATTTAGTCATTTTAGTTGTGTTAGTATTTTCCAATTAGAGACCCTTAAGAAATCCAGATTTAATTAATTTACCGGCAAAACACTGCCATCACAAAAGTCATGGCTGGAAGCATGTTGCTCATTGCACATGAGAATGTTGGGGATGTGAGCTTCAACCCAGCATAGTAGAAATTTTGATCAATCACAGGCCTGTTTTATTAATCCAACACAAATAATCATATTAATATATGCAATTTCATACTTCATATATTCACCATGCGGTGCTATATAGACTTGTTCGTGCATTAAACTTGGAAACTAACCCAAGAAGAGCTAGGATAAAAATTTGCATGAAAACTGGGAATGTTATCTTCGGTTGACCTTTCCTGGAAAATTGAAACAATGAGAAAGCATTAATTTGCAAAGCTTTATAATAATAAAAACTAGTAAAATGACAAGGTGGTGAGTGGTGACAGGGTTTATGTTTATTTTATATGAACCTTTCAAAAATAAAGGCAAAAGGAGCTATGACAGCGGTGGCGAAAGCATGGCGATAGACCACAAGGACATAGTGGCTCATGCCTTGGTTGAGAGAAACCTTAGTGATAATGTTCATGCCTGCATAGCCAAATTGTAAAGAGATCATGGCCAAGTAGGGTTTAGAGCTTGCAAAAAAATTTGCACAACCTCTAAGCTTTTCGGTGGCCATTTTTTTTCTCTCCTTTTGATTAGAGGTTAGTCTTGAGAATGGTTGAGTATTCTAAAGAGAAATTAAAGAGGAGAATTAAACACTTGAAGAAGGCTTGTGTTACTTCCTAAGAAATATCACGGGTAGCCTCATGCTATTTATACTTATACCAACAAGGAATCAAATGGTTTCGTCATATGCATGTACACGTAAATGTTTATTGCAATATGTCTATCTTCCTTTCTCTCTTTCTAGCTAGTGGGGCTTGGGGATATTGGAATGGGGGCAGCTCGACAATGCATATATTAATGACTAGGTAGACATATCGAAACAAAAATGATCAAGTAATGTGATAATGGAATGAAAAGTGATTAATATAAAGTAGGCTTTGAGTATAATAACATCTTATTAGAAAGTTAACTTTATCGTTCTTTTGCAATTTTTTTGCCGCCTAATTGTACTATCCATTTTTTAAATGAGATCCCCCTTCTTTGGTTCGCAATTGATATCCCACAATTCTAGCAGGGTTGCCCAATAATAAATATAAGAAATAGTCTAATCAATGATTGGCATAACTTTTGTTAAATGTTAAGATTATAAAACTAAAAAAATTGTAACATTAAATTTGAGATCCATAAAAATTAGTAATTTCTAACAAATTTCAGTAATCACAAGGAAAAATGTTGGAAAAAATATAAAAAAAATGTCACTAACATTCCTCTTAAATATATAAATTCTAATTAATTTATTCAAGTGGTATATGTCTTTTCTTAAGTAGAGTTATAAATTTGAGTGTGGTATACTTGTATATATATATATATATAACCATTGAAAAACTGAGTCTACCACACGGTAAATATTTCTGATTATAATAGGATTAATTATTATTAGACATAAAATTAAATACATTCACTACTACAAAACTACAGAAAAGTAGAGGAGCGTGCTTTGTTTTTGGGTTTTGGAGAGGAAACGAGTTTCTAAATCAGTTCTAATTTTAATTGATCCAAGAACAATAAATCAGTTATAAATTGAACTGATTATATGCATAATTTTTTAGATCGATTTTACTTTTAATTAATTTAATTAAAACTAGTTTTTGGATCGGTTCTCTTATAATCGATCCGAAAATATTATTTTTATTTATAAAATTGTCACCACGGTTTTTTTTAAACGATTCTTGAATAGCTGATACTAAAAGCAGTTGTAAAATGTGTTTTGCGCACTAGTAATTAATAAGGTTAATTATCTTTTATTAGGTGGGGTGAAACAAGTTGCTGTCTTTCAAAATTTAATTAGAATATATGTATTAATAATGAGAGGAAAGTTTTATACTAACTTTCAATAATATTTCAATAAATTATATATTGTCATCATACAAAGAGAAACAAATGTCATTATTACACGTATGATCTTTATAAATATTTTTTTTAACACTAAATAAAAATATTGTTAGAAACTTTAAAAAATATTTATGAAATATTATCAAATATAAATAAATGTTATTAATATATTTTTGTGACATTTTATTAAATAATATGTATAATCCATATTAATAAATCCTTTAGCGATATGATTATACAAAGTATTTGATAAAATATCACAAAATATATTGATAATATTTCTTTTATATTTAACTATATTTTTTAAATATTATAAAAAATTTCATCAACATTTTTATTAAATATTAAAAAAAAGTGTTAAATATCATATTTGTAGTAATGTGTTATATACAGTTGCTTCCACCTTCCAGCCTTTTTTAAATTGTAATGATCCCAAAGCGCCATGATGCCAGTCGAGCTTATGCCTTAAGCCTTTTAGTGCTAATGATTACGGAAATTATTTGAATCCTGTCTTGATAGGAATCAACCGACACCATATGAAAGAAGTGCAAAATATTGGCGGTGTCAACTGCATACCCTCGTTGATGTGAGCTTTTAATTCTGTAGTAATTTAATTAGTTTGACTTCTTCTTCCTTTAAATTGTCATTTTTAATTATTTTTCTGTTTACTATATATTATTTTAAATTTTAAAATAAGATTAATAATAAAAAATTTAATTTTTCTTACTGCAATAAATTTTTAACTATATATTTATCTTCAGAAAGATATAATATTAATTATTATTTTTTAAGTAATAAAAGAGATGATGATGGGAAAAAAGATAAAATAAATTAAAGAAATTTTAGAAATAATTCTTCTTTATTAATTGTATTTCTTAATTTGTTTTAAAAAAATTATTGAATCTTCAACTCATAAACTCATAAAGATTTATTGAACTACTTTAGGGAATTAGATAGAAAAATTAATAAGATAATCTAAAATAAACGATAAAAGAATATAGTTATTTAAATATAAGAAATTTAGATTAAAAAAATTGTTTTGAGTAAATGCTTGCAAAATTCATGAAAAATTACAAGAAAATAAGGAATTTGCCTCAAAATTCAGTTTAAAGTTTTTGATGTTTTCACGTGGTTTTTAATTAAAAAAAAAACTACCCAACAATGGTCTCAAGGCTCGGCTAAGGTCTGGCAAGGACTGGTAACTATATTTGCAACTGATTCAACTGCCAAATAATTCTTTTCAGTTACGTCCATCAATGATATTGCAATTATTCTGATGCCCAACGATGGATTCATAACATGGGCATTTACTTTTACAACATATAAATACACATTTTTTAAGTCATTCTTTGTAGGACTAGTCTCAGCATTTTTCAGAATTTTCTAAATTCTTGCGTGACTCCCTCCATATTCTCTGTTTTTCTCTATTTTTAGTGTGTCGACCTTGGTGTGTGAGAGTTAGAGTTGTGATTTATTGGAGATCTAATAGAGTTGTATCTGTTCTAGCTAGGAATGAATGTGGAACTTCAATGGCTTATTCTCTTCCTCAATTTTACACAAACTTGGTATTTTTTTTGTCTCGTTTTAATGAACAAATCTCTGTTCTGATAAAAAAAATTGTTAAAATAAAATTGTCAATTTGTATATATTATTAGAAAAAAAAGGATATTTATTAGAAATTGAAAAACTTGTCATCCTTTTCTTTTCCTCCAAAACGCAATTTCCAAACAAAATCTGATATCTTTGAATGTATGTCATATCACATAAAGTTATGATCAGGATGATTCTGAAAAAGTTTAAAATTTATAAGCATCAAATAAAAAAAATTACAATCAAAATAATCTTGTGTGAGTAAATAAATAACATATTTTCTACTTATATATATATTATGTAATAAAATTCAGTCTAATAATTAAAGACATCAAACAATCACAAACACACACATATATATATATATATGGTTGTTGTAGCCTGTTGGTAGTTTTGGAAAGAAAATTACCAAAATTAGGGTGATTTTTTATGTGAAAGTTAGGGTGATTAAAAACTATGTAACGTTCTGGGTCTTTTGTCACATGAAAAAATGATACTATATATCATCAGTGATACCTATCCACTATACGTCTTATAAAGTGTTACTTGAATAAGCATTACTGCATTACACACTTATCTTGATCTCGCTTTTTTATTGGACTTTTATAAAGTGTCACTTGGCGTCATTCCTTCAAGTGGTGCTTAAAAGAATAATGAACATTTACAAAACATTTTTTTTCCATAATAAAATCATATCAAATTAATAAATATTTTTTGGTAATTGTAATTGGTTAATTTTTTAAAGTATGCATGTTTGGTCAAAATGCTTTGATATATTATCCTAACATGATTTCATCACTAAAATTTTAGTGGTGGGGAAATTCTCATTCAACTTACAGTTACTTGAAAATAATAACAAACAGTAATTCTCACCAATCTGCCTTTTGTTATATGTTTTTCCTTGTTTTGAAATGATTTTATAATAAAATTAGGCACAAAAGACAATATAATATTAGTGCAGGAAACATTAGCTTCAGTCACAACATATCTTTAGAATGGCGGAGGCAAGAGTAGAACCATGTCCAATATCTCTCACCGTGATGAGAAAGTACTTTTCTTTGTTGAATACAATATAATTAAAATTTGATGGTCAATATTTTTCTTACTTTTTTTTTTCCTAATTTACCCTAATTGAAAACCCCCTCTCTCTTTGCAAAATCTCCTAACGACGCTTCTTCATTCTCTTTCTCTCTCCATTTCACTTTGACTATTTTGATGCGTTCGTCGTTGAAAAAGGAGATCAGAGGTTGGATAGGGTTCCTTGACTTCCTTCATAAACTACACAGAAGGTTTTAGATGGCAAAACAGGGTTAGCAATCGTAGGTCGGTTATCAAGTTCTCAATCTCAACGTTGAAAACCCTAATCGTTCCAATTTGTTTGGAGAATTTAGAGACCGACTAATCGAGGAGGTTGTGTTTGAATTTGAGGGTTGGGGTATTGATTCTACCAGGAGTGTTAAAAAAAAATTGAATTGAACTGAACTATATTTTATAAAACTGGACTATTACATTGAGTGGTTTGGTTAACTATTATAAAATTGAACTATCAATTTCCCACAATATTTGTTGAACTTATATAATTTAAATTTTATACTGAACCATAAAAGCCCATAATCAGGTATATGGTATTTTAAAGCTGGTTGCAAAATCAATTTAGCAAAAAAGTTGTTCATCAATTTAGTTCAGAGCACACAAATAGTTTAGTTTGGTTCAAACTTATAAAATCACTGCACTGAACCAAAAAAAAAAAGTTTGATTTAGTTCTCCTCAACTATTTTTCAGTTTAGTTCAGTTTGCCTAAATGATTTTTCTAGATCATTTAGTTCAGTTCTTAGACAATTTAGTTTAGTTCAACATGTTTTAACACCATTGGGTTTTGCTACTTTTGCTGTGTTCTTGGTTCTATGCTTTGACATCAAATTTGTGTGTTTGGAGAAAAGAAGAAAACGCAAAACAGAAGGCGGATAATTGTGTTTTTTTATGTTTTAAATTTTGATGACAACGACGGCTAGTGTGGAAGACCAAAGGTCTCTCTCTCAATGGAGTCTAGGGTGTGCAATCAAAAGATTTTTCGAAAGGAATCAGGACCATTGGATTAAAATATGACAATGCATTAGATAGATGGAAACCGGTTGTGTTAATTTTTGTACATAATCAATTATTGGTTGTTCAAGTTGCACGTGTAACAAATAGTAGAATGATAAAGTTATACAGATTATTGATTTGACATTTCCAAGAGATGAATTGACAATTAATCAAAAAGTAGCTTTTTAGTTTCTGACTTTCCGTTTTTTGTTAAACATTGTAGCATTAAATTTTTTTGAAGACAGGAACTTCTTAAAATTAATATTTTTTCTAATTTTTAATGTACTTATCAGCAACATTATTTAACACTACTCGGTGACATATTTCATGTCATTGATTTACACGTGCTATTTATAATTAAGGTTGTTATAGTATTAAAATATTATTTTAATGAGACTATATGCATGATAATGTTAATATATTTAGTATTTCAGCAAGTAATTTAGTAATAGTTAGTGGATCTAAAATATTATTAATATTATTGTTGTGAATAATATGATTATTTGATTTATATTATTTTTACATTTTTATATTATTATTACTATGAAAACATAGGTATTATTGCCTCTGGATGTTAATTTTTTTATTTGGATATTGCATTTTTGTTGTAAAAATTAATATTTTTTAATATCTCTTAGCATCAACATTATATAATACATGACATAATAACAAAAAAAACATATAACTTATATTTTTTAATTTTATGAAATTTTACTTATATTTATAATTTACTTTAATTTTTTCTTTAATTTTTTCACATTATATTCATGTGTAAGTGTCTTGATGCAAATATATACCGTAATATTCAAAATTTAAAATTTTTTATTGTTGTAAAAATTTAAAAATATTTTTGTTTAACTTTTGATTATAAGATTTAAATATTGAATAAAATAATTTTAATGTTTGTTAATTTATTTATTATGTTCAATTTGGTCTCTCTATTTTTAATAGGTTTAATTAGGTCTCTTAGTTTTGAAGATAAATTAAATTTGGTTTCTATAAAGGATGCATAATTGTTCCAATTTAATGCACCGGTTATTTTTTAAACTTAAACATTTAATACGATTTTATGTAGAAAAATTATTCAATATGATTTAATGGTCTAAATTTTGATTTATAATTTCTCATAATTAAAAGGAATCATTTTATACTTTTTAGTATAGTTTTTTTTATACAAAGTGGCTAACGCGGAAACTAAAAGTCACACAATCTACTAACTATAATGTGTAAGTGTCTTAATGTAAACATAATTGATAATATATTATTTTGAAAATAATATGTTGTTTTAAAATTTTACATTTTTTTATTATTAACTTGTGGTTATAAAAATAAAATATTGAATACAATAAATTCTATTGTTTGGTAATTTATGAATTATGATCAATTTGATCCCTGAATTTTTAATAGGTTTAATGTCTAAGTCTATTAGGTTTACACATTTTATCCATAGGTCATTAATGGTTACCGGAAAAATCATGTAGAAATGACCCACAAAATTACATGGTAAAATAAAGCAATATATATATATATATATATATATATATATATATATATATATATAGACAATTGAAACTTCAAACTTTCATTGGTTTAGCGATTTTGACAATTGAAACATCAAAATCATGTCTTCAAACCTATTATATTAGTTTTTTAACATTATTATATTAGCTATTAGTAAAATATACAAATTTAACAACAATTAATAACGAATTAAATTAATATCCAGTATAAAAAATGGAGAAAATATTTAACTTATATTTATATATTTATTTTATTTTCAAAAATTAACATGTAAATTCTAAAAAAGGCAAAAAATTAAATAAATTAAGTGCATAAATAAGCCAAACCTATTATGTTTAGCATAGCCATGAGATTAATCTCCCTCCCTCTTGGCCTCACAATTTCAAGTGCATATATGGTGTGTTATATTGTTATCTTCTTTCTTTCTTTTATTCCATAATGACTAATTATGTATTTAATTTTTTTTAGGAAATTTATTATTATTAAACAAAAATCAGAATTGAATCACACAGCATGATCCAAACTAACATGAAAGATACAAAAAAAAAATTACAATAAAATACCATATGATAACATACATCTTTGACCAAAAACAACACACTATAATAGAACTATTATATGGTCATGCATCATTGTCCATCATATATTTAGAACCTATGTTGGTGATATGTCAAGATAGTCGTGTGGGGTTGAAAATCACTATAATAAATAGTACAACAAATATTGAGTTCAATGATTTAGGTTTTCTCTTTTTTTTTTTGTAAAATAAACAATTAACAACAGACGTTCTAATTCGATGAAAATAATATAATTGTAGTATTTTTAATAATAACAAAAAAAAATTCATCACATGATCTGTTTCCATACAATGAAATCAACAATTTGTGCTTTGTTACCATTTATATTAATGACAATGGAATTACTACTACGGTGTTAGGAAGTATTATAGAATACTCAATATTTATAAAAAAAAAAATAGACACTATCGATCCATTATGTTTTTGTAACTCCTTAATTAATTTCCTCAAATATTACCTCAGTGTTTGTAAAGTTGGTAATTTGAGATGATATCACTCTTTCATCTTTTCTTTCTTTCTTTCTCTCTTCCATCTTTTATTTTGTAACAATAATTTCAAATTGTTAATTTATATTTTACTATTTGTTTTACCAACAATTAAGAACATTTCATGTTATCGATATTAAATCTTATTCAAACTAGTTAAATCTGATTGTGAGAGGAATTTGGATTTTGATATTATTAAAATTCGAGTCAAAGTGAAAGTTAGAGGAAAAAATTCATTGATATGCAATTATGTTTTTCGATTATTATTATTTACATTATTATTATTTTTGAAAAAAAATGAATTTGTATTATGTCATTCAGTCTTCTTGCTTAAGAAAAATAAAAATAACCTTATTGTTATAATTACTTCAATATATTTTAACTTTTACAAAATAAAATGATTTTTTTTGTTGTTTATTGATAATGTCATATTATTTGGTGTGAAATAATTCATTGAATAAGAAAATTAATTGAAGCACAACATAATTTTAATTTTTATTTAAAAAATTAAAATTAAAATTTTAATTTTAAAAAATTGTTTTTTATAATTTTAAAATCAACAGTACAAAATTTATTTTATCATCATTTATTTTTTAAAAGTAATAATTAAGATTTTAAAAAATCTCGTATTCCAATAAAGGGAAAGAAAAAATGAAAATATAAAGAAACGCAACATATTGAATCAAATGAAGCGTAAATCTTGTTATATTATATATAAGTGAAGAATCGGAGCAGGAATTGTGGGGGAATATGTGGGCTTTACACATTCATACAATTGCGGATATTTTTATGTGCTATATACGCAACATCTGTTATTTACATGTGCAAGAGTTTTTTCTCATATCTTGTTATATTACTTTGAATTAATGTTAATGTATATATCCACATCAAACGTAAATCTTGTTATATTACGCAACATCTGTTATTTACATGTGCTACGTTAATATTAATGTTATATATCCACTTCACTTCATGCAATTTTATCAAACACTTCCACATTATAGTTAACAGATTGAATGACTTTTAGTTTCGGTATTTAGTCACTTTGTATAAAAAAAATTATACTAAAAAGTATAAAATATTCCTCTTAATTATAAGAAATTATAAATCAAAATTTAGATTATTAAATCATATTGAATAATTTTTCTACAGAAAATCATATTAAATGATTAAGATTAAAAAACAATCGATGCATTAAATTGAAACAATTATACATCATTTATAGAAACCAAATTTAATTTATCCTCAAAACTAAGAGACCTAGTTAAACCTATTAAAAATAGAGAGACCAAATTGAACATAATAAATAAATTAACAAACATGAAAAATTATTTTATTCAATATTTAAATTTTATAATCAAAAGTTAAACAAAAATATTTTTAAATTTTTACAACAATAAATAATTTTAAAAATTGAATATTACGGTGTATGTTTGCATCAAGACACTTACACATGAATATAATGTGAAAAAATTAAAGTAAATTATAAATTAAGTAAATTTTCATAAAATTAAAAAATATAAGTTATATGTTTTTTTTATTATGTCGTGTATTATATAATGTTGATACTAAGAGATATTAAAAAATATTAATTTTTACAACAAAAATGCAATACCCAAATAAAAAAATTGACATCCAGAGTCAATAATACCTATGTTTTCATAGTAATAATAATATTAGAATGTAAAAATAGTATAAATCTGATAATCATATTATTTACAACAATAATATTAATAATATTTTAGATCCACTAACTATTACTAAATTACTTGTTGAAATACTAAATATATTAACATTATCATATCATTAAAATAATATTGTAATACTATAATAACCTTAATTATAAACAGCACGTGTAAATCAATGACAAGAAAATATGTCATGGAATAGTGTTAAATAATGTTGCTGATAAATACATTGAAAATTAGAGAAAATATTAATTTTAAAAAGTTATTGTCTTCAAAAAAATTTAATGCTACAATATTTAACAAGAAGCGAAACCCAGAAATTAAAAAGCTACTATTTAATTAATTATTAATTCATCTCCTATAAATGTCAAATCAGTAATATGAACAGTTTTATTATTCTACTATTTTGCTATACGTGTAACTTAAACAGCCAATAATTAATTATGTCCAAAAATCAACACAATCGATTTCCATCTATATAAGGCATTGTCATATTTCAATCCAATGATCTAGATTCCTTTTGTATAATACGGAAAATCTTTTAATTGTGCACCCTAGACTCCTTCCTCTCTTAGTGGGAAAGTAAATTGTAGTAGTTGGATATGTATTGTTAGAGTATTTTTAATAGTAGATCTTAAATTGAGATTTTAGACTATTTTTTGATAATTTTCATAGAATCATATAGGATTGAAGATCTCTTAAGATCTTTCTAATTTTTCTTTAGTGGTAGATCTTATTTTAAGATCTTAGAGAGAGAGAAAGAGATAAAGAATTTATTCTTTTTTGAACTATGTGCAGATCTTAAAAATTCTTCTACAAGAATCCATTCTCCATGTTGAAGATCTCTTCATCTTTTTTATTAAGAAATTTAGTGAAAATTAGATCTTTAAGTTTAAGATCTTTATTCAAGATTTATTACTACAGATACTAGGTGGGATAACATTTTCCATGCGTATTGGTCAGGAAAGTTATATAAGTTGCATTTTCCAAGATTTTTCTGAGTTATGACTCTCTCAGAACAAATGAAGTGCCAACTCCGGGTACTGCTCTGTGCACTTTTATGTTATTTTCCTTTTTTATGATATGATTTACATTTATAATACGATTTAAATTTAAAATCATGTGCATAATTTAATACAAGGCTTTTGCATATGAAGTAAAACCAATGTTAAAATTATGCTGATATTTTATGATAGTAATTATAAATTAATATGATATTTTGAGTATAATGTTTACAATTTAAAGTATATACTGCGCATAATATCACTATTTATTATCATTAATTAGTTAAATCATTAATTTTACGTATTTGGTGATGTAATTTAAAATCAAATATAAATTTAAAATATAATTCAAATTAAAAATAATAGCATTAATATTTTTATATAATAAATTTAAAATTTATCATATATTAATAATTTATAATATATTATGGATAATGCACTGATTATTATACTAATTATTAAAAATATTTAAATTGCATATAAAATGATTGAAAAAATAAATTACTTAGAAAATGTTAATATTAACATGACAATAGTAGACTTACCAAAAAGAACATGTCAGTAGTCACCAACGTAATCTTCGGCAACTCGGAAAAAGCATACTTTAATGCCACGTGTAATATTTAATATTTTAGAAAAATAATTTTATTACATTTCATTCATAATAAGAAAAAAGATACAATTAGAAATATGCTCGTGGTTAGCATGAAACCTATGTGTCCTAGTTAATGTGCGTGCACCTTGATTGGCTTGCTTTCTAATGAAACTCACCCTTGAATTTTGGTTAAGAAAAAATCAGTTTTTACATTTTACAAGAATATAGTAAAATTTTGAGGATCCTTTTAATTTGGTTTTCATGGCATCCGTCACAACTTTGCAGCCAATTTCAATGATAACATTGTTGAGCTTCAGCTGTGTGATCAATTGAAGTGCTTTTATGAGTGCCCAAGCTTCAACTTCACGTGACCCTAGCTTTCCACTTTGTGTAATAGATTTTGCCTTTACAAAGAATCCATTGTGGTCTTTGATCAAGATACCTGCTCCAAAATAACCGCAGTATGTGAATACAGCTGCATCTACATTGACTTTGAGGGAGTTATGGGTTAGCCTTACCCGCCAAAATGGAGTTGAATTCTTATCATTTTGGTTGTGGTTTTTGCAAGTTCGGATGCTTGTTGACCATGTTCCATTCCTCGACAAATTGTTGTGTGTGTGACTGATATTGTAGGCGGTGGATTTCTGTTCTCCCAAATTTTTTCATTTTGTCGCTTCCAGATGCACCAAAGTGTAAGCGAAAATTTATGTTTGAGATCCAATGGTAGGGTGTCCAATAGATTTGAGATGAGCTCCAATGCAAATTCGGCTTCATGCATGCAATTAGAAACTTGAGTCCAAAGACCTGTAGTTCCCCAGACCTTCTTGGCCTGCTCACACCCAAAACAAATGTCATTCATTCTTAGGATTTCTTTTGCAGCAGCTATAGAAGACAGGGCAAGTGACTCCTTTTGATGGTAGTCGAACGCGAGTAGTGAGACATGAACAGAGTGATCGCCACAGGAAGTGTTTGATCTTCGGTGGAATTTTGAGACGACTCTAAATGGTTGTCCAATTACCTGGGATCTTTAAGTGGTCATTATAGATGATATGTTCCATTAGAAGGTGATAGCCTGTCTAAGGAGCTTAATTTCCAAAGCAGTTTGTCCTTTTGATCAGTATGTAACAATGGAATACTCTTGATATCTTGCTAATCATTTGTAAAAAATTGTTCCAGTATTTCCAGTTTCCAATAGTTTTGATTGTGGTCAATGAGGGACCCAACAATTAAATTTTCGAGACCAATTGGTGGGGGATGAGAGGAAAGGCTTAATTGGATTCCTTAGCCATGGTTGGTCCAAATATTGACTAAATTACCATTGCCAATGGACCACCTCGTTCCTTCTCCTACAAGAACTTGTGAAGCGTGGATGCTATGCCATGCATAGCCTGGATTATATCCTAGAGGAGCATCCAAGAATCCACTATGTTGGAAACATTTAGCTTTGAGTACCTGTGTTACTATAGCATCAGAGTTTGTGGAGAGTTTCCTGCCTTGCTTCCTTAGCATTGAGTACCTGGATTAAAACCATGTAGGTGTTAGTAGCCTAATTCGCCTAATTTCTTCTTCATTGTTAGTTTCTCCCAATGGAGCCAATTGATTCCCCTTGAATTTCCATTTCTTGATCCCCATAAAAAAGAGTTCATCGTTTTTTGGATTTCATCTTCAAGAGTGGATGGGAGCAAATATACACTCATGCAATATGATGGAATTGCTTGAGCATAGGATTTAAGAAGCACATTCTTTCCTGTTGCCTTAGATAATTGCTTGTTTGACCAATGATTAATTTTCATCCTGAGCCTTTCTTTCAAAAAAACCAAAGACAAATTTATTTTTCCTCCTAATAAGAGAAGAGAGACCAAGATGTTTTCTAGCTCTAGTTAAATTGGGGACACCAAGAGAAGACAAAATGCGATGTCTTATAGAATTAGGTGTATTGGAACTAAAAAAATCTCAGATTTTTGAAAATTAATCAATTAGCCAGAAGCTGCTCCATATGTATCAAGGATATGCGTCAGAGTATTAATTTATGCTTTAGTAGCCCTGCAAAAAAGAAAATAGTCAACAACAAAAAGGAGGTGTGAAAGGCTTGGGGCCTTTTTGCACACCTTGATTATGTGAATATCACCTCTCTTCTCAAAGTGTTTTAACAAAGAGGAAATTCCTTAAGTGCAAAGAATAAAAAGGTAGGGTGACAGTGGGTCACCCTGCCTTAGCCCTCTTCCTGGAGTAATATTTCTTACTGAATCCCCATTAATTTTGACAAAATATTGAACTATTTCTAAACAGATTTTCATTCAACCAGTCCTTTTCTCATTGGAGACCATTTTTGCCATTAAACCCAACAAATAGCTCCATTGAACCATGTCAAAAGCCTTGCTTATGTCAATTTTTTAATCAACTTCACCAACTTTTTCTCTTGATTTACATTTCATATGGTGGACTATTTCTGATGCAATAAGGGTGTTGTCTAGTATAAAGCATCCCTCCACAAAAGCAGATTGCTCCAAAGATATACATTTATTTAGTAAAGCTTGAAGGCAGTCGGCTAGGGTTTTAGAGTTGATTTTATAGAGGACATTACATAAGGAAATGAGTCTGAAGTCTTTCATATTGGTTGGGTTTGGGATTTTGGGGATAATGACAATGACAATTTGGTTAATTTGAGGTGGGAAGTATCCATTTTCTAACTAAGAGGTAGCTGCCAGAAAGATGTCTAAACCACAAAAATTCAATTTTTCTTTTGTTAAAAGCGGGGTTTAAACCATCTGGGCTAGGTGGTTTGTTGGAATCCATTTGGAAAAGAGCATTTTTGAACTCATCAATAGTAAAAGAAGCATGGAGATAGTTGCTATCAACAAACGTCAAGTAAAGAGGAACATGATTTTATCACTGCATCAATTTCAACTGACTCACCAGTCACCATAATACAATTTGTCAAAATAGTTTTTGGCAACGTTACAAAGTTCAATATGGTCTATTACAATCCTACCATCATCATCAGTTAGAGAAAAAATGTTATTCATCTTTTTTCTCGTGGAGGCATATGGATGAAAGAAATGTGAATTGATGTCTCCATCTCGAAGCTAATAAACCTTTGCCCTTTGCCTCCATTAAGACTCTTATTGTGCAATCAAATTATTTAGTTTCTCCTTTGTATCTTCAAGCTACTTTTTTGAGTCCTCATCTAAAGCTTCTCGGAGGTTCTCCATTTTTTTCCTATACAAATCAATTTGGGAGCGAAAGGAAACTTTGACTTGATGTCCCCAAGAGTGCATGTAGGTGGAATACCTCTCGAGCTTAGAGATTAGATTATCGATTAAAGCATTCTCCCATCCTTCTTTGACTATTGCTGGAAGAGACGGTTCTAAGAGCCATGCATTTTCAAATCGAAAAATTTCCTATGGAATGGTTTCTTACAATTTGCATCAAGTAGAAGATGGATGGGTGAATGATCTGACTTGGAGGCTATTAAATCCTTAGCTTTAAATTAGGATACATATCAAGCCAATCAAACTTTGCCATTGCTCTGTCAAGCTTTTCTTCTATGGCATTATGTTTCCCTTTGCTTTTTGACCATGTGAAACGTAGCCTTCCATGGGTAGATCATGAAAGCCACTATCAGTTATAACATCTCTAGAACCTTTCATGATCCATTTTGGGTGGTCTCGGAAGCCAATTTTTTCATATGTAGAAAGGAGATCATTGAAGGAAAGCCAGGAAGAAGTTGAGAAGGAAAGCCATTTTTATGAACCTCCACAATAATGAAATTTGGGGAGAAGTTGAGAAGATGACACTAAAAGGGTGTTTCTAGAAGAGAGCCAAGCCTCTACTCCTGTCGTTGACATCAACCACCAGGTAAGAGTCAAAGCCAATAATATTTTTTTATTTCCTCAATAAGGAGGGTTTTTACTAATGTTTCACAAAGAAAAATCACATCAAGGTGGTGGGTTCGGATTAGGTCGCGGAGGAGTAGAATTAAACTTAGGTTGCCCAAGTCCCGAAAATTCCAGCTGAGGAGACTCATCTTCCCTGACAGGCCTCTTCGTAAGAGCCTGTCATTAAAAAAGGTTGGGAGTGCAAGCTAACTTCTATTTGAGGGTAGGCTGCAGAGGATGAAGGAATAGTGTTTGAGATGGTAGCGATTAGTTATGTAGGGTTAGTGTTTTGGATATAGGTAGTGTTTGGTTTGGGCTAGTTGTGCATTGCATGGTTGTTTGAGATATTTGGTGGTGGGTTCAAGTGTTGGACTATGGATGACGTGGTCTTATGGGATGAGAGGGGGATGAGAGCAGGGCTTGGATTAGGGGCAGGGGTTTGGGTGTTATTTAATAATTTATTAAAATAACAACTCCTTCAACTTAAACAACCAATTTACGTAAACAATGTCGACCCTTAGACTAAAATCCCAAAATATCTAACGATTATTATAACTTTTCCAATTTGGGAAACCTATCAAGATTTATTACATTAGTCGATGCTTTGTTTAATCAGAGAACATGCTAAAAACTAAGGATATATATATTGACTACTTCTTGGTTAGAAAGAAGGGAAATTGCAGTGGTGTGTTACTGGTGTTAATTGTAACACCCCAAAATTCTGAAATCACAGTAAAATATTGGGGTAAAATGTTAAATAGAAGCAGTACAGAAAGATTTGGGGAAAATGACGAAAATACCACTAGACATTTTAGAAATGACCAAAATGCCCCTGGGTCAAAACTGACCAAGATGACTTTAAAAAAAAAAAAAAAAATTATGGGAACCTGAGTATGGGATAGAACACCTTTAGAAAACACATTATTAACATGATTAGGGGCAGAAAATCCTAAACAGTAATTTTTAGGAATTTTTATAGAAATTTTGAAAAGGGCTCAAAACAGACTAATTTAAGTATCAGAAAACTATAGGAAAATGATGGATGTAGTCTTTGAAGTTTTCTACTAATTTTGGGATAAATAGATATCATTATTAAGATAGTTTAGTAATTTTATCAATTGAGAAGAAATTGACCAATAAGAAAATAGGATGGATATTTCATAAGTGTAAGATTTGGCTTAAAAAGAAAGGATGTTACGGTTATAAGTAGAAAAAATCATGGCAGCCCACATAATTGAGAAAGGCACGTAGGAAATAGCCAAGTCAAGATGGTTAGGGGGTCAAAGTCAAGAGAAGAAAGGGAATAGCCAATCAAAATCAAGCAAGTAGAAGTCTTAGGGAACAAGAAGAATATGCATTAAATGAAGAGGAAAAAAAATCAACTCAAGCTTACCCAAAGAAGCTACAAACCGTGCAATTATTTGGCAACCAAGAAGCTTGCTACGGTGGAATGGCCAAGGAATAAAGCATGGTGCAGATTTTTTTTAGACCAAAGGAATCTACATTAAATGCAAGGAAGAAAAATGCAAATTGGATTCCTCCAAGCTTATGACTAACCGTGCATTGAAAGGGAACAAGAGGAATCAACATTAAATGGCAAGGAATAAAAGTCACATGGACTTATCCCTAAGTTTCCCATCCGTGCAAGCAAGCTTTGATCTTTTGATTTAGCTATATAAGGGAATGGGAACAATTTTGGGTCAGCCACCAAATAGAAAAAACCGTGCAGCTCCTTCCCTTGCCTTTTGTTTTTGTTTTCTTGAAACCAAATTACAAGGACCAGCCGTGCATCTCCAAATGGTCCCACTTGCTTGCCTTAGTTTTATTTAATTCTTGTTGAATCCAAATAACAAAGCAAACCATGCAGCTCCTTCACTCTCCAAAAAATTTTTAAGGCATCAAACCGTGCACTTCCTTAAGCCCTACTACTTGCCTTTTGTTTTTAGCTTTTAGGAATTACAAAGCTCTAACCGTGTACCCATCTTGAGCTATCATTTGCACCAAAAGAAATCCTTCCAAGCTTTGAGCAAGCTCACGTGGAGTAGGAACCAAAGGAGGCTAGCTTGTTCAAATTGAGGAAATAATTAAGGTAAGGGTAGTTTTGATAAATAGAATTTAAATATTAGCTTATTTGTAATTAAGCTTACTAATTTATTAAGTTAAAGATATAGAAAAGAAAGAGAAGAATCAATTCACTAATGTAAAATGGTATTAAACTCTTAGCTCTTAATTGTTCAAATGTTATTTAGAATAGTTTAATTTTGGAAAATATACTAGGATTAAGGCTAAGCTAAGAGAACTCCAAATTAGTATGTCATAATGGAAGTTTTAAAATTAGTTAGCCTTAATGAATCAAAGTGAAAATATTAACTCTAAATCTTACTTAGTATAATAAAGTTTTAATTTGATAAATTAATTGGAAAGGTGACACTAAATTTAATTTTTATGTGTAAAGTGTAATAGTTTAGAATTATGGTACCTACTTGTTTAAACACTTTGGTATTTATAAGTTTGTTTAGTATGCATTTTGTTGTTCATTTGACTAATTGTTTTGCCTGATTTTAATGAATTAAGAATAAAATATTTGGTTTGTTTGGTTTTGACTATTTGGTTTCTTAAGCTAGGTTTTATAGAGATGATTGTTGCATAATTAGTTTGTTTTCTGTATTAAAATTTAATTAAAATATTTGCTGCAAGTTAATTTACAAAATTAATTGATGTTGTATCTAAATCGTAATATGATGACGCTGTATTTAAATTATTGCATGCTGCTGCTGTATATTTTTGACTGTACGTTGCTGTAAATAATTGAATCTGTATTGAATCTGTATGCTGCTGTAAATAATTAAATCTGTATGTTGCTGTAAATAATTAAATCTGTATGTTGCTGTAAGTAATTAAATCTGTATGTTGCTGTAAAATTAATAATTCTGTATAATGTTGTTGCTGTTGTTGCTAGTTGCTGAAAATAATAATTCTGTATGCTGTTGTTGCTAGTTGATGTAAAATAATAATTCTGTATGTATGCTGTTGCTGTATTTAAATTGTTGTTTGTTATTGCTATATTCAAATGCTTATGGTGGCATGATGACCGAGATTTATGGAATGAAGCATTAAGTGGTGTGATGTATTTGTGTGATTCATGATATAGGATTAAAGAAATAAAAGTTCACAACTTGATTAATGAATACAAATAATGATGTTGAGATGAGATTGTGATGATGATTTGTGATGTTGAGATAAGATTGTGATGATGATATATGATGTTGAACAAATTAAGATGATGAGATGTGATTTAAGGGGTAATCATGTGATAATATGAATTTGAGAATCATGTGATGATGATGATTTAAGAAAAAGAGATGAAAAAGAGTATCTATACATGATTCAAAATGATTGAAATCATTTGGAAAGTGTATCATGTGATGATCTGAGATGTTGTGATGAGACTGTGACGATATAATGATGACCTTGTGATGTTGTGATGAGACTGTGATGATAATCATGTGATGATGGGACATAATTTGAGATAAGAACTATGTGATGATAATCCTGTGATGTTGTGATGAGACGATAATGATAATTCTGTGATGATAATCCTATGATAATGACCCTGTGACAATATGGAGATGACTGTATAATGTTAAGTGATGATGAAAATAATTAAAAGATGAAAAGTAAATCATTTGTGCATCTTCATGTGCATGGGATGATCCTCGAAAGAGGTGTATGAGACGATCCTCGTAAGAGGTGTAAGAGGTGATCCTCGAAAGAGGTGTATGTGTCAGATAACTAACTGAGCTCCATACGTGTTTTAAACTTGGGGGTAGTTGAGAACAGTGGGGAACCACACCACCATGATGATCACATGGATGGGAGTGAGGCTCCTACGCGACACTGGGCTACCCTGACGGGATGGATAGGTTTGTTCCACTAAGGTGAAGGTGGGGTTATCTGACAGTGGCCACAATTTTTAGATGTTGCTGAGATCTCAGTCATGCATCATATAATAAGATGAGCATGCATTTCCTTGCATTTCATGGCAAGTGTTTGTGTGAAGAAAAGATGATTTAATTCGTGGGTTAAAAAAATATTAGACTTCAAGGAAAATGTTTTATTTAAAATCTCTGTACTATTATTTATATATTCCGTAGTGTTGATATTTAAATTTTGTTTATCAAGACTGACCCTGTGTTGTGTCGTGTGGTTGACACCTGTGATGACCCCAATTTATTTGGGCGAGCAGAGGAACAGTGATATTGACGATGTACGAGAAGATGTGATGAAGCTTGTGTGATGATTATCTGTTTTGATGATCTATACTTTGATCTGTATTTGGTGCTGCTCTGTTTGTACGAAGCTGTTTGTAAACTATTTGGCGATGAATTATTTGAGACTGTACCTAGACTGTTTAATAATTTCATTTGTATTAAAGGACTATAAGTATATGGATCATGGTAAACGAAAGTCGTTTTGTTACAAATAAATTACACAAAAATTGTAAGCAAAGAGAAGAAGGATTTCCGTGAAAAATTTTATGACTAATTTAATTTCAATACAAAGTGAACACAATATTTCATCTAAAATAAACCAAGCACGAGAGGGTAAAGAGAGGCGTTACATTGGTGACGGTGTCGATGTTTTCATTTTCAGTGTTGTTGTTGGCTTTAGTGTGATCTCACGGTCGTGGTGGAAATCCAGGGTCCTTTAGTTTAAGGGGAAAGAGAACAAAAATGAACGATAACCTGAGATAAGAGCCACACTTTTACATTCTACTTTAATTTAAAACTTTTATTTTATTTTACTTTCTTTTTATTTATTTTCATTCTATCGAACAAACACTGAATGACTCGATGGTGAGAGAGAAAGGAAAGCCCAAGGACCAATTAAAAAAGATAATGAAGAAAAGGAAAAGGAAAAAAAAAAGAAAAAGAAAAAGAAAATTACAACCCTTTATTTAAAACTAATAGATCTAATGGCCTTTAAAACATTTCCCATGGTGGGAGACATTGATGTCTCCAACCCTCACCTCTATCTCTTAAAATATGGTTAGGTGTTTGAAAATTTATAAATTTTCAAGAGTAATTGAGAATCTAATTAAAAATAAATCAAATAAGTTTAACAATTCTTATGATTTGATATTTAAACCAAATCACTATATTATTTAATAATATAGTTTGATTTTCTTGTAAAATAATTTTATACCGATTTTGGATTAGGGTATTGCAGAACTTACTTTAAACCCATTTTGAACCATTTTTTATATTGTAGATCTGGATTCCAAAATAAAATACAATACTAGCAAAATTCACAATAATAATTAGAAAAATTATTAATTAAATTCAATGGGAAGAAATGACCATTATTAGATTGTTGAAATTAAATTCAACTTTTGGTAATTTAGAAACCTATGTTGTATGGTGTATTTCTTAATTTTAACAAACTAAGTGTTTGATTCAAAAGTAATTCATGAAAGTTATTAAAGTTTAAAATTAAGCAGCATACAACACCACAATTCTTCAAAGTTATTAAGTTATTTTGCCACTTCATGATGTGCATTAAATTTTTTGAACAAACTCACATGAATTTTTGCAGGTTCATCATAATAATTATCCAATTCTTTATGCAGGAATTATCCAATTAAGGTTGGACTAGGTGTTAACAAGAGAGCATTACATATTTACATTTGAACAAACATTGTAAAACCATTATAAGCAATTCTTTCTGCAATACTAAGTAAAATTTCCAATAAAAGCTGCATTTTCGTAAAACAAGCAACATTTAGTAAAATTTCCATTTAGTAACATCACAAGCAACATTTACTCAACAGATTGTTTTTTTATGCATCCATCAATTTTATTGTTTTTTCCACCTTGGGCTGAGATCTAAGAGAACAAATTCCTCAATGGTTGACAGAAATAAAAAACGCAATGATTTTGGAGTCATCAGTGAGTCAACAATTCCTGTAGGTTCAAGTTCAACAATTCCTTAGTCTCAATAGCTGACAGAAATAAAATAAAAGCAAATAAAAAAACTCGGATGAAGGTAAGGAAGAAGAAAACCTAAAATTAAACTCCCGTGAAATGACGCCATTTTGGTTATAAAAAAAAAGTGAAATTTTAATGTCCACATGTGCGGACATTGACTACCCCCGGGGTTCGCCCCTGGATCAGACCGATGGAAATTCAAATAATCTCATTGCTTCCTTTCTCTCTATATAGATGCAAAACACTTTCCCAATTTTCTTTGCAAGGCTGCAACACATTACACATATTCCTAGCTACACTATTTTCATACAAAACAAAAGCAAATAAAAATACCCAAAAATGCGCTACTACTAATGCTTTGAAGCTTTTATCTAGCAACTGTATAACTTACCACCATAACAACTTCATAATCTATAATGCATAGTGCAAACATAAATATTTATAATTTTATAATTTTATTATAATTCATACAGGTTTTTTTGTTTTTGTCGATCAGCAAAAAGTCTATATATATATGTGTGTATTAATTCAAAGAGTGAGACACAATTGGGCATAAGGTGATACCCAATGCCATCCCATATACAACCACCAAGTGCATATTTCAGAATGCGGTAAAGGAGCTTTAAACCTGCGTTTAGATAATTTATTTATTTATTTCTATTTTTTCAAAAGATAGCTTTTTCTTTTTCAATTATATTCTTACTTTTTTTTTTATAAGCAAAGTTGCATTAATAGAGAACAAAAGGCACCAGTAGTGCTATAGAACATCAGAGACTGGACGTAGTCATAGACCTCCAAACTTGATCTACCCAGCCCCATACAATATGAGTCTACCCACCCATGTATATTCCAAAACCAAGCACAAATCCAGAATATATCTCGATATACACTACACAATCAATATCCTTATATCCTTACTTTTATATAAGTTTTAATTATTTTACACATTTGTAATATAAATGAGAAAAATATAGTGAAATAAAAATCTTAAAATATTACTACAAGTAAGACTGTTGATTATAGGATTGGAGAAACACTCAATCGCGAACATGCAAAATTCGAAAGAGAATTCCAAATTGACCAAAGTGAAACTTTAATTAGAAAAAGCCCCTTTTACGACATTCAGGCAACTACGGTTGTTATGTAACTGTCTTAATATGTGTTGCGGTGGCAAATTTGTAAATAAAAGAACATAAACAAAGATGGTTATTATAAAACCGTCTTTGTACATTGTTTTCAAAAACGGTTTTCCAAAACAACCGTCCTTGTTTCTGATACCCTTTTATGCACTTTTGCTCGCATTCTCTTCGGCGCCCGTTCACATCCTTTTTTCTAAAATCAAATCATGCCATTCTCTCCTCAAACCCTAAGATTCCAATGTCCGTCCCTCTCTCTCCTCGAAGGTCTCCTTCTCCTCCGCGGTTGTCCGTCTCGCTCCGCCCGCGCCACCACGGCTCCCGCTATCTCGTGCTGGTCGTCTCCGTCGGGCTCGATGCAAAGTCCGCAGTGCTGGTATCAAAGCGTGAAGCCCGCCGTGCTCGTATCAAAGGTGCCACCGTGGCTCCCGGTATCTTCTTTTTCTTCTTCCATTCGCACAACATCTTCGAGGCCATTGCTTCCCTCAGAAACTCCCTCAACAGCAGCGGCACCCTTAACGTCGAGTCCTCCAAAGCCGACGCACCTCACAGCCTTGTGTGGGCCGCCGTCCTCCGCAACCTGACGCACGTCTACCCTGTTTCCCAACTCCCCGAGAAGTTAGTGTGCAACATTTGTAAACACTATGATTCCTTGCCTCTCAGGTTTGGACCCCAACCTGCTTCCTTCGTGTGTTTGCTTTGGTTATGATGTTTCCGTGATATGGGTTTATAAAAAAAAAAGGACTTCTTTTAATTTGAATCATGTGAATGAATGTCAATGTGAAGAGTGAAGAGTCAGTTTCATTTTTATTTTTTTTACAAGACTTACATTCAATATCAAGGGTGGTTTCTGTGCTTTTTTCTGACAAGAATTGGGTTTTCATTTTATACACAAACTGATTATTCTTTATTAGTTCTCCTTTGACTTTCAATTGATGCATAATTTTTGTATACTCGTGACTTTGGCCCACCTTGAGACAACTCTTTTGTTATATATTTAGATAATTATAATTTTAGATTTTTGAATTAACCTTTTTTTTTGAGAAATTTTTAATTAACTGTAATGTTTATTAAAGATTAAAATAAATAATGTAAAGTTTGTGATTTTTTTCACACAAATCCCAGGCTGCCATTTTGCTTGTTAAATTCAGGTTTCAGGGGTGGTGAAAGTAGTTCTTCAAAACTGTTTTGTTTCCACAAGTTTTGGCTTCTTTCTTACTCACTGTATGGTTGTTTCTTATTGATCTTCAGGAAGGTTTCCATACTTTTCGTGGGGGATTTTGGAATTACTTCAGCATGGGTAAGAATAGCTTTGAATGTAATTTGATCTTTGAATGCAGCAACATAGCACATCTTGCAAAAGTAAAAGTCATGAAAATGCATGGTCGTTGGGAAGACTTGCACATTCCTTCCAGGTATATCATTTTAAATATTCATATATGTCCTTTTCTTTTATTATATTGGATGTATAAGCAGTTGAGTAGGCGAGAGGAAAGAGAGTGTAGTGGTGGATTAAACCTCTGATGTCAACATCATACAAGTCTTAAAACCAATGTCCATTGAGCTACAAGCTCATTAGCATATATCTACAAAAGTGAATGTCATAAAAAATTCAGGTTAGGGGAAAAACTCCTGGATTTTCAAACTACCCAAGATCCATAGCCACAATTAACTATGCTTGATAGGTTTCCAATTTTATTGTTCTGCATTGATCCTGTTTGTAGTAGTGTGATGATAACCATGCGTTGAAAAAAAAAGTTGTTCATTATTATTTTAAAAGCTTTTTCAGGAGACCTCCCATTGTAATCCTAATTGTCTTGTTGAGATAATATTTCCATGATTGACCAAAATCTTTTTGAGGATCTGTTGAAGCCTATTACTATTGAGGAGGTGAAGAGTGCCTGTTTTCTATGGGACCTTATAAAGCTCTTGGTCCAGATAGTTTTCAGCTGATTTTCTATCATACTTATTGGGATACTGTTGGTAATGATGTTTGGGAGATGGTTGCTCAAGCCTTTGTTATTGGTAGCATTAATCCTTCTCTGCCAGAGACTCTCATTATTCCTATTCCTAAGGTGGATCAACCCTTATCCTTGAGGGATTTCAGGCCTATTAGTCTCTGTAATGTGCTCCTTAAAGTGGTGTCTAAAGTGCTAGTACATTGCATTAGACCTCATTTGAGTGATTTCACTGGACCATTCCAAAGTTGCTTTATCCCAGGAAGAGGTATGGTAGATAATGCTCTTATTGCTCAAGAGACCATTCATCACACGCATAACCAAAAGTATTGGGAAAATAAATTTAAGTTTGTCTCTCACATTGACTTAACCACTGCCTTACAATTATTAGGGAATTTTTTGTATTTATTCATTGCAAGCACTGTGTTGGGAATATTTGTAAGTTTTCCTGCCACTTTCTAATTCTGCCCCTTCTTCTTTCCTGATGTTCTTGCAATTTGCTTGTGATTATTGATATATATTTGGTATAATTATGTTTTTCAGGCTGGATTGCTCAGTGCATTCATTATTAAGAAGCTCTATTTTGGCAAGTTGATAAGGTTAATTATAAATTCCATTACTTTTGAATATGCTTAACCACAACAATGAAATATCTCAGTACACTGTTAGCCATTATTCCCTAATTCATTTACTGACAAATCCCAAGCATTCTACAGACCGTGAGGTTGCTCCCATGGTACTCATGGCATACCTTTCATATATGCTATCTGAAGTAAGAAAATTGTCTGAAACATGACCACCTTTGTAGTGTAAAAAATTCCAATGCTAACCAATTTATTTCTTTGGCAGTTATTTTCTTTAAGTGCCATTCTGACTGTTTTCTTTTGTGGCATTGTTATGTCTCACTATACGTGGCATAATGTGACAGAGAGTTCAAGAGTGACAACCAAGTACGTGAAATTCTTCAACACATTCATTAGGCATGTACAAGATGGCTGCTAATGATACTACTTAACTGATTTTAATTTCCCTGCTGCAAGCATGTTTTTGCCACTTTGTCATTCATTGCTGAATCTTTATCTTCCTCTATGTGGGGATGGATGCATTAAATATAGAAGAGTGGCGAATTGTAAGTCAAAGGTAAAAGATTTTAGTGGGAAGAGCTGCATTTGTTTTCCCTTTGTCCTTCTTATCCAACTTGCTTAAGATGTCTCAATCTGTGAAAATTGAGTTAAAACAACAAGTATGTACTTTCCTCTAGTTTCCTTGTCAGGGTCTTGAGCTCTTGATAACTGAGGCATTACATTCCTGCGATGATTTATGTTTCATAATTTATAGGTTAATAAACTGAGCTAGATTAGGGAAAAATGTGAGAAATTATTTTTATATAGGCTTAATTATGTGTTTCTCTATAGTTTTAACACATGAGTAATTTTAATCTATATAATTTTAATTGTTCAAATCAAATTTTCCTATTTTAAAATAATGACATTCAATTTTATTTTTTTTAATAAATCAAGGAATGAAGAAGCTCGCGTAATGTTAGTCATCCCCACTATGTTACACCTCTCACACAACAGATCCACAAGTTCATCATTAGTTGCTAGTTCATATTAGCTTGCTACAATTTAGAGTGAAAACTATTAATCACTTTTTTTTATTTTTCATATATATACAGTAATATCATGAATGATGAATTATATATAAGGATTGAGGTAATTTCATATCTTACAAATTGAATTATTACATCAGATAAGACTTTCTAATTTGTTGCTCTAGAAACAAGTGCATCAGAAAATGAAGAACTAAACAAGATTTCGAATCCTCTGCCAAATCACAGTTCTGGTGTCATAGCTTGCAGATCCCTCTTTCTTCTCTGTTTCTCCTTTTCTTTTTTCTTTTTTTAAGCAGTTGTGCCAAGTTGAATGATGAAATGCCACAATTGAATTGCTGAGTTATTGTTCCAGATGCTGGTCCTTGAACAATATTGGGACATATATTTGAGTTATTGTTTTTTATAGGTATTCATTTGACTTGCTGATTTTGATGCCTAACCAGTCTGGCTTTACAATCTGTAACTTCTTCTTTTCCTTTCTTTGCCGATCTCCTTGAAATTTAAAATTGATATGTATGAGCCCTGTTGTAGGCATTGTCTAGTGCTTTTTTGATTTAGGAGCTTTGGTTAATTAGAATGCCTTTGTACCTTTGAAACCAATATTCATCATTTTCCTATATTTAATGCAAATGTTAAACAACTCATAAAAAATTATTGTTTATATCACTTATTTACTTTCAATCTCTGCATCAGTGAAAGTAATGGATTTCTGCAGCTCCCTTGTAGGATACCTCAGCCTCAGCCTTCTAATCTCATTGTTGGAATTGATTTTACAAAGAGCAACGAGTGGACAGGTTTTATCTCTTACTCATATCTTGATGCTTGGATTTCTTGTAGTGACTTGTGCTATTATATATATATATATATAATACTTGGGCAGTGTTTGCCTGGAAAAGTTTGAAATAATTTCTCAGTTTTCTGGTAATTAAAAGCGACATCTCTAGTACCGAAAACAAAGAATAAAAGATGCCTCTCTGCACCTGGAAAAAGAAAATAACAGCTTTCTCCCGTATTTGTTTAGTATTGAAATGTAATGCTCTTTAATGTTATGTGCCGATATTTTATTTTTCCTTAATATATTAAACTTTAAACTTAGTACAAAGTTTAAATGTTTTTCTACCGAACACCACTATCAGGCACGGAAAGGGATTTGGAGCAGTTACCAAATTCACATATTAACCTTAGAATTGTTAGCTTAAAATTTGAGCAATTCAAATTTTAATGTATATTTAAAGTTGAGATAAAATATGGATATGTTGGAATTTTATTAAATGATTTCGATTTGTAGATTGCGTGAATGTATAAAAATAGATGAATTCACGTAGTTCTTAGGGATAATGGGTTTAACTAGGAGTGAGTGACTACCAAAAAATATTCTCGACACATTAATCTGTTGTTTGAGTTAGATAATTAATTATATTCAAGGGAAAAGAAAATGATCATGTTTTAAGAAGAATCATAAGTAATTTGAAATTAATAGTAATTGACACGAATTCTTCGTAAAATGAAATCAAGTCAATCGCCATTGTCATGGAAGTTAGGTCTGCTACCTAGTCTCTAATTATTTTTGTGTTAAGTAACAATGCATTTTGGGTTTAATTTCCTTGTCATGGAAACATTGCATTCTACGAGCATGTGGTCTATAATAGATTATTTTTTCCTTCTGTTTTTTCCACCGTGTACATTCCATATGCAAATAAATGATCCAAAATGCAAGGGTAAATAGCAGTTATAACAAGTTATAAAAGGTGCAAAATCTAAGAGCAAGAATGAGCAAATAATCATTCTGCTTTCTTATTTACAGCAAGTACTTCATAGAGAAGTACTGTCTTGGTAGCTTTAGTCTCTATTTTGCCAAAATTACCTCTTGATATTCTTAGTTTCACTCTGCTGCTAGATATTATTAGTTTGTGTTGTATGGCATGATTCATGAACATTGTGACATTAGATTCAAGTAATGAAAAACATAAGATAATAACATGGCTGACCTTTGGACTCTGGCCTTTGGCAAGTTCGCCATATAGACCAGGATTTTTCCTGAAAAATACAAAGCATGTCCACCCAATATAAGAGAAACTGTAATTCTCTTACTAGCTAAAAAAAATTAAAAAGTAAAATAGAAAATAGTGGAAATCTAGCCTAATTTGGGTTGGAAATTGGATGTAGCCTCTCGAGTTGAGAGGTGAACCAGTATAAAGTTGTGTGCATTTAAGTTTTTGGTTTAAGTTTCATTGCATACTTGTGATAATTGAGTTGTATATCATTTAAACTTTGATCAAGCACTCAAGGTAATTGATTGGTGAAGATAAAAGTTTTCTAAAATTGTTTTGATCTAAGATACGATCCAAGATAATTCTTTCGCTGAGTTTTGATTTGCAAGAAAAGTTTAAAAAGGGCAAAAACCAATTCACCCCCCCCCCTCTTGGTTTATTGAATTAGACATTCATTGTATTTTCACAAGGTACTTTTCTGATGAATATGCCATCATTGCTGAAGATGGTGAGTCTCAGAGCTATGATGAGGCCGTGACGAGCTCAGACAAGGAAGAATGGCTGAAGGCAATGCAAGACGAGATGAATTCCTTGCATGAGAATCAGACTTATATGAGTTGGCCGAGTTGCCGAAAGGAAGATGAGCTCTGAAGAACAAGTGGGTGTACAAGATCAAACCTGAAGAGAACGAGCAGAAGTCGAGATACAAAGCCCGGATTATAATGAAGGGCTGCAATCAGAAGAAAGGTGATTTTGAAGAGATCTTCTCTCCTGTTGTGAAGATGACCTCGGTCCGGACCGTGTTAGCCATGACGATTTTGATGGACCTCGAGGTAGAACAGATAGACGTGAAGACTGCATTCCTTCATGAAGAGTTAGAAGAGGAGATATATATGGAGCAACCTGAAGGGTTCCGAGCTCCGGAATGCGACGGCATGGTATGCCGGTTGAAGAAGAGTCTTTATGGCTTGAAACAAGCACCTCGGCAATGGTACAAAAAATTTGAATCCTTCATGAACAAGCATAAGTTTGTGAAGACTGAAGCCGACTACTGTGTATTTGTGAAGAGGTATGAGACTGGAGATTCCCTGACTCTGTTGCTTTATGTTGATGATATGCTGATTGTAGAGCAAGACAAATTGAAGATCTCCGCCCTGAAGAAGGCGTTGAGTTCGGCCTTCGTGATGAAGGACCTCGGCCCTGCAAAGCAGATTCTTGGAATCAAGATCATCTGGGATAGAAAGAAGAAGCTATTATGGCTAAGTCAAGAGAAATATGTTGAGAAGATTCTGAAGAGATTCAACATGGAAAAGGCCAAAACAGTCAGCACCCCCTTGGCCGGGCACTTGAAGCTGAATAAGAAGCAGTGTCCGAGATCTGATGAAGATAGAGACAAGATGCTGAAGATCCCGTACCAATCCGCAGTCGGAAGTTTGATGTATGCAATGGTTTGCACAAGACCCGACCTGGCGTTTGCAGTTGGAATGGTGAGCCGGTTTCTTTCGGACCCTGACAGAGAGTACTGGGAAACAGTGAAGTGGATCTTCAGGTACTTAAGAGGAACGACCGAGTTATGCCTTCGATTTGGAGATGGTGAAGCCGAGCTGCAAGGCTACTCGAATGCTGATATAGGGGGAGATTCCGACTCGAGGAAGTCGACAACCGGATATCTGATGAGATTTGCTGGAGGAGCAATCTCGTGGCAATCAAAATTGCATAAGTGTGTGACACTTTCGACGACCGAGGCCGAGTATATTGCCATGACCGAGGCAAGCAAGGAGATGTTGTGGATGAAGAAGTTCCTCATGGAACTCGGTCATGAACAGGACAAGTACGAGCTGAAATGTGACAATCAAAGCGACATTCATTTGGTGAAGAACTCGACTTATCACTCCCGTCCCAAGCATATTGATGTGAGATATCATTGGATCTGAGGTGTGGTGGAAGATGGAGAGCTTGGACTTGCCAAAGTGCACACGGACCAGAATTGGTCGGACATGATGACCAAGTCGGTATCAGCAATGAAGTTTGAAGATTGCTGTGAAGGTGCCGGGTTGGTGAACCCGTCTCATTGAAGAGGCCGGGTTGATGATACACTCGTCACATTGACGGATTGTGACAAACCCACGCGATAGAGAAGCTGAGTTGTTTTGAAGAGTTGAAGATGATGGGCCGAGTTGAACCTGTTGCATTGAAGATGCCGGGTTGTATTTGATTTACCGCATTGAAGTTGTAGGGGGAGAATTGTTGGACTTTACTCCTTCAATGCTGGGCCAAGCCCATTTGAGGGGTTTAATATCCCAAACCTAATTTACCATTATAAATATATTAGTTAAGGGTGGAATTAGGTTAGACCAGAGATAGAGACGGAGAGTGCAGACGACACAAACGTCAAGGAAGATTTGAGTGTGAGAGAGTCTTCGCATATTTGAGAGCCTTAAGTGACAGTCTTGAGTGCTATTGTTGAGCAAGCCTGCATGCCTGCATATTTGAGTGATCAGAGTGAAACACTTTGAGAGTTGATTATCACCATTGTTGGAGTGGTTGAGTGTACCACCAACTTGGTGTGTTTGATTCATTGTAACCATTCTTAGTTATAGTGGATATTTGATCTGGACCAGTGTCCCGTGAGTTTTTCCTTTCTGGATTCAGGGAAAGTTTTCTCACGTAAAACATATTGATTGTCTCTCTTGCTCCCTTTGTTTTTATTACGTTTTCGCATTTGATTGAGGGTTGACGATAACCCACCTTTGAGTTTATTTGAGAATAAGACTGTTGCGCCACTTTTACCTAACAGGAAGAAGTATGTAGCAGTGAAATGACCATATATTTCCCAAACGAGTAAAACGTGGATGATCTCATGTAAAAATACCCACATAAATAGGAGTGTGATCATATTGATCTACCCAAAATACAAGGGTGGATTGAAATAAAAATAAAAGAAAAATAAGATAAATGACGTAACAAAAAGGAAATAAGATATAAAAAAGAGAAAATAAGTGGATATTTCAATTATTTCATAAATATAATACAAAATAACTTTTAGATCTGAAAACATATGTAAGAATAAAGAATGAGATCTTTATTATTAGCGGCGATAGAAAATCACAAGCATATTATTTCTCTAGGAAAATTTCTCAAAATTACATCAATATATTGCATTACTCTAGTTTCAAAATATTAAACATAACTAAAAATATTATGGAGATAAATGGCACAGGCACTAAAGCAGTGAACTATATATAAACCATCCTCGATCGTCATGAGATGTTGATAGGGTATAGCACATGAAAAGGTAAATGCACTAACAATGGCAACTTTGTCGATGATAAGAAAAATAAAACAAGGTGAAATGCATTTTCCTATCTTGTTTCATTCTTTCCATATTTGTCTGATATATACATTTTCACTTGAAGGGAATTGTGCCTTAATTTCATTAGTGTTGCATTTATATATACCTAACTGATTAATTAATCATGCATGATGCATGACCAGTAATTTGTTGTCTTCCTTGGCTCCAAACAAAATAAAGCTCCTTTATAGTCCACATTCCCCCCACGTATAATTCCAACTTTCCTTTAAGCATTTAAATTTTATGATGGAAGATATCATTATAATGTGCAATTGGTGTTTTGTGTCCATTTAGCTTTTTTTCTAGTTCATCACTTTCTGATAAAAGCCAATTTTCTTGACACAAAAGTTTTTCCATTAATGAGACTCGATCTCACTCTTACGTTTCAAAAAATTTAAAAGATGCGGTCAAAGATTCATTTCTCCACCTCTAGGACATAATCTATCATAAGTCAATAGCGTTGGCACCCTTTACATCTTTTCTTGTCTACATTTTCTCTTTTAGCATTACGAAAAATATCACCAATAAATTTGCTTATAATTATATCCTCCTACTAATCATCCTATACTTCTTTTAATGAATCCAAAAAAAATCCTATACTTCTTTTGTATCTTAATTACTATTCAATGCATTTTATATTTTTAAGAAATTAAATACATTTAATTTTTTTATTAAATACTTTTTTTATGAAGTAGTAAAATATAAATATTACTCATATACTTTTTATAATCAATTGAAATTTAGTAAGAGTCGTAGAATTATTTGACTCACTTACTATTTACATAATTTCATAAATACCAGTCCATTTTAAGTAATAATATAAATTGTTATAAACAATATATATTTTTGAAAAAGTTTTACTAACCTTTCTCGTGACAATGACTATAAGTGAGCTGAATAAGAGATTTTCATCCGAAAACGCAAGCATGCATGTGTTAAAGATAAAGGAAAAAGATCAAGAACAACATAATAAAGAAGAAAAGTGGAAACTTATTATTTTTAAAGGCCCTACGTTTCACTATACATGACTACTACGACTAGTATGCATGCGAGAGGACCCATATGCATGCTTAGGGGCGACCAGAGGCTATCGATTACTCTGAATGCATAGACAACAAAACACACACTCAAGTTAAAAAAAAATAATAAAAAACTTACGTTGGAGATTGGATATAATGGAATGGGTTAGTGCTAACAACCTGTCAAATCAAGAATTGAATTTTTGTAAGGAGAGATGTACACATTTTATACATGATGGTGCCTTAAATAAGATTCTTTTTAAAATAATACAATTAATATGTAATAGAATAAATTATAGTATTTTTTTTTAATTTTTTATTATCAAATTAGACATAATTTCACTTTTTCCCAACATTAATCATTTATTGAGTTTAAAAATATTACACTAATACATCCCCTTATATATTTGAAAATATTACACTAACATCAATGAAACCTTACACTAATACTCTGTATAAGAGAGGTGAAAGTAATGGTTAAAAAAAGTAAAGAATACTTATATAATTAATCGAAATCTCATAAGTATTACCGTAATTTGCTCTATATAATAACTAAAGCAAGAACAAGAAAATAAATCATAAAATTATATGGAGTATTGTATAAATTGTTGATTTTTTTCCAGCCCATTTCAAGTTCCAAATTCTTGCTTCACTTTGGGCCCGAATACATACAATTCAAGGCATTGCTTCCTGCACTTAACATTTTGTTTCCTGCACCTCTTAAAATCACAAATGAACAAATACAGCCTTTGCTTCTTTATTTCTTTTATTTTTTTTGGATCTAGTTATCTTTCTGGATTGATGAATTTGGAATAGAAAAACAATTGAGCAATTTTGGATGTGCATTCCAGAATTATACATGCATAATTTTGGAATGAATAATCCAAAAAAGATGTTATTTTCTGGATTGTCAATTCTAGAATTATATATGCATAACTTCGATTCCGTAATAGGCAATCCAGGATAAAAATTTATATTCTAGACTATCTAATGGAATATATTAAAAATCTCTTCTAGATTAGGCAATCCATAATAATAATAATTTATGAAATCCCTTCCGTATTAAACAATCCGGATCGATGGCTTATGGCTTAGGAATGGGTGGGGCAGAAAAACTTGAGAACTTTTGTAAGGGGGGACACATAGTAAAAGTGTGCTAGGAGGCTTGATGCAAAATTTGTATGCCACGTACGTGTAGGAATAATTATGTAAGCTGAATTCTTGTGTGGGTTTTACATTGAGCGCAGGGCGCCGGGTGCTTAAATTAAATGTGATGCAATTTCAGGATAGGTAATTTTGAGATTTTCAAAATTATGGAGGTGGAGGAAGCAAAGGCCAAAATTCAAATCGACTTTGCATGACATTTTGAGACTTTTATCTAACGGCCTAGGACTTGTCTTGATTCCTGGTCGTTAATAAAGTTAGAAGGTGGGAGTGTATCTGACGGTCTAGGACTTCTCTTCTCCCGAATTGATATACCATTACTAATGGTTTTTCTGTGATTATTTAATGGCTTTTCTTAAATTGATATACAGTGTTATATTGATGTCTAGTTTTTATTGAAGGCGTTTGATCAACTAGATGCTTGATCAATGTTAGTCGTGCCTCGTACATGATAATAATATTAGAGTTGTTGTGATGCAAGTACGAGAAGTAGAGGAGAGACCAATGGAACAGTGATGGATGCAGAGAGGATTTGGGCAAGTGGTGGCCTTCGGCGAGGTACAAAACTTGTAATCACCTGCATAAATATTTCAATGCCAAAGTCAGAGAGCGTGTAAGAGATGTATAAAATGAACCTAGATTCAAAACTATAGAAATGAAATACCTTATGTAGTATAGTAGTGGCAGGTGAAACAGTTGTGTAGTTATTGTGGGCTATATATCATGTAGCAAGCCTAAAAGATGTTCATAACAGTTGCTTTAAGTTAATATTGCTTAAAATAATAAATGTTATCTTAATATATTTTAAACGAATATTATCTCCATAACAGTTGTCTCCAAGTCAATATTACTTAGAATAAGCTATGTTGACTTAACAGATAAAATGAATATTGTCCCCATAATACCTCTCAAGTCAATGTTGTTTAGAATAAACAATGTTGACTTAAGAGATAAAGTGAATATTGTCTTCATAATAATGGTTTGATTTCCACAAACGACATCAATATTGTGATGCAAGTCCAAGTAGTGGAGGAGAGACTAATGGAACAATGGTGAATGCAAAGAGGATTTCAGTAACGATTCTTGTGAGCGGCAACAACCTCTGGCGAGGTTCAAAACTCGCAATCACTTGCACAAGCACTTCAATGTCAAAGTCAAAGCATGTAAGAGATGTATAAAATGAGCTTAAATTTAACTATGTAGGCTTGAAATGCCTTATGTAATAGTAATTGAGGGTGAAACAATTGTGTAGTTATTATGGACTATGGGTCATGGGCCATATAGCAAGCCCAAAAGGAGTTCATAATAAAGATTTTTCTTTCTACACCAGCCAATTTTCCCAAACACCCAACAATAAAACAAAAAACCAAAAATACCCTTCCGTAAGGTTCATACAGATTGACCAATCTGTATTGTCCATACAGATTGGTCAATACGGATTGTCCAATCCGTATCCGTTGCCCGCTGCCGCAGCCATGCCCATACCACCTCCCTCCATGTCGTCTCCGCCCTCCTCTCCCTCCCTTCCGCCTCCCTCCACGACGCTTGCTCCTGCTGCCGCAACTGCTCCTACTCCCCCCACCTCCCTTCGCAACGCCTGCTCTCCTTTCCCCTATCTCTATCTCTCTCATCCTCACCCCACAACATCGCTACACACCTTATCTTCACGCCATCATCCTCACCCAGGATGACCTCAAGAGACTCACTGCCAACAAGTCGTGGAGTCCATGAAGAGCGGCATGGTCCTTGGCCTCGACATTGGCTCCACCACGACCTTCACCATTGCCAAGCTCGATGCCCTCATCTCCTCTGTAATCTGTAATCCATAAGATTCTTACGGATTCACAATCCATAAGATTCTTACGGATTCACAATCCATAAGATTCTTAAAGATTTGCCAATCCGTATGGACCTTACGAAATAGTATTTTCAATTTTTCGTTGTCTTGCTGGGTGTATGAAGAAATTTGTCGAATGCAGGAAGAAAAATCCTTATAACAAAAGGGGATTTGATTATTTCATAGTCCTCTAGTTAGTTGGCTTCAATATGTTTGAACCATTTTATAACATTTGTATAGTAATGAGAGAGGGAGAAAATGTTATATATTCTTAGCTCATGGAGTTCTCCATGTGCAAATGCTATAAATTTTCAAACATTATGGTTTTTATATTACTCGTTTTCTCTAACTCTATTAATTTAAGATTGATGGTTTTCAAATTGTGTGTATCATTTATTTCATCTAGTTTCTAACTTTTTTTACTATTTGAAAACTTGTTTAATCATATTTGGTATTGGGTAAACAAGTTTTTTTTAATAGCTTATAGTGTTTTTTAAATGCTATGTCAAGTAGTGTTTTTTCTCTTTTAAACACTTAGTTCTAACTTCTTATATTTTATTTTGCTTTTGTTCTTAAAATATCTAGTTATTTCATCCCTATATTGAAGATCCCTTTCAACTAATTCATACCCTTTAAGAAACTTGGTTAATTTAGTTAATGACATTAAATTTTTTAATAATTTATATTGTTCTTCTTAAACTACCCTTAATATTTTAAAAATTGAGACAAAAAATATGTTTTTAGTCTGTATACTTTATAAAATTCATGGTTTTAGTCCTTGTACTTCACCACTAAACATTTTGTCCTTGAATTAACTTTTAAAAAAATAAGTGTCTTTAATCCTGCATGACAAACACTATCGACACCATTTTCTTACATGGTGTATGTCCTGGAAGAATAAAAATACTAATTTTTAAAAGTATAGGAACCAAAATATTTGATGGTGAAGTATATGGACTAAAACCATACTTTTCCCTAAAATTAACCACTTTTCTTTCTGGTTAATTACTTTTCACATAATTGCTACTCATATTATTTCATCCTAATAAGAGAGAGATAAAAAGTTTATCTCATTGATTTCTAGCAATTATTATTTTTTGCTAAAAAAGCTTGTTAAATAATTAAGGGCATTTTAGGAAATAAATAATTAATATAAGAGACAATTTAAAAATAATCTTATAAAAAGAGATAAATAACTTTCTAAAAATTATCTTATAAAAATGACAAAAAATATCTTGAAAATTTGATTTCTTTTCACTTTTTTCTACATAAGGTAGATTTCTTTTTCTTCTTTCACTCACAAGGTAGGATTTTATTATTTTAGTATTGATGACTACCAAGGCATGAATGCTTGGATTAGATCTTTTTTAGAGGCCAATTTCAAGATACCAATGGTAGATAGTAGAACTTACAGATAAAAGGTGAGGAAGATAAAGAAGACAATATGAATAATGCCACGATCCGTGTTGGAATGATAGTTAAGGAGGATTCGCCACAAAGGAAAGCTTCTTTGATAAGAATCAATTTGGGTTCAGCCAAGAACCAAGAAGAGGCTAAGCTCTCAATTCAAGCAAATGCTTAATATTATTCAATCAAAAGTTCTTCCAAACTAGCAATGTCTGAGTACTTATAAAGTCTCTAATAAAACCTAAAAACGCATAGTTTGGCCCTATTTAAGTCCACATTGAGGCCCATTACACAAATAAGAAATTACGACATTACGAAAACTAGAAAAATTACGAAAGCCATGAAAGGAATTGCGCTAAGCGTGATATTCACACTATGCGAGGTCTCCTACAATCTTCAATGTGCTCCAAAGCTCCTTGTGTTTTGCTCCATCCTTGCCCTTGTTAAATAATCTAGCCATGATTCTCTTGGTCATCTCTTTTTGAAGAAGCTTGGTTTTGGACATAGTCATTGGAACCTTCAATTCATGGAGTGCTTCTAGAAATTCATGCTCTTTGGATAGTCCTCTATCATCCCCTCCTTCTTGAAAAGAATCCATTCTCAGATTTGCATTCAAAACACCTATATCACAAGAAGAAAGATTAGTGATAGTAAAACTAAAACTTACCCCATGCTCACTTAGAAAGTCAATCTTGTAGGCATTGTTATTAATCCTCTCAGGGATCTTGAAAGGACCATCACCCCTAGTTTGAAGTTTAGATTTCCTTTTGAAAGGAAACCTATCCTGCCTTAGATGTACCAAAACCCAATCTCTGGGATCAAATATCATGGTCTTTCTCCCCTTGTTGGCATGTAGTGCATATTGCTCCATCTTCCTCTCAATTTGATTTCGCACCCTTCATGGAGATTCCTAACAAAAGTGGCTCTAGAAAGCCCATTCTTACTCAAAATAGAAGAGTCATTAGGTAAGGAGATTAAATCAACAAGGAATAATGGGTTAAGTCCATAAACAACCTCAAAAGGAGAAAAAGAATTGGTAGAATTGGTTACCTTATCATCAAGTCTAGCATTAGGATGTCGATACCTTACGGCGATGTTGTTGATGAGTCTACAATTCGTACACATCCTCTACATGTTATCTTTCTTGGAGACTAGGATGACCAGCACTGTACATGGGCTCAAGCTTTCCTTCACTCATCATTTTTGCATCAACTCTCCAACCTGCTTTTGAATCTCCTTGGTCGCTTCCAGATTACTCCAATAGGCAGCCCTATTAGGAAGTGAAGCTCCCAGAACAAGACATACCCTCAAACTCCTTTAAAAGTGTATCAAAACCTTGAGGCAATGATAAGTGCCATATTTTAGTAAAAATAGGGTTATAATGATAGACACTTATCTTTTGATTTTAGTAAATTTCTTTGATTAAATTGCCCTAAACCTAGTTGTTCTATATTTTGTAATTATATAGGGTGTTATTAACATTTTGGAAGATTCATCCATTCAAATCCGGAGATTTAATAAAGTTCAATGGTATCCGGAGCATCCAAGTAACCAAAACAAGCACAAAAAGGCAAAAAGGACATTTCCTGAAACAAAAATGGCCCAGAACTCGCCCAGGCCAACTTATTGAAGCTTTAACTCGCCTGGGCTAGTGATTTATGTGTATTCTGGTCGCCTGGGCGAGTGGAGACATCAGCAAGAGGCATTAAATTCGCCCAGGCGAGTTAAACAAGGCTAAAACACTCGCCTGGGCGAGTGGACTCCAGCAGCTTCTCCCTCCTATAAATAGGCATGCAAAGTGAAGTTAAAAACATGGTTTTTGGGGGAGAGAACATGAGGAACGCCTTAGGTGGCTTAGAGAGAGGTGAGAGAAGAGAGAAAAAGAGTGGAAACTCTGCAGGAACGGGCTAGGGATCGCTACCTTAGTCATGTCTTCTGTTGATCTCTTGCTCTGCACCATGATCGGTTAGTTTCTCCTAAGGATTGGATGTAATCTTCTTACCTTTATGTATTTCTTTTAATATTTGATATTGTTAGACTTTTGGCAAGCATACCAATTGTCGTTGTAAGTTACAAAATTTATAAAAGTTCGTCTCCACAAGGACTTGATTTTTACTCAGTTAATTCAAATAAAGCTTAACAGTTTAATAGTTATGTACAATGAGTGTGAATGGAGTTTCATGTAGTTGTGGATTAACAGAAATTATGAAAATTTAGAAGAAACGGAAATAATAAATTTAGTACGGAAGATTATGAGTAATTACGGAAAATTATGAAAGATTACGAAAAATAAAACGAGTTTGATTAATTCGAGAACGCAGGATTGGATTTCATCGTTCGTACCCTTAGTATTCAATTAATATTACCATGCATAAGTTATTTTTCTTTTATTATTGATGCACACATAAAATCACCCCAAATCGATTCCTCGTATTTGAGAATCCTAAGAATATTTATCAAATATCGATCCCTCGCATATGAAATAAATACCCCAGCATTACGATCATATTCACGTGTTATTTGCAATCTAAACGTTATGCTCTATTCCTAGCAACGTAACGTGAAGAGTAAATTATTCAGTTCAAGTTTTAAGAGTACTTTCCAGTTAAACTTAGAACCTTATTTCATGAAACTATTGATCAAGTAGAATCAAGTATTAAGTACGGAATAAATTTACCAATAATAAATAGAAAAGACTTATCCATAAATAAATATTAAAAGAGATACTTAAGGGTAAGAAGATTACATCCAATCCTTTGAGAGAAGCTAGCCAAGCATGGAGAGAACCTCCTTAGAAGAATAGATGAAAGGACTCATCACCGCTTCTTTTCGGCAGAGTTTCCACACTAATCCTCACCTCTCTCACTATCCTAAACTATCTATTACAAGATTTGAAGAACCTCAAGCTTGAGAGCAAGCTTAGGAGCAAGCTTAGGAGCAAGGGAGAAGAGAATGAAGAATTGCAAGAAGTGGTTTTGACCTTGGGGGTGCATGGGTATTTATAGGGGTTGGCCTGGTCGAGTTTGGTCACCTAAGCGACTCATTTCTTCATGTTCCACTCGCTTGGGCGAGTTAATGGCCCAAGTTGCACGTCCACTTGGCCACTTGAAGGCGCAATTGCAGGTGTTGCTCGCCCAGGCGAGCCAGTTGCACTATATTCACTCGCTTGGGCGAGTTAAATGTACTTCCAGAAGAGTCTTTTGGGCTTTGATGCATTTTGGGCCTGATTTGCTTGCTGCACCTCCCAGGTTTGCTTTATGATTCATTTTTGCTTGCTCTAAGTGTACGGAAGCTTCGGAATTCACGAAATCTAGCAAAATACAAAAGAAGATTGGATGAATATTCAAGAATTATAAAACAACATTAATGCTAAGTGCTAAATACAAACTAACTAGATTAGGGCAAATTTTTATGGATATTCTTAGTAAAAGTGCAAGATAAGTGCCTTAAATGCAACCCTAATTTCACTAAGATATGGCATTTATCAACTCCCCGCAACCTAGAATCTTGCTTGTCCTCAAGCAATAGTAAAAATATTTTGTTAATTGGAAACATGTTTTATAAAGAATCAACTTCAAAAATGATCAGAACATATTTTCAAATAGTTAACCTCAAGATTTGAAATCAAAAGATGAAATTCACATAACCAAAATGAGATTAAGATCAATTTATATTTCCTTTCTGAAAAATATCAGAGGAAACATATGACTGATTCGCACAGAGGAAAACCTCTCTAGTGTTTAATTCTCTCACAGGTAAGTGTTTCATCTCAATTCCTACACTGATATTTTATAGATTGATTTTGCAATTCATTTCCTATCAAATCAAAGTGCATAATCAACAAGGATTATTAGGGCTTTTATGGCTGGGCTTTTGGTTAGAAAAGAAATCTTGGTTTTTCTGGATATTCAAAGAACCTTTAGAATGGGAGAGCATATACAGATAAAAAAGTGAAATCATGACTTCCTATGTCTTCCTTTTTTCTTCCAAGATATCTATCAATCTTTTTATTCACCAAACTTTGTACAATACTTTAAAATACAAGGAATTTGTTTCCTTTTCTTTTTCTTTTTCTTTCACTTCTTTTCTTTCCTTTCTTTTACATGAATAGCATATAGCAACAAAAAGTCTTTTTCATAACATGAATTACCTAAAGGAAGTTTCGCATCAACAGATCATTTCCCCTTTTTGCTCTCCTATCCTAAGGTAAGGTAGGGAATTCCTATCCTAGGTTAGGGTTTTAACAAAATATCAACTGTTTGGCTCAAAAAGGGTTGCAAAATGGTAAATCATTATATTCATATTGGGATAGCTTTTTGGCCAGTGGCTTTAAAAGATGTTCAAAAAGAAAGAAGGCCTAAATCATATCCATGCATCATATGTTTTGACAATTAGAAATTAATGCAAAATTACTATAAATCATATCAGTGAGGACTCTCAATATAATTTATGTGGTTGCACACACTTACTAGGCTTAAGGTTTGTTTTCATGTTCAAATCAGATCAATGTTTCGAAAGATATTCTTTATTAATTTCATGTAAAGAGTCTTGCCTTCATTTGATATTTGGGAAAATCATTTCATTTGTTTTTCATTCTCAAGATTTTTCAAAAATCATTTTGTTGTTCTGATCCAACTATCAAAATCAAGTTTCAAAATAATATCTATTGATTCTTTTCAAAACATGTAATTTTTCAAGAAAATTATTTCTTTTAAGTCCAAAAAAAGATTTATATATATTATATAATTACTTTAAACAAAAAGCAAAAATTTTGGTATATTTTTCAAAAAGACATGTTAATAGTATATAATACCAAAAATATTTATCAATATATAATACCAAAAGATTATCAGTGCATATAACTAAACAAAGATGAAATAGTTAGTAATAATAACAGTAATATAGTAACTAAAGGCAAAAATAATTAAAGGAAAATTAAAACAGTGTCACAGTGTCTCCGATGATGCAAATCTATGTAATAAGATGTCAGATTCTGCTTTAAATCATCCTCCTCAGCTGCTTTCCTCAGCATCTTCCTGATCATGTGCAGGGCCAGCTTCCGGATCCTGCTCAGCTCTCTGGCCCTCTGCCTCCTCCTGAAATATTGGCTTGTCCCCAGGCCATGCTACATAAGCTCTAAACTGCTCTGGAGTGGGCCAGTGGAATGGAGTGGGATCCTGTCTGTGCTGGTGCTGAGTGTAGTCATAGAAGCTCTGATTCAACTGCACCTGCCCTTTATGATTAGCAGCCTGTTGATCAGCCATATGCTGCATATAGGTGTGCATCTGGAGTTCCATGCGTTGTAGATGAGCGGAAATGGACTCCATGGATGCTGGCTGTGGTGGCTGCTCCTCCTGTACCTGTCTAGCTAAACAATATTTTTCAATAAAAGCATGGTTAATAGGAGGTCTAATGGTCTTTGAGGGCTGCACTGGGATTCCATAGAACCGACATAGTCCTGTAATGAGTGCAGGAAATCCTAGTGCTCTATTTGCTTTTTCTGGGTTTGTTGGATGTTTGGGAGGCTCTAAGGTGACAAACTGATGGATGGAATTTGAAATGAGCTGGGCTACATTAACAGTGATCTGAGATATACAACTAAAAACTAGCTGACATTTGGGTAGGGGTAGATCACTGCTATGGTCACTAGGAAGAATGTTGCTCAAGAGGAATGTCATCCAAATTTGGGTTAGGGTAGTTATATTAGTACGCATTAACCTTACCCTGCTACCTGTTATACTTTTTGCAAAATCAGTACCTGGTATACAGAGTAGATCAATTAACTCCTGTTCATCAAACCCTAACTGGATGTTCCTTCTTGCCTGGTACTCACATAACTGACCTTCTTCCAGGATTAAGGGATTCCCTAGGAATTGGTTAATGGCATATGTGTTATATGGAATCCATTGTCCTTGCACAAAAGACCGCTTGTCTCTGATTCCTTCTTCCATGGGCCATGCATTTGCATAAAATTCTAAAACAATTTCAGGATCAAATTTGTGCATAGGATTGGCCAATTGCCCCCATCTCCTTCTATTCAATTCAGCTGTGAAGTCGGAGTATTCATCATCCATCAGTTGAACTTTTCTCTCTCTTAGGAATGACCAGTTCTTTATAATGTCAAATCTTTGCTGGTGTTGCATGGTTCTGAATTAATTCCATATTTTCTGGGGGGTTTGAACTTGATCCCTCTCCACCATGTCTAGCTCTTTTTGATGAAAGCTTTTTAGGTGCCATCTGCAAAAGGATTTCACAAGGAAATAGCAATGAAAATGATACAAATCAGACATGCAGGCCTTTGAACAAATCAGAAATAGCAAAGCTTTGTACATAACAATCAGCAAGTATTAAAGATGGCATCCCTTTGAAAATTCAATTTTGGTGTATGTGTAATGTATGAGCAGGCCTTTGCACATTAACATCCAATCAAACATGCAGCCATTGGATACTTGTTAGTCTATATGTTATACCTCAGTTTATGATATTCATGAATTCCTAAATGCTAAAAACACTATAAACCATTTCTAAAAATTTTCAAGTGTTGTGCATAAAGGAATGATTCACTTTTTAAAACTAGCATTAAGCATGTGAGGTATGTTATGCAATTCAATTCATCTAACAAGCATTCTAGAAGCAAATTCGTGCAAGAATTCAGAGGTATAGCATGGCTGTTTTCTTTGAAGCATTAGACCGAACACTTGGTGTGCACACTTTGTGGTGTATGTAAATGAAAGTATTATGTATAAGCTTGCACCAAATTTTTGAGAAAATAAAAAGAAGAAGCAACAGAACCATAATTGGACAGAGTTCATCACCAAACATTGCCTAATTAATAACTTATTGGCCTAGGGTTTGAAATTCAAACAAGAACACAAGGTTGCAAAAATGAGAAAAGAACACAAACTACACTTAATGAAAGTTATTCTAAGCTATTTATATCATCAATAAAAGAAAGATAGGTCCAGAAGCACATACCTGGTGATGAAGGGAAGATATGGGTGAGGAGTAAGTAGCTTGGGCGAGTTGAAGAGAAGAAAAGCAGAAGGTAACAACAAAAGCACAAAAAGGAATGCAATTTGAGTGAAATTTGATGTTTTTGGCCTTTTATTTTCGTGCTGCAGGACCTTGCTCGCCCAAGCGAGCCAAATAGGCATGATACACTCGCTTGGGCGAGTTAATCAGCCTTTTTTTTTTTTTTAGAAAAATTATTTTAGCTTATAATTATCTACTACTTTAACTAATCTATATTCATTTAGGCAAAAATATTTAAATAAAGTGATAAAGCATAGAAAAAGATGGTTTAGAAATTTCTAGGTTGCCTCCTAGAAGCGCTTCTTTAACGTCGTCTTAGCTGGACGTATTTGTAGCTCAAGCTTCTTGTAAATGAACCAACATGATGAGTCTTTCAACATCACCACCTACGTAGGGCTTGAATCTGCCACCATTGACTGTCCATGTTCTATTTGTGGCTGGATTTTCAAGGACTACAGCCCTATGTGTCATTACTTCTTTAATGATGAAGGGTCCAGACCATTTGGACTTCAGCTTTCCTGGAAACAATCTTAATCGAGAATTAAATAACAAAACCCATTGTTCAGGCTGAAAATTCTTTCTCAACAATTTCTTATCATGATAAAATTTGAATTTCTGCTTATAAAGTTTAGAATTCTCATACGCTAACAGTCTCAGTTCCTCCAATTCATGAAGTTGGTTTTTTCTTTTTTCACCTGCAGAAGAAGGATCAAAATTTAAATACCTGAGTGCCCAAAATGCTTTGTGCTCCAATTCAACAGGTAGATGGCATGATTTTCCGTAGACCAACTGGAAGGGTGTAAGGCCAGTAGGAGCTTTGTATGCTGTCCTATAGGCCCACAATGCTTCATCTAGCTTTTGAGACCAGTCCTTCCTTGATTGAGCAACTGTTTTCTCTAAGATTTTCTTGATTTCTCTATTGGAAACTTCAGGTTTCCCATTGGTCTGAGGATGATAAGGTGAGGCCACCTTGTGTCTGACACTATAGTGTTGGAGAACCTTCTGTAATTGGGTATTGCAAAAATGAGATCCTCCATCACTTATCAGCACTCTGGGAGTTCCAAACCTTGAGAATATATTTTTCTTCAAGAAGCGAATAACTGTCTTTGAATCTGCATGTTGTGCAGCTACTGCTTCTACCCACTTGGTCACATAATCCACAGCCAATAAAATGTATTCATTTGAGTATGAGGATGGAAATGGACCAATGATCAATCCCCCAGCAATCAAATGCCTCAACCTCTAGAATGTTGTGTAAAGGCATTTCATTTCTTCTGGAGATTCCACCTGTTCTCTGGCAATTATCACATCTTTGCACATATTCATGGGCATCTTTGAATAGTGTAGGCCAATAAAATCCTGACTGTAGGACCTTTGCAGCAGTCCTCTCTCCATTGTAGTGGCCTCCATATGGTGAACTGTGACAGTGCCATAGGATGTTCCGTGCCTCTCCCTGAGTCACACATCTTCTCAGGAGATTATCTACTCCTATTTTGAAGAGATAAGGATCATCCCATACATAATATCTGGCATATCTGAGAAACTTCTTCTTCTGTTGCCAAGTGTAATCTTCAGGAATTACACCGGCTGCTTTAAAGTTGGCCATCTCTGCAAACCATGGCCTTTCTGAAATGTGGAAGAGCTTCTCATTGGAGAATTCTTCTTGAATTTCTGGGTCTTGAGTGGCTATTTCCTCACTGGTAAGTCTGGACAAATGATCAGCTACATGATTTTCACATCCTTTCTTATCCTTGATTTCTAAATCAAATTCCTGTAGAAGCAAAACCCAACGGATAAGTCTAGGTTTAGAATCAAATTTAACTAAAAAATATTTTATTGCAGCATGATCAGTAAAAATCACCACTTTAGATCCTATCAAGTATGATCTAAATTTTTCCAAGGCATACACTATTGCAAGTAATTCTTTCTCAGTTGTTGCATAATTGATTTGAGCATCATTTAAAACTTTGCTTGCATAATGTATGGCATGGAAAACTTTGTTTTTCCTTTGTCCCAAAACTGCTCTTACAGCATAATCACTTGCATCACACATTATTTCAAAATCAAGTGTCCAATCAGGTGCAGTGATTATGGCTGCAGAAACTAGTTTTTGTTTCAAAGTATTAAAAGCTGTAAAGCATGGATCATCAAAATGAAATGGAACTTCTTTATTTAAAAGATTGCTCAGTGGCTTGGCAATTTTTGAAAAATCTTTAATAAACCGTCTGTAGAACCCTGCATGTCCTAGAAAACTTCTAATGCCTTTGACATTGGTTGGTGGAGGTAATTTCTCAATGACATTAACTTTAGCTTTATCCACTTCAATGCCCTGCATAGAAATTTTGTGACCTAAAACAATGCCTTCAGTCACCATGAAGTGACACTTCTCCCAATTAAGCACAAGATTATTTTCAATACATCGCTTCAAAACAACATCAAGATTAGATAGGCATAAATCAAAAGAAGTACCAAATACTGAGAAATCATCCATGAAGATTTCAATGCTTCTCTCAATAAGGTCAGAAAAAATAGCAAGCATGCACCTTTGGAAAGTGGTGGGTGCATTACAAAGACCAAAAGGCATTTTCCTATAAGCAAAAACACTGAAGGGACAAGTAAAGGCAGTTTTCTCTTGGTCTTCAGGATCAACATTAATTTGATTGTATCCTGAATAACCATCAAGGAAACAGTAATATTGCTGACCTGCTAGTCTCTCCAGCATTTGATCCATGAATGGTAGTGGAAAATGATCATTCTTTGTGGCTTTGTTAAGCTTTCTGTAGTCAATACACATTGTCCAACTCGTAACAGTGCGTGTTGGAATAAGCTCATCTTTGTCATTTTTAATTACTGTCATGCCACCTTTCTTGGGTACTACCTGTACAGGACTTGCCCATTGACTGTCTGAGATAGGATATATCATTCCAGCCTCAAGTAGCTTGACTACTTCTTTTCTGACAACTTCTTTCATGGTTAGGTTGAGTCTTCTTTGTGGCTGAGCTACAGGTTTATAGTCCTGTTCCATCAAGATTCTATGCATACAATAAGAAGGACTAATACCTGTTAGATCTGAGAGTGTCCAACCAATGGCTTTGTAGTTCTCTTTTAAGACTTTCACCAATTTCTTTTCTTCCTCCTCAGAGAGATGGGCATTTATAATTACTGGCTTTTCAGAATTACCTGCAAGAAATACATATTTTAAATGTGAAGGTAATACCTTTAATTCCAACTTTGGTTCTTCTTTTTGCTTTTCCTCTTTTATTTCTTCAAAGAGGGATTGGTGATAAGGAACTTCTTTACAAGCATTCAATTGATGAAGATATTCTGCTTCCTCTTTATCTCCGTCTTCATCTTGGACTGTTTCTGTTGATGCCTTCTCCAAGCCTTCCTTCCTGTGAATAAATCTTTTAGAGTCAGAAATTACCTCATCAAGGACATCAACTCTAAAGCATTATGTTTTATCTGTGGGGTGCTTCATTGCTTCAAGAACATTGAACTGTACGTCATCATCTTGCACCCTTACAGTGAGTTTTCCTTCATCCACATCAATCAAGACTTTGGCAGTCTTCATGAAAGGTCTGCCAAGAATTAGTGGAACTTCACTGTCTTCATCCATGTCCATCACTACAAAATCAAATGGAAAAAAAAATTTGTCAACTTTCACCAACACATCTTCAATAATGCCATGAGGATGCTTGATGGTTCCATCAGCTAGCTGCAAAGTCATCCTTGTTGGTCTGATTTCTACTTCTCTTATCCTTTTGACCATGGATAATGGAATGAGGTTGATGCTTACGCCTAAGTCAAGAAGAGACTTCCCTACTGATAAATTTCCAATAGTCACATGAATTGTGAAACTACCAGGATCTCTTGATTTTTCTGGAAGTGTCTTTTGGATTATTGCACTGTAACCTGCATCCAGCTCTATGGTTTCATCATCTGTGTATCTTCTCTTCTTTGTAAGTAGATCCTTCATGAATTTGGCATATGTTGGCATCTGCTCTAATGCTTCAGAAAAAGGAATGTTAATTTGCAGTTGTTTAAAAATATCTAAAAAATGCTTGTACTGCCTTTCCTTTGCCTTCTTGGATGGAGCATGTGGATATGACATATTTTGGACTGGTGGCAGGGTTAAGACAGCTTTGCCTTTATCACTCTTTTTCTTTTCCTCATTCTTTTTCTTTTCATCTTCACTCATCACTTTTCTCTCAATTTTTTTTATTTCTTCATCATTTTTCTCTTTTTCTTTTTCAACTTTTTCATCCTCAATTTTTTCTACATTTCCTTCATTTTTCTTTTCCTCTTCCACCTGTCTACCAACTACAGTCCCCCTTCTTGTTGTAATGACTTTACATTGCTCTTTAGGGTTGACTTGGGTATTTGCTGAGAAAGATTCACCTCCATGCTCAGACAGTTGCTTTGCAAGTTGTCCAACCTGTACTTCAAGATTTTTGATGGAAGCATCAGTATTCTTTTGATTGGTGATGGACATCTGCATAAATTGATTTAGAGTACCTTCCATTTTTGATAATCTATCCTATTGAGCTTGGTTTTGTGGATTTCTATTAGAAGGACCTGCATATGCATTGTTAGTGGGAGCTGCAAAAGGAGGATTAGATGGAGCATTATATGCATTATTATTTTGTCTCCAACCATAAGGTTGATTTGAACCTGAACCTCCTCTGTATCTGATGTGTTGCAAACACATCTAGTTTTTAGTATAGTTTAATGTTAGATTTTAATTAAATATGTAAGAAATAGAATAGAATTAGGCTAGTTTAGTATTTTAATTACTTTGAATTAAATTCAAAACCATTTGAGCATTTTTACAGGTAAAAAGGAGGAGAACTCAAGCAAAAAGAGAAAACCAAGTTTGAAGCCCCACGCTATTAGCGTGGGAACTCACGCTATCAGCGCCACATGCAGGGAAAGGAGGCTAAAACTCTCGACTAACTCACGCTATCAGCGTGGGACCTCACGCTGGTAGCGTCAACAAGACGAAACAAAGCTAGAAGCCTCGACCACTTCACGCTATTAGCGTGACAACCCGCGCTATCAGCGTCACCCTTTCGAAAGACCCACGCTATTAGCGTGGAGTCGCGCGCTGATCGCGTGAAGTTGATCCTGTTGCCTGTTTTAAAAGATTGATTTCGTAATTGGGCTTATCTTTTGGCTTTCTTACCTCACTTAAACTTTAGTATAAATATTAAGCTTCTGAACAGAGTTAGGGCATCTTCCCGCAGCCTTTTATCATTCTTCATCTTTCTCTCACCCAACCCTAGAAATCAACATCAAAGCCAGAGTTACTGCACAACCATGAATCCCATCACAGCTTTGATGTATTTGAAGCCTATGGTTGGCTAATTCTTATATTGTGGGAAGGCCATGAACTGATGAGTTATCTTCTGTAATTTGACTGGTATTGCAATATATGTTTTGATTGTTTTAATTCTTTTCTGTTCTTTATTTTTATCTTGATTGGAATTGATCACTTCAATTAAGTATTGAGGAGTAGGATTCGCAATTGGAACGTTGGGGTTTTACTTTCTGACCTGTTAAGAATAACATTCATTCTTCGCCTAGGAATAGGGATGCGTGAGTGCGGAGCTTATAATGTGTTCTTTACATGCTTAAACTGATAGATTTCACTAAGGAATTAGGTTTTCAATTCAGTTTAAAGGGTAGGTTCGCTAAGGAATTAGGGATTAACTATTATAGAAAAGACTTATTCTCCGAATAATCATGACAGGAACCCATATGATATATTCTCTAAATGCTTAATCTGACAGAATTCATAAAGGTTTAGGGTTCTTGATCAAATTAAAGGGCTGACTCGCTAGTTATCTAGGTTTCATGAATAAAGAAGAGATTTACCATATGCATACATTAATTTAACAAACCAGTCAAGTGAAAGAGGAAGACTCAGAAGGGATTGCGCCTGACTACAATTCATATTCCATTGGTATACTTAAACCCAATTTACTGCATTCATTTATTTCTGTCTTTACATTCGAACAATCAAGCAACCAACAACACTCTCTTTGCGTAATTTTCTGTTTTACTTTCAATCACACTCTTAATACTACTTTAAAAATCACCCCAATCCCTGTGGAGAACGATACTCTACTTACTTAACTTTATTACTTGTAAACGATCGGTGCACTTGCCGTAATCGCGCAACAGTATCCTTGATAATTTCCTTGATAATTTTGCTGAGGTCGGGTCTGATTCTGTAGATAATGAGCCTCCTCCTCTTGTTGGCAATCACTGGGTGCTGGACAATGGCCATTTTGATGTTCTCCACCACAGAAATCACATCTCAAAATTTGTTGAACTTGATGAGCTGTGTGTGTTTTTTGTGATCCTCCATGCTGCATTTGTTGAGGAAATTGGCCTATTTGTTTAGTTAAGGCCTCCAATTGTTGAGTTAACAATTTATTCTGAGCTAGAATGGCATTTTGAGTATCTAGCTCTATTACACCTTTCCTCTGAATTGGAGATCTATCATGGTGAGATTGGTAATCATTGGCTGCTATGAAGTTAATGATTACTATTGCTTCCTCCGGGCTTTTTGACATCATAGTTCCTCCAGCTGAGGCATCAAGAATCATCTTTGTTTGAGGTCTTAAGCCACTGTAGAAAATATGTAGCTGTGCAGCATCATCAAAATTGTGGTTTGGGCACCTCCGCAATAAGGATTTGAATCTCTCCCAAGTCTTATAGAGAGGTTCATCTGATCCTTGGGAAAAAGTAGCAATGACTGATTTTGCACTAATAAATCTTGATGGAGGAAAGAATCTAGTAATAAATTTTTTCTCCACTTCTTCCCACGAGCTCAGGCTTTTGTTTGGTTGGGACTGGAGCCATGTCTTTGCTTTACCTGTCAAAGAAAATGGAAAAGCTCTAAGATAAACAACTTCTGCATCCTCGTCTGAAGCTCCCATTGTACTGCATAACTCCATGAATGTAGACAAGTGGGTGTATGGATCCTCATGGTCCATCCCTGCAAAGGGATGTGAACCAATCAGACTGAGTAATGCTGGCTTCAACTCCATCACCTTGTTGTTGAAAGGAGGGATGACTATGCTGTTGTAATGCTTTGGGCCTTGTTGGTAAGCATAGTCACCAAGAGTCCTCCTTGGTGATCTATTTTCATCTTCCCCTCGATCAGCCATATTATCTAGAACAGGTGGCTTTTCTGATGAAGGAGGACCAATAAATGAAGTTTCCTCCGATGTCTTACTGGCTTCTAGTTTCTTTTTCTTCCTATTTTTCCTTTCTGTTTTGGTGATTTCTGGATCAAACAAAGGTTTATTTGCAGAAAACTTACCTTGCATAAAGGAAAAAGAGCAAACTACAATATCCCGTAAGCATCAAAGTTAAATAAAAGAGAATTTATATACAAAATTTAAAAATAAAGCAAATAACGAAAATAAGAAAAAGTACTACTAAACTGATAAATTAAATCTAAAAGAACTGAGTAACTCAAATCCCCGACAACGGTGCCAGAAACTTGTTAGACTTTTGGCAACTGTAAGTTGTAAGTTACAAAATTTATAAAAGTTCGTCTCCACAGGGACTTGATTTTTACTCAGTTAATTCAAATAAAGCTTAATAGTTTAATAGTTATGTACAATGAGTGTGAATGGAGTTTCATGTAGTTGTGGATTAATAGAAATTATGAAAATTTAGAAGAAACAGAAATAATAAATTTAGTGTAGAAGATTATGAGTAATTACGGAAAATTATGAAAAATTACGAAAAAATAAAACGAGTTTGATTAATTCGAGAACATAGGATTGGATTTCATCGATCGTACCCTTAATATTCAATTAATATTACCATGCATAAGTTATTTTTCTTTTATTATTGATGCACACATAAAATCACCCCAAATTGATTCCTTGTATTTGAGAATCCTAAGAATATTTATCAAATATCGATCCCTCGCATATGAAATAAATACCCCAGCATTACGAATCATATTCGTGTGTTATTTGCAATCTAAACGTTATGCTCTATTCCTAGCAATGTAACGTGATGAGTAAATTATTCAGTTCAAGTTTTAAGAGTACTTTCCAGTTAAGCTTAGAACCTTATTTCATGAAACTATTGATCAAGTAGAATCAAGCATTAAGTACGGAATAAATTTACTAATAATAAATAGAAAAGACTTATCCATAAATAAATATTAAAAGAGATACTTAAGGGTAAGAAGATTGCATCCAATCCTTTGAGAGAAGCTAGCCAAGCATGGAGAGAACCTCCTTAGAAGAATAGATGAAAGGACTCATCACCGCTTCTTTTTGGCAGAGTTTCCACACTAATCCTCACCTCTCTCACTATCCTAAACTATCTATTACAAGATTTGAAGAACCTCAACCTTGAGAGCAAGCTTAGGAGCAAGGGAGAAGAGAATGAAGAATTGCAAGAAGTGGTTTTGGCCTTGGGGGTGCATGGGTATTTATAGGGGCTGTCCTGGTCGAGTTTGGTCGCCCAAGTGACTCATTTCTTCATGTTCCACTCACTTGGGCGAGTTAATGGCCGAAGTTGCACGTCCATTTGGCCACTTGAAGGCTCAATTGCAGGTGTTGTTGGCCCAGGTGAGCCAGTTGCACTATATTCACTCGCTTGGGCGAGTTAAATGTACTTCCAGAAGAGTCTTTTGGGCTTTGATGCATTTTGGGCCTGATTTGCTTGCTTCGCCTCCCAGGTTTGCTTTATGATTCATTTTTGCTTGCTCTAAGTGTACGGAAGCTTCGGAATTCACGAAATCTGGCAAAATACAAAAGAAGATTGGATGAATCTTCAAGAATTATAAAACAACATTAATGCTAAGTTCTAAATACAAACTAACTAGATTAGGGCAAATTTTTATGGATATTCTTAGTAAAAGTGCAAGATAAGTGCCTTAAATGCAACCCTAATTTCACTAAGATATGGAACTTATCAGATATATGTATGAATCTTTTCTACTCATTCTGGTGATTTCATTATGTTCTTAATGCTTGATTCTATTTGATCACTAATTTCATGTAATAAGGTTCTAAGTTTAACTAGAAAGTACTCTCAGGATTTGAATTGAATGATTTCACTCTTTACGTTACGTTGCTAGGAATAGAGCATAACGTTTAGATTGCAAATAGCACGCGATTATGATTGTAATGCTGGGTTATTTACTTCATATGCGAGGGATCGATATTCAGTAAATATCCTTAGAATTCTCGATTGCGAGGGATCGATTCGGGGTGAATTAATGTGTGCATTAGTAATGATAGAAAATGATTTATACATGGTAATGTTAATTGGATACCGAGGGTATGAATGATGAAACCCAATCCTATGTTCTCTTCAATTAATTTCATTTATTTAAGTTTACGTTATTTTCGTAAAACCATCAAAACTTTGACCATACTTGTTGTACATAACTATTGAACTGTTAAATTTTATTTGGATTAACTGAGTAACTCAAGTCCCTGTGGAGATGATCTTTTATAAATTCTGTAACTTACAATGACAATTGGTACGCTTGACAAAAAGTCTAACAGGCAACTCAAGGGAACTAGAAGACAAGCACATATAATTCGGAATAAGTAAATACATTTGTTGACTAGCTAGCATCACTTTTTTTACCTCCTTAGGTTTAATGAACAAACTCTCTTTTATCACTAATTGTTTTTCACTCTTTCTTTCTATTTTCGTTTGCTTTTTCTTTTCACTCTTTTTTGTCAGTTTTTTTGTGTGACTTTCTCTCTCTCAAAAGACTATTTTCTTTTATTTTATTTTCTTTTTCTCTTTTCAATCTCATTTTTATTTGATCCTCACACACCTCACTTGGAGAAAAAGTTGAGAGAACTACCTTTTTACCTTTATGTAAGAAAGAATATCAATTGGTGACCCCATTGTGGATAACATCTCGATCATATTGCCACGATCTACCAAGCAAAACATGGCTAGCTTCCATGGAAATCATATAACAAAGAACTTCATCAACATATTTTCCAATGGAGAATGTAAGCAACACTTACTTATCCATAACCAACTCACCATTGTCACTCAACCATTGTAATTTATAAGGCTTAGGATGAGGGGTGATTTTTAAACCAAGCATCTCCACTAATCTAGTGCTTGCAACATTGGTACAACTTCCTCCATCAATGATAAGAGAACAAACCTTTCCATTCTCCAGGCATCTAGAATGAAAAATGTTTTCTCTTTGTGTATCATCTTGATCTTTGTACAAACTTCCCATGAGTCTTCTTACCATCAAAAGATCTCCCTCTTCTGGTTGAAGAAAACCATCATCTACCCCTTCACTAGAAGAACTATGAGAGCTTTCAGATGACTCACTATTCACCTCTCCATTCTCCAACACAATCATGGTCCTTTTGTTTGGACATTGGGATGCAATATGACCCATGTAACGACCCGCCTCGTTGCTACTATATCACTAACTCTAATCGTGCAAATTCATATTTTTAATAAAAACTCCATTAATTTGATTATGAAAATGAGAGTAAATTTTTTGCATTAATACAATCATCGTACATACGATACAATTACAATAATTGAATACATATGTATACATATACTAAATCAATACTCATCATTCACGTGTTTAGAACTTAATTTAGTTTTACATGTATATACATTCGAAATTACATATCTAACAAAAAGCCAAAGAACTAACTAAGAAAGAGTTGATTAACAAAACATAACTCTTTCTCCAAAAAGAAATCCAATGTCATCACGTCGGCTTGGCGGCTCCAACTAAAAAGAAGATCTCTCTCCAAGGTCACCTACTGCTACTCATCTGCTCACACGAACGAAAGTTCGCGATCATCACAGGTACCAACCACATGGTACAACGAATGCAAGGGTGAGTTTATTATATAAAACCAACAAGTAATAGATAACAGTAGTTAGAGAAAGCAATCCAAAACATCACAATACCATCACAACAAACAGGGACAGTCATCCAAATACATTCCATAATCAACCTATAATGCTTAGAATGATGCATGCTCGTGACTCATCTCTTAGCATGCAATGTGGTACCATCCCAGAAATAGTCCAACACAAGGAGATGATGCAGTAGAATGTCAGGGTCACTCTGTCGTGCACAGGCCGCTCCCCCCACTGGTGATCAGCCATAGGTCTCAGTAAAGGAGTTCCAAACAGTTGTGCCCCCCCAGTACCTCTGTACTCTGCAGCCAATCATCCTATTTCCATAAAACAAATGAAGTATGTCACATGGACATCATCAATGCATGACCCGGCCAGGAACAAATCCTTCCTCGTAAGGGTGACCCGCCATGCACCCCCCATGTACATACATACCGCCCCAACATGGGCTCACCGATGCATTGACTGTGGCTAGGAACACATCCTTCCTAGCAAGGGTAACCAACCAGTCACTGCATCCCACGTGTACATACACAACATACAACCATGGGCACCATCAATGTATGACCTGGCTAGAAACAAATCCTTCCTCGCAAGGGTAACCCGTCATACACCCCCCATGGGTATCCATGTATATCCACATCACACAATGACAACCATGGGCATCACCAATGCATGACCCGGCTAGGAACACATCTTTCCTCGCAAGGGTAACCAGTCATGCACCCCCCATGGGTGTCATTATATATCCATATTACATAATGACATTATTAGCATCAACGTAATCTCTTATCAATGTCATTATCAATATCCATATCACGTCATCTAATTTCATCATCATACATATCAAAGTCATCTCATTTCAACATCATCAACTACATCAACATTATTTCATTTGTACATCATCAAACACATCATCATTATCTCATTCAATCATCATCAACACATCAATAACATCTCATTTCAACATTATCAATGATATTAACATCACCTCATCCATCCACAATCCATATTACCACGAGACTGGTATTTTAGGAAAATTCTAAATTAAAGAGGAGGACTACAATATAGAAAACACACTCTTATGCCCATTTAAAAATTTAATACAAAATTAAATAGGAAAACATATTATAAAATTTTGGGTAGAGTCTCCTTTGTAATTAAGACTTTTCCCAAAAATCCAATCATTACAATAATAATATCATTCACAGTTTTATCCATCAACAAGCCAATTCATCACATCCCATTAGTTAAAAACACAATTTTTCTTGAAAACGAGCACACACAGGAACAAACATACATCAATCATAAATACATCGCATCCCATTAGTTAAAAACGTAGTTTTTCTTGAAAACTAGCACACAACAGGGACAAGCAGTTATCTTCATAGTTGGACTTCCTGGCCCCCAACTATGGTATCTAAACTATCACCAAAATAATAAACTCCCCTTACCTATCTATGTCTTTCCATTAGCTCTTTGAAACGTTGTTTTGGGATCTCTCAAGTTCACGTGCTTTGCCCAAACGTAGAGCTCTATATATCAAATTGAAGAAAATTTAGTATAGATTTCAAAAATAAGGCTAACGTTAGCATTCGGGGTCAAATACCCACTCAAATTTAAAAAGAGGCTAAAATGGTGTTTTAAGAGTCCACATCAAAAGACATCATTTTGAAATTCCGATCACACCAATGTGACCAGGGTTCAACAAGGATCATAGAAATAATATCAGTTTCATAAAAATGAGACTTTTACAACATCTCATTTTCAAAGGATTTTTTCAAAGGAAGTGTAAAACTCCCAACAACGGTACCCAAAACATAAGAGACACTAAGAGAAGCTTAAACTAGCTAAAAGAAGACAAAAGAAACCAAGATTACCTCAAGGAAACCAAGAAAGGAGGATTGAGAGCTCCGTTCTCTACCGAAACTTCGAGAAGAGTTTCAAAGATTTCGCTCCGATTAAAGGGTTCCTCTCCATGCAGTGGTCTCGTGGCAAGCAACGGTGGTCCGTGGTGGTCTCCGGTGGTCTTGGGTGGTGGAGGGTGATGGTGGGAGGTTGGGAAAGGTTTGTGGGAGGAAAATACCTCCATTTTCGTGACTTGGAATCTTAAATACGTATTTAGCACCGCCTCCACTCGCCCAGGTGAGAAAAAGTGCATGATAAATTCGCCTGGGCGAGCTGACCAGATTCTAGAATTTTCTACTTCAGTGAAAAGTTAATTTTTCACGTTACAGATATTATTTTAATCCCAACGGTCAAAAGTTCCATATTTGGGTTAGCAACCTTTCTTTAAAATTTGAAGATAATCTAACGGTTAAACAATATAGAATGATGATTTTACCAAAATAGGTTTTTGGGTCAAACTTGGAATCACTCAATTACAACGCAGCTCGAACAAGCTCTACATACTTGACATTTACACCAAACAATGACACAGGGATAATTCACATAACATTTCAACTAATCCTAATTAATAAATTAATCAAATCAAACAAGGAATACATCACACATATATTTTAAGTTACCGAAATTTCATGGTGTTACAACCCTTACCCAAACACTTAAAACATTTAATTGAACTAGATTTATTGGAAGGGGGTTGACTAGGAGGAGTAGGATTACCTCTTGAAGACTTCCTTTCAATATGTTGTGAAGAAGAATCCCCCTTCTTGGAAATGACCTTATCCTTCCATGATGAATAACCATATGAAGACTTCTTGTAGGCTTGTTTTCTCTTTAATTGTTGCTCCACTTTCACAGTCCTACATCTTGAATGTCCCTATTCAAACCATTTAAAAATCTAGCCATTGTAGCCTCATTAGTCTCTTCAATGTTTGCTCTCATCAAAGAAATCTCCATCTCCTTGTAATAATCATCAACACTTTTACTTCCTTGATAGAGTCTTTGTAATTTGTTATGCAAATCCCTTATATATTGAGGTGGGATAAATCTATCCCTCATGATTCCTTTCATTATCAACAATGTGTCTGGTCGATGTCTTCTCAATCTTGCTCTCTCCATTTGCACTTGATTCCACCACGCCATGTCATATCCCTCAAATTCTAAGCTAGCTAACTTCATTTTCTTTTGTTCACTAAAATTGTGACAATCAAAAACTTGGTTGACTTTCATCTCCCAATCAAGGTCAGCCTCTTGGTCATAAGTAACTAGGAACTTGAGCAGTTTCACCTTCACATCGTCCATGCCATCCCTATTCCTCCGATGCCTATGTCTTCTATCATCTTCATAGCCATCATCACTCCCTTGAGAAGAATGAGGTGATCTATGATGTCTCATTCTCTCCATGTCTTCCATTCTCCCACTCAACTCTTGAGTGCTTCTTTGTATCTCATCAAATATGTCTCCCATCCTTCTTTCAACATTTCTTTGCAACTTTTCCATTTGCTTAGTCAATGAAGCCATTAGCTTAGCGGTTTTAGGGGAAGGTGGATCACCATCACTTTCGGACACCATTGCTACAAGAAAATGTTAGTAAAATAAATAAAATATTGGACCTTACCACTCACTAAGTGTTTACACTCTTCAACACTCGTGTTTCACTCTTGTAAAACTTTTTCTATAATGTTCACTCTTGTCTTTTTACACTCACTAACTATTTTTCAGCCCTTGAAATCAACCAAAGATTTTAATTCAAGGAGTAACCAAAGTGAAAGATGAAACAAATCCAAACTCAACTTAAGAGGTCAAAGAAAGAAAAATTTAAGACAAAACCTTGGAAATTTAGAAGACAAAAAATAAAAGCTAAAAAAAAAGTATAACTCAAAAAGAATGCCAAACAAGGCAAATAGGAAAAAAAATGGCTAAGTATAAACCACTGCAATTATGCGAAAAGAAAATACTAGAAAGTAATAATAAGAATACACCAAAAGGAGCTGTAAAATTTGGACTATAAATTTTTTTTATATTTGGCTCTGCATATTTTTTGATATTTTCATTTTGACCCCAAAATATTTTTTTTGAATATTTACTGTTTGGTCCTTCGTATTTTTCCTTTTGGTACCAAAAACTTTTGAAGACAAAAAGATAGGATAAGATATGATAATCCAAAAAGATATGCTAAGATAGGATAATTCAACAAAAAGATAGGATAAGATATGATAATTCAAAAAGATATGATAAGATTGGATAGTTCAATAAAAAGATAGGATAAGATAGGATAACTAAACAAAAAGAAAGGATATTCAAATCTGATTTTTTTTCCATTTTTTTTAAAGAAAAAAAATTTAATAAAGAAAACGAAAATTGCTCTCTGGATTCTAGCTCTGATTACCACATGATGACTACCTAGGCATGAATGCTTGGATTGGATCGTTTCTAGAGGCCAATTTCAAGATACCAATGATAGATAGTAGAACTTACAGATAAAAGGTGGGGCAAATAAAGAAGACGGTATGAATAACGCCACGATCTGTGTTGGAATGATAAGTTGAGGAGGATTCGCCAGAAAGGAAAGCTTCCTTGATAAGAATCAATTTGGGTTCAGCCAAGAACCAAGAAGAGGCTAAGCTCGCAATTCAAGCAAATGTTTAATATTATTCAATCAAAAGTTCTTCAAAACTAGCAATGTCTGAGTACTTATAGAGTTAAGTCTCTAATAAAACCTAAAAACACATAGTTTGGGCCTATTTAAGTCCACATTGAGGCCCATTACACAAATAAGAAATTACTAAATTACGACATTACGAAAACTAGGAAAATTACGAAAGCCACAAAGGGAATTGCGCTAAGTGTGATATTCGCGCTAAGCGAGGTCTCCTACAATCTTCAAGGTGCTCCAAAGCTCCGTGTGTCTTCCTCCATCCTGCCCTTGTTAAATAGTCCAACCATGATTCTCTTGGTCATCTCATTTTGAAGAAGATTGGTTTTGGACACAGTCATTAGAACCTTCAATTCATGGAGTGCTTCTAGAAATTCATGCTATTTGGATAGTCCTCTATCAAGTATTTTTTTATAGGATAGGATTTTCTTATCTTTACTCTTTCAATTGAACATGTTGAACCTTTGTGTTCTTTAAAAGGAGATGATTTCTAGGAGCTTATACTTGATATCTAAAAATAGAATCAGCTTCTAGGAGCTTATACTTGATAAACACCATAAAAGGGAATTTTATTCATTAATGATAGGTACAGAACAAAAAAACATAAAACAAAAGATTTAAAAAACATAAAACTGGAAACAAAACAATAAGAAGCAAAACAAAACAACCACTAAGGCATTAGATCATCAAAGTGTCTAAGAGATATGCTAGTCTCTATATTTTCTAGCCTAGTAGTGATGTTTTCCAAGAATGAATGAACATCAGCAGAATGCTCATGATGCAGAGCTATCATCGCATCCATCTTTTGAATCATTAGAGATTCAAAAGGGGTCCACTGCTGCTCAATAGGACTAGCTTCTGCATCCTCTTCTTCTTCTTCAGCTCCTTGTTCTTCATTAGCATCTTCTTGTGGAGCTTGTTCTTCAGCCATCAACCACCCATTTGGAGTCTTTATCATACCAAGCTTGTTGATGTGCTTTCTAGTGATGAGGTTGGTGATGTTAGTTATGTTGTCCACAATCTCATTGGAGACATCAATCCCAAAATGGTCTATAAACCTTGAGATTAATACAACATATGGGAATTGATAGTTGATTAACCTTGCAGAATTCAGCATAGTCTCCATAATACAAGAACCCAGTTCATCTGAGTTCCAATCTTCATGCCATGCACCGGTTGCAAATCATCATCTGTGATTTGTGCATGATTAGTGGACCTAGGGGTGAGGATATAGGTGATGATGTAGTGTAACAACCCTATCCTCCCCTATCATATTTCCAACACCCAATCTGGTCTTCAATCTAGTTTGAGGATCCAACAACATACCTCTATATGTGTCAATCTTGTCGTATCCTCCAATATCTTCATCAAACCTCTTCACTCCTTCATAGGAGATCCTAGCTACAACCCTCCAAACATCTTCATCTATTTCCATAGCAACTCCATTCACTTGGGAACGGAGAACCCCTTCCATGCTAGCTTTGGCACAAGTGTAGAACACTTGCACCAACTCAGGGTAGAATGTACCCTTCAACTCAAGAAATTTCTTCAATCCTTGAGCTTCGAGCACAGCAGGGAATTGAAATCCCTCATGGGTAAACCAGTCAAGCTCTAAGTACTTAGGTGGCATGACTAGCTTGGTAGCATTGAATTGCATATAGTTCTATCTTTCAACTTCAGTGTTGAACCAGGTATTGAGCTTGTTCGCAACTGCATTAGAATATTCTTCAGCTTTCCTTTTGATGGGTTTTGTTCTTTTTGGGGCATTTGGAGACATGATGAGATTAAGTTGAAGAATGGAATAGGCAGAGGTTTTCTTTAAGGGAGAGAGAGATTAGCTCAGCTTGCTTTAAGGAAGAAAATATTTTCAGGTGTGAAGTTTCAGCCTTTGAAAACCTAAATTTATAGAGGTTTTTAATTTGAAATTTGAATTTTAAATCACTTGTAAGAACTTATTCGAGTTTCAAGAGGATTTAATAGCACTGACACAAATTTGAATTTTGAATTTGAAATACGATATTTCAATTTAGATTTTTGAAAATTGAGCAGTTTTTGCAGAAACGCCATAGATAATCGATTACATAAGCTTGGTAATAAATTATTTCAAGGCAAAGTTTGTTTTTGAAAAAA
>CM023955.1:30766898-30777355 GCA_013407115.1 Glycine latifolia
GGGGGGGGAACAATTCCTCATTACTGGATTTAGACCTAGAACATATTGAGGGATAAAAGGAGACCTCTGGGTCACAAAGAAGGAGCTTTTGACAGACCATTGGAAGCATTACTTCAAGGAAGCCATTGAAGACCTTGGGAGAACATTGGAAGCATTGAGGAATTGCAGAAATACAACTCTGTGTAATCTTTTCTTTTCCTCTGGTAATTTCTCTCTAGGAAAATGTTAGTCATGGAAATAATATCAATTCTGAGTATGCTTGGCTAAATTCTGTATTGTGGTTGAGCCATGAACCTATGAGAATTCCTCTATGTCTTGATTGGTTTTAATAAGAGTTATCATAATTGCTTTGTTTTATTCTATTCTTCATTGTTTAATTCTTAATTGAGACTGGCCATTCTATTAAGAGGTTTAGGGTTAGAATTCATAATAGGGATATTGGGATTCTAGTTTCTGAATTGAGTAAAACAACAATTTATACATTGCCTAGGGATAGGGATGTGTAGTTGCAGCAACTTCAGGATGTGTTGCTTAATGCTTGGTTTAAGAAGGAATCACTAAGGGACTAGGGTTTTTAATTTCACCAAAGGGTTAAATTACTAAGGGATTAGGATTTAGCTACTTATAGGAGAATACATCAGTTGAGTAATTAGAAGTAATTCAAGTTAATAATCAATTAAAGCATAAAAGGAAGGAATCATAGGGGATTGCGCTTAACTACAATCATCTCTCATTACTGCAGTAAAATCCAATTAACATTCGCTTACATTCTTGTTAAATTTCTGTCATTTCATTTGCGCTACTTAAATACAACTCAACAAACTCTCTCAACTCATTATTTGTCTTCCAATTTCTAAGACATTAAGTTGACATAAGATTGCATTCAATCCCTGTGGAGACCATACTTTACTTACTCACTTTATTACTTGAAAAGATTGGTACACTTGCCGAGTTCGTAACAATCATCATTCTCTTCATTAACAATGGAGGTTAGGCACATGTTAGCTTCTTCATTTTCAGTAGAGGATTCTGAAGTTGTTGAGTCATTTTCATCCCAAGCTATGTATGCTCTTCTTGATTTCCCTTCCTTCTTTGCTTTGTTGTCCCCTTGTTGCTTTTTCAAGTAGATTGAGCATTCAGACTTGATGTGGCTTGGTTTTCCACATTCAAAGCATGTGAAGTTGCTATCACTCTTGTTGTTGTTGTTGTTGTTGTTGTTGTTGTTGTTATTCTTGGAGTTTCTAGAAAATCTCTTGCCCTTGTTTCTCCTTAGAAATTTGCTGAACTTTTTAGCTATTAAGTTCATATTTTCTTCATCTTCCTCATCACTTGATTCTTCTTCTTTTTCACCTATAGGTGTTGCAGCTTTTAGAGCAATTCCTTTGCCTTTCTTTTCTACATCTTCAACACACGTTAGTTGAGACAATTCTAACTCATATTCAAGCAACTTACCAAAGAGTGCAGCCATTGACATTTTGGACAAATCCTTAGATTCTTTAATTGCTGTCACTTTTGGTTGCCAAGCTCTAGTTAGACACTTCAAGATTTTGATGTTTAGTTCCTCAACATCAAAAGTTTTTCCAAGTCCTAATAGATGATTGACAATGTGTTTGAATCTTGTTTGGAGTTGGGAAATGCTTTCATTGGTGTTCATCTTAAACATCTCATACTCATGGATCAATGAATGCTTCCTTGATCTTTTAACTTCTTCAGCTCCTGCATGAGTAATCTCTAGCGTCTCCCACATTTCCTTAGCACTTGTACACCTAACTGTTCTGAAAAATTCATCAGAGGAAAGAGCAGAGGTTATCATATTTTTGGCTTTAAAATCATATTTAACAAGACTTTTTTCAGCATCATTCATCTCATCCCATTCTTTGGGAATCATTTCATTTCCAACAGTTTTGATGGGCACTACAAGACCTTTCTCTATTGAATTCCAAGCTCCGGGATCATTTGATTGAATAAAGATCTTCATTCTATTTTTCCAAAAGCTGAAATTTTAACCCTCAAATAAAGGAGGTCTGTTTAAAGAAGCACCTTCCTTGAAAGTTATTTGTGAGGTATTCATTTTGAAAGAAATTTAGTGATCTTGAGTAACTTTCAAGAACCAGCTCTTGATACCAATTGAAAATGATATGAATACTTCACACTTAACTAAGAGGGGGGGTGAATTGGTTAGACTTGGTAAATAAAATTTTTTTTAATCAAAATCAGAGTTTTTAAAGGATCTTTATCACATTTCAAAACCAAGAAATCGTATTCAATCAAGTAACTCAGCCTCTTAGGATTCAATGGATCAAAACCGACTTTTCAAGATAAGCAAATGAAACAAGAAAAAATTAATATGAGGAGAATAGATTCAGAACACAACACACAAGCAATTTATAATGGTTCACTTCAAACACTATGAAGCTACATCCAGTTTCTTCCACTTAACACTAGAGTGAAGTTCCACTATTTAATTTCTGTTCTTACAAGCAAATACACAGCCTCTCTTTATCAACCCTAGATAAAGCTCAGAAATCTAAAACACTATTAGATCCTTAGAGACAAACCCACTGAGAACACTACTCAGCAAAACCCCTAGAGAAACCCTATCTCTAGTTACATGTAAGAACTCAATTACAATAGCAAATTACAAAACAATATACAAAATGAAAATTACAATCAGATTAAGGAGAGAAACAACCTGATGATCCAAGGTATGTAATGCAAATGAATTTACCAGAACAGGTTGAATCTTTAAGACACAAGAAACATAGCTTTCCTTAATCTTGAAATGGTTGCATGCTTCAAGAATGACTTATTTTCACATGATCAATGCAACATGAAGCATGACTGAATCAAACCCCTTAGAAAAGTATTTAGAATGCTCAGAAGACTGTTTTAGCTCAGAAATTTCAAATGGGTATTATTCCACAAAGTTACAAAAACAGCTGAGCAAGGGTTCTATTTATAACAGAAGTTTTTAACCGTCAGTAATCGATTAAAACATACCAATAATCGATTAAAATGCTTTGTTAATCGATTACATTTCTATTATAATCGATTAATATGTTCATAGCTTTTCTAGGTTTGAATCACAATCAAAATAATCGATTATCTCGAGCTGTAATCGATTATTACAGTCAAAGCATATTTTTCACAAAGCTTGTTTAATCGATTATAGAACCTGGTAATTGATTAAACCAGTTCTAGTATATTTTCAAAATGCTTAGATAATCGATTAGGAATCCTGGTAATCGATTAAGCCAGTGCAACACAGTTTTGTCAAAAAGAGGTGTAATCGATTACGAACTTGGGTAATCGATTATGGCAGTTCAATGGTAAAATCAGATGTAAGTGTGTAATCGATTACGACTTCAATATAATCGATTAAACCAGTTCAACTATGCGGTTCATATGAAAGCGTAGGTCAAATAATCGATTAATTCGACATGGTAATCGATTAAAGTGTTCCTGAAGTTTTTCCAGATTTAATGAAGAAAAAAATAATCGATTATACTCTTACTGTAATCGATTATTACAGTGAAAAATGCTTTTTCTTAAAACCTTTGAATTATTTAATAATTTTAGTTGATTTGATAATGCTTTGTGATTTTTGTTGACTTAATTAGATTGATTATGTAATGAATGAATGCAATGCACTTGGGTCACCAGAATTGCTTTTCTCTTACACAATTTAATCCTAAATTATCTTCAAGTTGTCCTTTGCATGTTGAAAGCTCAAAACCAAATCTTGAGTAATTTCTTCTTTTTCCTGAAGCAGCTCCCCCTAAATCCAACAGATGGCACTTGTGTTGTCACACAACAGGGGTATTTCTTTTAATTCTACACCAAAATCTTGCAATTGTTGCTTTAACCAAAGGTTTTGAGCACAACAACTTCTAGCAGAGATGTATTCAGCACACAAGATTGCTTCTTGCAATGCCATGAGATTAGTGAACTGCCTAGTAGGTGACAAGTTCCACTAGTGCTTTTTCTATCCAATTTGCACCCTGCAAAGTCAGAATAAGAATATCCAACTAAATTAAGTGATGCACCTTTAGGATACCAAAGACCAACTTTTGGTGTTGATTTGAGATATTTGATGATTCTTTTGACTGCAGTAAGGTGTGATTCTTTGGGATTTACTTGATATCTTGCACACAAACACACACTCAACATAATATCTGGTCTACTAGCTGTCAAATACAGTAAAGATCCAATCATTCCCCTGAATTTTGACTCATCAACCTTCTTTCCTTTTTCATCTGAATCAAGATAAGTTGATGTTGCCATTGGAGTTGCAGCATCTTTGCTTTTCTCCATTTCAAACTTTTTTGATCACTTCAAGGCAGTACTTGGTTTGATTTAGAAATGTCCCATTCTTCATTTGCTTCACTTGAAGTCCAAGAAAGAATGTTAATTCTCCCATCATTGACATTTCAAACTCATTATGCATAGAGATAGGAAATTCTTTGCACAATAATTGATTAGTTGAACCAAAAATTATATCATCAACATATACTTGAACCAATAAGATATCATTGCTTTGCCTTTTGATGAACAAGGTTTTATCAACATGTCCTCTTATGAAAGATTGTTCAAGCAGAAACTTGCTTAATCTTTCATACCAAGATCTTAGAGCTTGTTTTAAGCCATAAAGACCTTTCTTAAGTTTGAAAACATGGTTTGGATATTTGAAATCAGCAAAACCAGGACGTTGCTCCACATAGATTTCCTCCTCAATATATCCATTTAAGAAAGCACTTTTAACATCCATTTGAAAAAGTTTAAAATCCATTAAACATACATATGCAAGTAATAATCTAATGGCTTCCAATCTTGCAACTGGTGCATAGGTTTCCTCATAGTCAATGCCTTCCTCTTGGTTGTAACCTTTTGCAACCAATCTAGCTTTGTTTCTGACTATGATTCCATTATCATCAAGCTTATTTCTAAAAACCCATTTAGTGCCAATAGGCTTGAGAGAAGAAGGTCTAGGGACAAGTTCCTAAACTTCATTTCTCCTAAATTGATTCAGTTCATCATGCATGGCATGCATCCAATGTTCATCAATTAAGGCTTGATCAATATTCTTAGGTTCTATTTGTGAAACAAAAGCCATATTACAGCAGAGATTTTTCAATGATGATCTAGTAGATACTTCCTTTGAAACTTCACCAATTATATTGTCAAGGGAGAGATCTCTTGTAGTTCTCCAATCTTTTGGCTCTTGAACTGGTGTTGATTGTTTTGTTTCAATAGTTGGTTCTTCCTTTTCTTTATCCATTGATCCATTAAGTTGAATGAACTCCTCCAAGGGACCTGCATCAATATCACACTTCTTTTCCTCTTTAGAGGGATTAGATTCATCACAAATAACATGAATTGATTCTTCCATGCATAAGGTTCATTTATTGAAAACTCTATATGCTTTGCTATGTAATGAATACCTAAGGAAGATTGTTTCATCAGCTTTAGCATCAAATTTTCCAAGTGATTCTTTACCATTATTCAAAACATAATACTTGCAGCCAAATGCTCTTAAATGAGAAATGTTTGGTTTTCTACCTTTGTATAGTTCATAAGGAGTTTTCTTCAAAATTGGCCTTATTAGTAATCTATTCAAAGTGTAGCAAATTGTACTTACAGCATCAGCCCAAAAATGTTTAGGCAAATTTGTCTTATTAAGAAGAGTTCTTGCACCTTCTTCAAGGGATCTATTTTTCCTCTCCACAACACCATTTTGTTGGGGTGTTCTTGGAGGTGAAAAATTGTGGTTAATTCCATTTTCTTCACGGAATTTTTCAAAATGTTCATTTGGGAATTCTCCACCATGATCACTTCTTATTGAGATAATTTTGCTTCCATTTTATTTTCTGAAAGCATTGAAAGCATGACTTTTGGATTTCAAAAACAAATTCCATGTGAACCTAGAGTAATCATCAACAATGACAAGCCCATAGTAATTTCCTCCTAAACTCATAGTTCCAAAAGGACCAAATAAATCTATGTGAAGTAATTCAAGGGGTCTTGAAGTAGAAACAACATTATTACTTTGAAAAGAATTTTTTGTTTGTTTCCCCATTTGACAATTATCACATAATTTGTCCTTTTCAAACTTGAGTTTAGGTAAACCAATGACTAAATCCTTTTTACTTAGCTTGTTCATATGATGCATGTTAATGTGACTTGTCCTTCTATGCCATAGCCAAGATTCATCAATTTTACTTATTGGGCAAGAAGTGTTGTGAAAGAATGCATGATCTATGGAGAGTGCATAGATATTACCTTTTCTTTTACCTATATGAATCACCTCACCATTTTGCCCATCACATATCATGCAACAATTTTCATTAAATGACACTTTGAACCCTTTATCACAAAGTTGGCTTATACTTAGGAGATTATGCTTTAAGCCTTCCACATAAAGCACATTTCTGATTTTGGTTTTCAAGTTGTCTCCTATATTTCCTTCTCCAATTATCTTCCCTTTGTTGTTGTCTCCATAGGTGACAAATCCACCATCTTTGAGAGTTAAATTTGTGAGCATTGACATGTCACCGGTCATATGTCTAGAGCATCCACTGTCAAGATACCATAATGATGATCTAGCTCTTAGACATACTTGCAAAATTCAAATCAATTTACAAAGGAAGGTACCCAATTGAGGTTGGGTCCATAGGGGTTAACTATTTTCTTTTTCTTTGGCACCCAAATGCATTCTCCATTTGGTACATAGAATCTCCTAGCATATCATCTATTAGATGTGTGACCTTTCTTCATACAATAGTTACAAGTTATAGTTTTTGATGCTTTTTCAAAATAAGTCATGTGATTAAACCTTGGTCTTGAAACAACTTTTTGATCTTTCTGTTTTGGAGGCACAAACTTGGTTTTTCCATAAGATTTTGATCCATGTTTGTAACCCAATCCAGAAGTATCTCCAGCATATTTTTTCACACTTATCATTTCAGCCAAATTGCATTTTCCTTTATAGAGCCTTTTCAAGAGATCAACCAAGTAATTATTTTCTAAAAGTTACTACCATATGTTTTTCACCTTGACTTTTTTTGAACTCATTAAACTCTTTTTGCAAAGCATTGTATTTGTCAACATTAGATGAAGAAGAAGCACATACACATCCATTCATTTTGTAACTTGAAACAAGTTTTTCATTTTCTTCTTTCAAGTTACAAATTTCAGATTGCAATTCTGCAATTTTTGTGACATGCCATCTAAGATTTCCTTTTAGCCTATTATTGGATTTTGCAAGCTTCTGAGCCTCTTCATGCATTTCTTGAAAAGCATCAACAACTTGGTCAAATTCAGAACTTACCTCAATTTCAGCACTTGAGGATTCATCATCTTCATTAATTGTGAAAGTGAAACACACATTTGCTTCTTCATTTTCAGATGATGATTTAGAAGTTGTTGACTCATTGTCTTCCCAAGTTATATAGGCTCTCTTAGGCTTTCCTTCTTTCTTTATCTTGTTTTCTCCTTGTTGCTTTTTCAAAAAGATAGAGCATTCAGATTTAATGTGGCCAGGCTTACCACATTCAAAGCAAGTGAAGTTGTTGTCACTCTTTTTGTTATTGTTGTTGTTGTTCTTTGTGAACTTTTTGTTCTTGTTTCTTCTCAAGAACTTGTTGAACTTTTTGACAATTAGATTCATGTTGTCCTCTTCATCTTCTTCACTTGAGTCTTCCATCTTTAAACCTTTGAGGATGCAGCTTTCAAGACTATGCTTTTATGTTTCTTATCTGCATCTTCTGCATTGGTTAGTTATGACATTTCAAGTTCATACTCAAGAAGCTTACCAAAAAGTGCAGCCATGGACATTTTTGATAGATCTTTTGATTTTTTTATTACTATCACCTTTGGTTGCCATGGTCCTGTGAGACTGATCGAAGCCGTATTCAACCAAATTAATGCAATTAAATGCAGTACTAGGAAGTGACCTAGGTCGTCTCTCAAGGATCGATTAAATTGTGTTCAGGGATTAAAACTTGTTTTTGGGGGGGGGGGGGTTTAACAGATTCAAATTATCTAAAAATTAAAACCGAATTACCAAATGCAGAGATTAAAATGGTCAGGTCTGGAACAGATTGCGTTTTTAATATCCTTGGTTCACAAAATATAATCTATTCTGTCTTAATCCTGGTTAGTCCAGATTAATCTACTAAGCGAAGATTAACCCGAAACTTCCCTACACAAATTAAGCAATTGTGAAATCTGTCAGGCCTAATTTTCCAGGATTAAGCAACCCGAAATTACTGAATCAATCAACTCAAAATCACTAAGCATGATTCTAATTCGAAAATACAGAACAAGGGCTGAACAATTAAGAACTAAACAGAACAGAAATTCAAGAACAGAGAACCTCCATCAATTCGCAATCTGTCCAAAACCTAACCTAGGGTTTAGCTTTCCATTAATTCGAAATTAACAACAGAAATGCGAATTAAACAGCAGCTCAACATTAAAATGAAAATAGAATGCAGAAACGAAAATTAACCCTAGAATCAGGAACGAAATCAAAACCTAAAAACAGAAACGAAAATTACAATGCAAAACGAAATTGACACTACAAACAGAAAACGAAAATAGCAATTCAACAGAAACGAAATTAACAAATAGAAACGAAATTGCAGAAAACGAAACTGGGGAATGCAGAAAACGAAATTGAAACAGAAGCAGAAAATGAAATTGAAACAGAAGCAGAAAATGAAATACAAAACTGGAATTAAAAATAGAAACGAAATTACCCACAGCAGAAAACGAAAACTGGAATTAAATTGCACTAACGTAGTCTGAACAGCGTAATCAACAGAAGCTAAAAGTCTAAAACCCTAGCAGAGCATAAAAACGTGAACAGTAGCCTCCTTAGTGCATGGGCACAGTTCCCTATTTATAATAGTTAAAAACCTAAAAACGAAAATGAGCCTTTTAACAATTCTGGCCCAAAATTCACTAAAGCGAAATAAAACGAAAATAACGTGCTGATGCGGAAAAATGACGCTGACGACGTAATCCAATCTTCAAGTCCACGAATTAATTCCAAGCTCACTTAATTATTAAATTGCCCTGAAAATAAGAATTGGAATAATTAAACTCAGAAAATCCAAATTCGTTAAAATCTGAATTATCGGTCCAATTAAGAAATAGTGCGGAATATAAACGATTAAACACAAATCAGGGATTAAAATGAGTACAGAAATATGAGAAAATATAGGTAAAAAGGTGACTCATCAGAGACACTTCAAGATTTTGATGTTCAACTCTTCAGCATCAAAGATCTTTCCAAGACCAAGAAGATGATTTACTATGTGAGTGAATCTTGTTTGAAGCTGAGATATGTTTTTTGTGGAGTTCATCTTGAACATTTCATACTCATGGATTAAGGCATGCTTTCTTGATCTTTTTACTTCATCTGTACCTTCATGAGTTATCTCCAACATCTCCCACATCTCCTTTGCACTTTTGCACCTAACAGTTCTAAAGAATTCATCAGAGGAAAGTGCAGAAGTAATCATATTCTTAGCTTTAAAATTATATTGGACAACTCTCTTTTCAGCATCTGTCATTTCATCCCATTTTTTGGGAATCATATCATTACCAAAATTTTTTATAGGAATCAAAAGACCTTTTTCTATTGCATTCCAAGCACCTGGGTCATTTGATTGAATAAAGATTTGCATTCTATTTTTCCAAAAACTGAAGTGTTCTCCTTCAAACATCAGAGGATGATTGAGGGAGGCACCTTCCTTGAAGGTAATTTGTGTGGTATTCATTTTCTTTTTAAAGAAAGATAGTGATCTTGAATAACACTGAAGAACCTGCTCTTGATACCAATTTAAAACAATAGGAATACCCACAATAACCAAGAGAGGGCGTGAATTGGTTTAAACTTGGCCTTTTAAAATTTATTTATAAAACCAGAGTTCAAGGATCTTAATCACTTTTAAACCAAGAATGCTTCTAATCAATCAAACCACTCAGCCCAAGAAATAAATTGCTTAAAATAGGACTTGTTGAGTAATGATAATAATACCAAGAACAAATGAACAAGATAACTAGTAAAGATTGAGAAATAGAAAATCAACACAAGAATTTATACTGGTTCACTTCTCAAGAGAAACTACATCTAGTTTCTTCTAATCAACACTAGATTAGAGTTCCACTATTATAAATTTCAGTTCTTTACAAGCTTTACAACAATCACCCTTAATCAAACCTAGATAAAGAATGGAAATCTAAAATCCTATTAGACTCCTAGTGATTAAGAACCAGAGAACACTACTCTGTTCTTCCTCTAGAGAACACTACTCTAGCACAAGCTTCAAAGAATCCTTTACAATAGCTTCAAATAACCAACAATACAAAAATGAATTTACAATCCGAGAAAATGGAGAGAAACAACCTGATGATCCAATGAATGTAGATGCATATGGTTTACCAATCAG
>CM023955.1:30777455-30799014 GCA_013407115.1 Glycine latifolia
TTTTAGACTCCTAGTGATTAAGAACCAGAGAACACTACTCTGTTCTTCCTCTAGAGAACACTACTCTAGCACAAGCTTCAAAGAATCCTTTACAATAGCTTCAAATAACCAACAATACAAAAATGAATTTACAATCCGAGAAAATGGAGAGAAACAACCTGATGATCCAATGAATGTAGATGCATATGGTTTACCAATCAGAATTGAATTGCAGAAAAGGATTTCAGAACATGCTCTCGAAAATTTCTTCGAAAACTCTTGCCCAAGAAATCATTCAAAACCCATGAAGATTAAAGAGTGGGACAAGAACTTAGTTAACCCAGAAAATCACTTTCTAACTTTGAGAAGGCTTGTGTATATTTAGAAAATTTGAAGTATTCAAGTTGCAAAAACATACAAGCCTTCATTCAATTTATAACAGCTTTTTGTAGCAGACTGTAATTGATTACAATGCGCCAAATAATTGATTAAATGGCTTATGTAATCGATTAAATTGTCTTTTAATCGATTAATTTGTTCATGGCTTCATTCTGGGTTTTACAACAAACAGAATAATCGATTAAATCGAGCAATAATCGATTAAAGTAGTGAAGTACATTGTGAAGCAAGCTTGTGTAATCGATTACAATGTTTGGTAATCGATTAAAGCAGTAAGGCAAGTTTTTTGTTTTTACTATGTAACCGATTACAAGAGTCATGTAATCGATTAAAATGTTCATCATGGCTTTTCTAGATTTAAAACGAAGCAAATAATCGATTAAAACGCTGTGTAATCAATTAAAGCAGTAAGATTACATTTTTCCAAAAAACATTAACCATGACTAATTGATTTCTTTTAAAAACATGAATAGCTTTGATACTTTTAATGAAAATATGTAAGCATGTTAATGATTATGTGCATGCAATGCAAAGATCAATAGATTGGCCTCTCATACACTTAATTTAAATTACAATCTTCAAGGCATGTGAAAAGCTCAAAACATTCTTCTATGGTACAAGCTTCATCTTCTTGTTGCTCCATCAGCAGATGCACTGACATCAAGATGGTGCTTGATAGAGTCTACCCAAGACTGTCTATCTCTGATGAAGGGAAGAAAAAGGGCTTCAAGCTCTACTTCAACAAGGAAATGCCCAGCAGAAAATAGAAGATCTAGTTGGTCAACCACTCTCACAATTGGAAGACTCTGTTCTGAGGCCAAAAGTTCATCAAAAAGCTTGATGCAGATGATGTTAGGACCTCATGGAATCAGACAGTGTGATATGACACTAAGGGAGCTGGTTCCTCTAACTTTGCACATGTGAATTTTTCCTAGCAAAGCGATTCCATTCATGTATTGCGTTTAAACAAAGTTTACCACTTTGATGATGCAAATGCCTGCTTTGTGAAGAACGCCGAGGATGACTTCCTGAGCGTCTGTTGAAGCTACCCTACTATCTTTTGCCATCGCGTCTTCAACATCTAAAAGATGACAATGGAGAAACTAAAAGCTTGCATCTAATGCCTTCGTCGACAACAACAATTTGACAGGACCAAGTATGAAGCAACTTGGAAAATCAGGCTTGAAAAAGAAACCAAGCACAAAGCTAATGCAGAAGCTAGACACACAATTGATGTCAAGAGGAAAGTTGAAGCAGAATTTGAGAAGACAAGACCCAACAAGGTGGTTTCCAAACCAATTGTTGCAAATACTAAAGCATTCAAAATAGTTGAGTCCACTTTAGTCATAGTTGTTGTGTAACCAAAAGCTAAGGCAATGAGGCTCCAACTGAATCAACCTCACGTGAACCCACATCTAAAGACACAATTGTTGTCATCATCCACAGTACTAGTTGTAGACCCACTCCAATTAACTTTGCTACTCCAAAAGTAGTGATCAAAGTTGAAGTGAAGGAGTTGATTGGACTAGTTATGGACAACTTTGCCGGGAATGAAGAGTTCACAACCTTGGTGAATATCTCATTCTGAATCTGCAACAAGCCCATATGTGTCTATTCAACGATGTTTCTGCTTCCACCTACCAATCCTCCACCACTAATAAGTGTTCCACCCACTCTTCCTGAAAACACAATGAACACACTTCAAATAACCAAGAGGGGAGGTGAATTGGTTAAAACAGATATTTAAAATTTTTTCTCTAAAATAATTTGCGGATTTAAAATGTGGATCGTATCACTCAATCACCCTTAACCAAAATCAGAAATTTTCTTTCAATCAAGATACACCTTGTACTGCATGTAATGTCAGAATTACTTCTTGTTGATTATAATTTGATCACCCAAATACAAGTAATGAAAGATATTCAGATTTAGACCACAAGACACAACAATTTATACTAATTCACCTCACTAACATGGAAGCTACATCCAGTGTCTTCTAACCAACACTAGGTCAGAGTTTTCACTAAATCAAAAGTATTCTTTTACAAGAAATTACAAGTGATTATCTTTATCAACTCTAGATAAAGAATCTGAATTCTAAAACACTATTAGAAAACAAATCACAAAGATCCTGAGAACCCTACTCAGATCTTTATCCCTAGAGAATACTACTCTAAAAAGCTTGAAAGAATCTATTTGATATTCACAACAGAATTTAAAACTCATAAATTCTAAAAGAAAGATTCAAGAGAGACACAACCTGTGATCCTAAATGGATGAATGAATGAATGAACAAAGTTATCAATCAATCCAGGTTGTATGAATGTCAATGATCAGAATCAACTCTCTTGAAAAACTTTTTTTCTTTAACACATCGTATCTTAAAAATTAGTAATCTTTTGATCTCACGCAAGATGTGTTTCACTCAGTAAATCAGTATCTTGAACTTTTGAAAGCTTTGTAAACTTTGGGTCACTCATAAACTAAAGAGTATTTCGTATTCAAAAAGTGCAGACCCATAAAGCTTTAAATAGAAAACTGATTTAACAAAATGTAATCGATTAAAATGTTAGTGTAATCGATTATTTTAACATAAGTAATCGATTAATACACAAGATAATGGATTAATGTGTTCTTGAGCTTTCTAGAAAATTTTCACAAAAAAAATAATCGATTAATACCTTATGTAATCTATTAAAGCAGTCATCAAGTATGTGAAAATAAGTTTTGGTAATCGATTACATAAGAATGGTAATCGATTAAAGCAGTCAAGCTCAGATATGAAATAAGCCTTTGTAATCGATTATAAAAGAGTGGTAATCGATTAAAGCAGTAATGCATAATTTGTAAAAAGCACTTGGTAATCGATTACGCCTTGCTTGTAATCGATTAAAGTGTTCTTCATGACTTTTCTAGAAATAAACAACGCATGTAATCGATTATATAGTGCTTGTAATCGATTAAAGCAGTGCACAATCTGATTTTTCCAAAAACATAAGCCATGAAATTTTCTTTGCAAATGCAAACAGTTAATCCTATATTTCGGATATGAATGCATGTGAGTATGCAAATGCAATGCAAGGATCACAAGGTAATGTACTTGAACCACTTAGACAAATTACAAATGCCTTCAAATTGATTGGGCTTGTAAAAAGCTAAAACATCAAGCTAATTACTTCAGCCTTGTTTTGATCTTCTTGCAGCTCCCTCTATATCCAACACTTCCAACCCCTAATCAATCCCAAATACTTAGCCTTGACCTTCCATCGCAAATAGCCATTTCCCAAACACTTCTGCCACCTCCAAACCACCCATCACCATCCCAACCACCACCACCCTTTACTCAGGATCAATAATGATGTCCTTCATCATTTCTTTCAGCTTCAAACTCATTGTCTTTTTGCTAATGACAAAAGGGGGAGAAGTTATGAAATAAACTTTTGATGTAAACAATAGTCAATCAACAAAATAAGGTGTTTTGAAAGATATATTTGTGTCTACAACTACATCCACTCATGCACATACATATTAGACTTAGGGGGAGATGAAAGCTATGAAACATAGCATTCTAATGTGTTGTCATTCATACTACAATTATTTTGATATATACTTGTTATATTCACTACTCAATATTTATATAGTTTGTCATCATTAAAAAGTGGGAGATTGTTAGACAATCGATGATCCATCACTGGATGACCTAACCATCTTTTACGGTTTTGATGAAAACAAAGATATAAATTTATGTTAACCACATCATTGCATGTAAATCAATAGGTTTGATGACTAGAAGCAACACCAGGAGAGACCTATCCATTATTGGATAACTCATCCACTTGAAGCATAAAGTTCTTGTCCAATGCATCCAAATAGTGAGTTAAATAAACATTTATTTGAATTATATATTTATTCGACTTTATATGATTCTGTTTTAAAAGGGACATATTTGTAAAACTATCCTTTTATATGGTTAACAATCATATTGGATTATCAATGATAGATATGGAAAGTCTTGATCCTATCAAATAGAAACACACAATATCCTCTTAATTTAGAAAACAAAGATTAATTTGCACAACAATCATAACATTCAATTCCGAAGATACTCTCCCCAATTACAAGCGTCTCTCGACCTATAAATATGATATCAAAGATTGAAGAAAATTAAAGAACGTAGATAGAAAAACAAGATTTGTGAATCAAGAAACAAGAGAAAAGAAAAGCATTTGTTGAGAAACACACTAAGCCCCTGAGAGACCATCCTTTGTTGTACACAAAGTATTAGTGAGATAAGAACCTTATTGTAAATTTACTCTTTGAGTGTTGTAAAGAATCCTTGATTCTATATCAAACTTTTGTTTGTGAAAGGCAGGAGTGACTTAGTGACAAAATAATATTTGTTGTAAGCTAGAAATGGCAGGAAAGAATATTTGTTGTAATCAAGGTTTATTAGCGAAACCCTTTACTAGTTGGTAAAGGAGAACTGTACATAGCTCAGGTTGAGTGAATCAGTATAAAATGATGTATTTTTACTGCTATTCATTAACTTATAAATATCTCATTGTCCATTACTTTCACACTCTGCACACAAGGTTTTTACTTAAAAACAAGTTTTACATCTCGTTGGACAACAATCCACCTTTTTTCACTGGACGAGGGTTTTATAAACTTGTTTATTATATCATTTTCCATTTCGAAAAGGTTTTATATTTTGATTAACACACTATTCAACCCTCCTGGTATTGTGATTTGTTGTATTTCATGTTAGTATTTATGTTGTTCTTTCACAACGAAAATACTATTCTGTTGTGTTTCTAAACCTAGAAAACAACAAAATTGTACTTTCGCTATGAATTTTTTTTTGACAAATAACACAACAAAATTGTTCTTCTGTTGTAAAATGTTTTTTTTCCTATTTTAAATTATTTAATTTATTATTTATTTAATTAATATTTGATGGTTCTACTTTGTATTTTTTTTCAGATTGCCCACATGAAGCATACTACTTATTCTCAAATGTAGAGGTAGTGACTTGTGACTACATCAACACATCATGATGTAGAGTTGGCTCGATGATAATAGTAGTAGGCAGTAGAGTAGCATGAGGCAAAGATAGAGGAAGCAAAGGAATAGGCACAACTTGAGATCAAGGCAAAGGCACAACTTGGTTGTATCATCAGACCCTTATTTGTAGGAGGCCCTATAGATTTGATTTTACTTCAATCCTATAATAACCACATAGCTGGACATGTATAGGTCGGTCAGCTTAGAGATGAGTTGAAGTTTGTCAGTCATAGTGACAATTTTATGCCTTACCCTACCAACTTGACAGTGAAGGGGTACATGGATAGGTTAGGGCTTAAGAGCCTATATGATGTGTGGTACACATCTATGGATAAAGGAGTAATCAATGCCTTTATCGAGAGATGTCATAGTGAGACCTGCTTCTTCCACCTTTTATTTGGAGAGATGACCATCACCCTCGATGATTTGTTATGTCTTTTACATCTACCTATCTCAGGCCATTTCCTTGATCATAGAGACACGACTTACACTATGAAGGAGATTAGAGGTGTGTTGAGGTCATAGCTTGGTATTATGATGGAGTAAGAGGCAATGTTGCGGCGCATCAAGCAACATGGTGGCTCTGAGCTGGTTACATAGGTTGTATCACACCTACATTGCTAGTGAGTCATACGATTGGGCTACTAGGGCGTATTTGCTCAACAATACCATATTTTCGAGAAGACCTCGACGCATGTACACTTCTCCTAGCTATAGTACCTCAATGATCTAGATCGTAGCCATGAACACGCTTGGGGGGAATTAGTGCTAGCTTGTCTTTATGATTAGTTTTCATATGAATGCAAGTATAATAACAAGTAGATGGCAGGTTATATGATGCTATTCATGGTAAGAATTTTTTTTCCATGTAGTGATCCAGATAATGTATACGTCTATGCAGAGATTGTTGCATAAGAGTTGTACCTGAAGGTATAGATAGTTATCAGGTCATATAGTAGCTTCTGCTGATGGAACATAAGGGTCTTGTAGATGAATTTAGCTTAACTAAGGAGCGATTGTCGACAAGGAAGAAAGCTAGCAATGGTAGTAGATCAAGTGGTTGTAAGGGAAGTTGAACATTGTTCAAGACATTTTTCATTTTGTATTATTTTTAATTTTATTATTATGTATTCGACTTATGATGTTTTTTGTACAATTTTTTATGTTATATGAAGTTATATTTAGAAGTTTATATTTTCCATGTTTTTATGTTTAAATGACACATGCCTAGTAATTCAGTAAAGAACAAAATTTTGATTGAGCTCAGAGAAAAAACAACAAAAATAACTAATATAAATTTCATCAATTAAAAACATGACTACATAGACTTATCAACTTCACTAGAGCTTGTTGTTTCCCTTGATCGACGCATCAGATCAATGATTTCTTCAATGGATCTTGCTTTTCTTGGTTTACACAGAAGAGTAAGGATTTCTTCTAGAGATCGGCCAACCATTGCGTACAACTCTATCAGATCTTTATAACTAAATTGAAAAAAGATGAAAAAATTCTTCCCCACTTCATTATCGTCTTTAAGCTCTATATAGTAGTACTCAACACAACCATCATCTACATATATAGGCTTGAGGTTAAAAAAACCCTCAAATAAGCTTTTTCCACCTCCGGCGACATTTGTAACTGCTTTCCTCAAAACAGAAAGCAACATTCCCTCACTAAAAATAATGAATTTAGGACCATTAGGACATTCAAACAATACTACCTCAAAATTTGATACTACATCACCAACGACTACCTCCATCTTCAACCCAATATATATGGTGAAATATCAAGACAATACAATGAGCTACCTCATACCACTTGTATTTATTAGCATCTTGTACTATCTCTTGTGAGTCTACTATCAACAATGACTGAGACTGAACTGATGATAATTGTGGTGCATGCTTAGTTTTTGTATTGAATTTTCACAACAATCATCTTAATTTTTCTCATTTATTGCTTAGTTTGATTTGAATAAGTTAGAATTTAGCATTCTTTTAGATTTTTAGCTTATTAATTTAGTGAACTCATTAGTTTTAATTACGTTTTATTGGGTTTTGGTACATTAACAAGGAAAGAAGAATTTGGGTTGATGAAGTAGTCCGCTTACCGAGTTAGAGTAAGCTTGGAAGGCCACGTGACAAGCATATGGAGGCTGCTGGGAAAAATCTGAAGTTTGGTGCATGATCAACACGAGGTGTGTGTGCTGAGCTAATTGTTCCCACTGCCATTGATTTGGGCCAAGCACAAACCTCAGGCTTAACTCCCATTCACTTAACCAAGTCTGCTTTTGTATGCACGCTTAGCGTTGGTCATTTTGTAGAAACGACAGTACAACCTTTTTGAACCTATTAAAACCTTGTTTTCATTGGGATGAAAGGAGCATCGACCAAGGGTTGCATGCTATGATTGAGGAGCTCCCATTTTCCATTTTTGTTTATTTTTCTCCATTTCCCTTCATCTTTTTCCTTCCATTTGTAATTTTGAGGTCTCTCATGACAATGAGAGACTAGTCCATCCATTGTGGGAGATTGGTGTGCGAAGTTACTTTATGTAATTAATCTTTATATTTATTTAATGTTATTTCCTATGGTATTGCTTCTTTCTATTTTGATTGCTTGTTTTATGATATGATTACCTTAGCTTTAATACTTTGTTTTTATTGTCATTGGAAAATGCTTGAAATTTGAGTTTTGAATTGGGCACCTAATATATGCCTCATGTAGAGATGGAAGGATGTTTGTTAGTATCATTTAGTGATCAACCATATGAACATGTTTCATAGTTAAAATGTCATTGGGAAATGTTTTTTGACTAAGATATGAAAGTAGTATCTAACAAGTGTTATGTCTATGGATGGAATAACACTTGTTAGCCTTGATAAACCTTTGTTCTTAAATCCAACTGGTTTAGCTTGACTTGCTAAGGGATTAGGAGTTGAGTTAGGCTACTTGGGCTCTTTCATATGAGGTATCATGATTAGAGTACCATAGTGGGTTAATGATACCTCATATGAGGCATTAGCGTGCACATATGGGCTTAGAGAGTCCCAAGTAAGAAAAAGCCCAATAAAGCAAAATTTTGGTTGTAAAAAGGGGTGAGCAGTCAGAGGCAAAGAATAATAAGAAGCCAAAGAGAAACAGAAGGCACAAAGGAGAGAAGAATCCACTCCACAGAAGGTGGCTTATGCCCATTGTTTTACCACTTTTCTCCATTCTCTACCATTATCTTTTGTTTTCCTTTGTTTTGTAAGTCTTTCATGACAATGAGAGGCTAAACCACTCATTGTTGGGGTTTAGCAACCAAACATTCTTGATGTAACAATTCTTACTATCTATTTAATGTTATTTTCATATTATTGTTCTTTTTTGAATCTTCTGTCATGTTTATGGTCAGATCATCCATATGCATGTAATGTTATGAGAGTTTATGTATTGGGAAATGTCTATACTCTAAGAACTGGGAAATAACATCTAAACAATTTATCTCTAGGGATACAATGACATTGTTTAGCCTTAAATATGAAAATACTATGAATACACTGTAAATGAACCAAGAGGGGGGGGGGGTGAATTGGTTCAAACTGTAAGTTTAAAACTTTCTGAAACAAATTGTGGAATTCAAACTTAGGATCGTATCACAAGCTCACCTTTATCAAATTCAGAAATCTTTCTTCACCCAAGATCACCCTTAGTTATGAAAGCAATGACAGAAAATATTTCTTTGATAATGAAACTTGATTTCACAATGACATGCAATGAAACATACAGAAATCTAAACAGAACACAAAGCAATTATACTAGTTCACCTCTCAACCTTGGAGGCTACATCCAGTTGCTTCCAACCCACACTAGCTAAGAGTAATTACTAAATCAAAGAATCTTTTACAAGTTGTTTACAAGTGACCTCTTTATCAACACTAGACAAAGATACATATTCTAAAACCCTATTAGAATACAAGTCACCAAGATACTGAGAACCCTACTCACAATCTTAACCCTAGAGAAACTACTCTAGTTTGCTTGAAAAGAAACACAATGATTTATCACAATACAACAGAAATTTTTTAGAACTTCTAAAAAGATAGGTTCAAGATAAACACAACCTTATATCTTCCATGCATGAATATATGAAATGGAATGAGATTACCAAACCCTTCAGGTTGTAAAGAATAATATCTCAGAAACACACTCTTGAAAAACCTTCTTTCTTTAAAACATCTTCTCTAAAAACTCAAAAATCTTGATCACACAAGATGTTGTTTAAACTCAAAGTAAAACAATGTTTTGGGCACTTATGAAAGCTCAGAAACTTTTGGGTAAGTCACTCTTGTAGTGAGTAAATCATTCAATGTTTATTTATAAGAAAAAGACTCACCAAGCTTTATAAAAAATAGAATTAACTGACAATAATTGATTAATCCGCTAGTGTAATCAATTAAATTGTCATATGTAATCAATTAAAGCAACTAGATAATCGATTAAACTGTTCATCAACTTTCTGGAAATGGTTTTAAGAACACAATAATCGATTAATCCGTACAGTAATCGATGAAGTCAGTAAAGCTGGAATTTGAAGAGTAGCCTGTGTAATCGATTACTGGAAATGGTAATCTATTAAACCAGAATGCATTATTCCAAAATGAGTTAAGATAATTGATTACGTAAGGAGGTAATCAATTATTCCAATAATGCATGTTTTTTCATAAAATACTGTGTAATCGATTAAATTGAGTATGTAATCGATTAAACTGTTCTTCAAGGCTTTTCCAAAAAAGTTTGAATGTCTTTAATCGACTAAACTTCTTGTGTAATCGATTAAAACAATAAGTTTTGCTTTTTTAAACAACTAAGCCATTGAGAACTAATCTTCTTGTAAAACCATTTTGATTTCTTTTATGATTTGAAAAACATGAATGCATGATCATGAGAAAGCATATGCTAATGAAAGATCACAAGGCTTTTAACTTGAACCACTTAGACAAATTACAAATGCTATCAAAATGATTGGGATGTAAAAAGCTAAAACAAAAAATAAGTCTTCAACCTTGGTTCAATCTCCTTGCAGCTTCCTTTAAAATCAACAATCTCCCCCTTTTTAGCTTTGAGCATGCCAAATCAATTTGTCCATTTGTCTATTCTTTTGATTGCTTTAGAGGGATAACTGATTCCTGAAATCTAGGTCAGCTTTTGCAAGATCAAGCATTAGTATCCATCATTTAAAAAACATGCTCCCCCTTAATTGGGTAGATTCTTTCACAGTTAAAAGCATTCATGCAGTACATGTTGCATACCATTTTCTCCCCCTATATCATACAATATTTCAATCATTACTCCCCCTAAATTACAAATATTTCTCCCCCTATTTGGCTTGTCAAAGACAAAAAAATGAGTATAGAGAAAAAAAAAAGGGAATAAAAGGAGAGAAAAAGAAACACTTGTAGTGATTCAAATAGAAAACAATACATTAAACAAACAGAAATTGAAAATACTTAAACAACCAGCAGACATTAACCTAAGCAACAGAAGACAACAAGAGCATAATGAAATAGCAACCATAGAGACAAACAGAAGCACCCTAAGCAATCTAAGCTTATTTATCCATATCATCCAATACAAGCCTAGCTTCTATGTTCTCTAGTCTAGACTTCATCTCTTCCAAAGATTAATTTGTCTTAGCTCTATGCTCTTGATGAAGAGACAGAGTGCATCCATCTTTTGAATCATTAGAGACTCAAAAGGACTGTAGGAAGGTTGAGTAGAACCTTCACCCTTTTCTCCTTCTTCTGCTTCAGCTTCTTCTTCACCTTCTGCCGGTGGCAATTGTTTCCCTGCCATCTACCATCCATAAGGAGTTTTGACCATTCCAAGCTTGGTCAGATGCTTCTCCTTAATGAGGCTATTGCTGGAGTTGGTGTTATCAACAACCTCATTAATTACATCAACCTTGAAGTAATCAATGAATCTAGAAATCAGGACAACATATGGAAATGGGTAGTTCACCAATCTTTTAGACTTAAGCATAATATCCTGAATTATGAGGATCCAATTCATCTGAACACCATTTTTCAGACCATAAACAATCTGAAGATCATCATCAGTAGCCTGAGCATGATTTATGGACCTAGGAGTTAGGATGTAGGTGATGATGTAGTGAAAGAGTCTGTCCTCATGAGTCATAGGACCTGTATTGAGCCTCAACTCTAGCCTCATTTGAGGATCAAGTAGCATTCCTCTGTAGGTTTCCACCCTATTGTATCTTTTAGCATCTTCCTCAAATTTCCTTTCCCCATTAAAGGAAATACCAGCAACCTTCTGCCAAATTTCAGGAGTAATTTCCATGGCTACTCCATTCACTTGAGACAAGATTGTCCCCTCCATAGAAAACTTAGAGCAGGTGTAAAACACCTTCACTAGTTCAGGGTAAAAGGTACCCTTCATCTCCACAAATTTCTTCAAACCTTGGGCTTCAAGCATGGCTGGGAATTGAAAGCCTTCCCTACTGAACCAGCCAAGGTCAAGGTGTTTTGGAGAACATATCAGTTTGGTTGCATTGAATCGGAGGTAAGTCATTTTCTCTCTCTCATTTGAAAACCAATGGTCTAATCTACTTACTGCTGGGTTAGAAGTTTCAACCTTTCTCTTAGAGGATTTGGTTCTCTTAGGAGCAGACATAATGGCTAAGAGAGGAAAAGCTATATGAACAAAGGTTCAAGACTCAGATAAGGAACAACAAGGTTTAAGATAGAAGATGAGAAGGTTGGAATTTGAAAATTTGAAAAGCACATTTGGCTCCAAGATTGAAATTTAAAAAGTGTAACAGTTGATATGAATTAACCCACTAACATAAAAGCACATTTGATTCAAAATTTGAACTTTGGGGCAGTTGGGTAGTTACAATTTCCAAGATAAAATCTGCAAATTTTGCAGTAACTCCATGGATAATCGATTATATTCTCATGTAATCGATTATTTCATAAGCAGAATCAGTTTTAGCAGAGGCAGTAATCGATTATTTCGACAAGTAATCGATTATTACAGTGATAATTCGAATTTTCAGACACTTTGCATACAATATAATCGATTACCATTCACTGTAATCGATTATTCCAGTGAATTTGAATTTTATAAAAGGATTTTAAGCTTATGTAATTGATTAATTCGATGGCGTAATCGATTATTCCAGTGAATTTGATTTTCTAGAAAAATTTCTCATGAAGAATAATCGATTATCCTTGTAATGTAATCGATTGCACAAGTACAAAATTCATTCTAAACAATATTTTAGGTTCATTTAATAGATTAATATGTGGCCTAATCGATTATAACAGTGGATTTATCAGAATGAATAGTGATTATGCAGCACATATCAAACTTGTATGATTTTGAGATTAAAGGCCAATCAATGATGCAATTTCATGTCAATGAGCATATACATATCATGCTAACACACACTAGATTCATCTAGTATCCCTAGCATGTTTCTAAGAGTGTAGTATCTATCTCTATCCAAAGGCTTAGTGAAAATATCAGCTAATTGAAAGTTGGTTTCAACAAATTCAATTTTGATGTTACCCTTTTGGATATGGTCTCTAATAAAATGATGTCTGATTTCAATGTGCTTTGTACTTGAGTGCATGATAGGATTTTTGGATATGTTGATGGCACTTGTATTATCACACAGCAGTGGTATCTCCTTTAGCTCAACACCAAAGTCTTGAAGTTGTTGCTTCAACCAAAGACTTTGTGCACAGTAGCTTCCAGCAGATATATATTCAGCTTCAGTAGTGGATAATGCAACACATGATTGCTTCTTACAGTGCCAAGAGATCAATGAGCTTCCTAACATGTGACATGTTCCACTTGTGCTCTTTCTATCCAATTTGTACCCTGCAAAGTCAGAATCAGAGTATCCAATCAAGCTGATAGGTGTACCTTTTGGATACCAAAGTCCTACTCTTGGTGTAGACTTGAGATACTTGAGGATCCTTTTGACTGCAGTTAGATGGGATTCCTTGGGATTTGCTTGATATCTAGCACACAAGAAAACATTCAATATTATATCAGGCCTACTAGCAATTAAGTATAATAAGGATCCAATCATTCCTCTGTATTTAGACTCATCAACACTTTTGCCCTTGTCATCTGTGTCAAGATAAGTAGAAGTTGTCATTGGTGTTGCAGCATCCTTGCAATTCTCCATTTCAAACTTCTTGATCATTTCTTGACAGTACTTGGCTTGACTAAGGAAAGTACCATTCTTTAATTGCTTGACTTGTAGTCCTAGAAAGAATGTGAGTTCCCCTACCATTGACATCTCAAATTCACCCTGCATTGATACTGAAAATTCTCTGCACATTGATTGATTAGTTGAACCAAAAATTATGTCATGTACATAAATTTGAACCAGTAATATATCATTTCCTCTTTTCTTGATGAACAAGGTTTTATCAACTTGAGCTCTTATGAAAGATTGTTCAACCAGAAATTTAATTAACCTTTCATACCAAGATCTTGGTGCTTGTTTCAAACCATACAAAGCTTTTCTTAATTTGAAAACATGGTTAGGATGCTTGTGATCAATAAATCCAGGGGGCTGGTCTACATATATTTCTTCTTCAATGTAACCATTTAAAAATGCACTTTTGACATCCATTTGAAACAATTTGAAATTCATCAAACATGCATCTGCAACCAACAACCTAATGGCTTCTAATCTGGCTACTGGAGCATAAGTTTCATCATAGTCTATGCCTTCCTCTTGGTTGTATCCCTTAGCAACCAATCTAGCCTTATTCCTTACTATGATACCATTTTCATCCAGCTTGTTTCTAAAAACCCATTTTGTGCCAATAGGTTTATGAGTTGATGTTCTAGGGACTAACTCCCAAACTTCATTTCTTTTAAATTGGTTTAACTCATCATGCATAGCCATTAACCAATGTTCATCTAGCAAAGCCTGATCAATACTCTTTGGTTCAATTTGTGAAACAAAAGCCATGGTACAACAAAGATTTCTTAAAGAAGATCTAGTAGAAACTCCCTTGGATACTTCCCCTATTATATTTTCAAGAGAAAGATCTTTTGTTGTCCTCCAATCCTTGTGCTTTTGTAAAGGTGTAGAATGTTCCAGTTCATCATTTGGTTCAGCCTTTTCTTTGCCATTCAGATCATTAATTTGCAAGAATTCTTCCTTTTGACGTGCATCATCATCATACTCCAAATTCTCTTTGGAAGGATTAGATTCATCACAAATTACAAGGACAAATTCCTCAACACACAATGTTCTTTTATTAAAGATCCTATAAGCTTTACTTTGCAAATAGTAACCAAGAAAAATTGCTTCATCAGTTTTAGAATCAAATTTGCCAAGAGAATCTTCACCATTATTTAACACAAAACACTTGCAGCCAAATGCTTTAAAATGAGATATGTTTGGTTTCCTTCCTTTGTATAGTTCATAAGAGGTTTTCTTCAAGATAGGCCTTATGAGAATTCTATTCAAAGTATAACAAACAGTACTTACAGCATCAGCCCAAAAGTACTTAGGCAAGTTTGTTTCATTTAGAAGTGTTCTTGCTCCTTCCTCAAGAGATCTATTTTTCCTCTCCACAACACCATTTTGCTGAGGTGTTCTTGAAGCTGAAAAATTGTGATTAATTCCAAACTCTTCACAAAACTTTTCAAAGTATTCATTTTGGAATTCTCCACCATGATCGCTTCTAATTGAAACAATATTGCAAGATTTTTCATTTTGAATTATCTTGGCTAATTTTCTAAATGCTGTGAATGCATCACTCTTGGATCTTATGAACAAATTCCATGTGTATCTTGAGTAATCATCTACAATGACAAGTCCATAGAAATTTCCTCCCAAGCTCATGGTCCTTGAAGGACCAAATAAATACATATGAAGCAACTCAAGAGGTCTAGAGGTAGAAACAACATTTTTGCTTTGAAAAGAATTCTTTGTTTGTTTCCCTCTTTGACAAGCTTCACATATTCTATCCTTCTCAAACTTAAGCTTAGGTAAACCTATGACCAAATCCTTTTTCACAAGTTTATTCATGTGATACATGTTTATATGACTAACTCTTTTATGCCATAACCAAGTTTCATCAGTTTTACTTACAAGGCAGCTAGTCTTATGAATGTATGCATGGTCAATGGACAAAACATAAATGTTACCCTTTCTCTTACCAACATGGATAACCTCACCACTTTGACTGTCACAAATCAAACAAAAATTGTCATTGAATGACACTTTAAATCCTTTGTCACACACTTGACTTATGCTTAGGAGGTTGTGTTTCAAGCCTTCAACATATAAAACATTTCTGATTATAGTTTTGAGGCTGTCTCCTATCCTTCCTTCTTCAATTATCTTCCCTTTGTTATTATCATCATAGGTGACAAATCCTCCATCTTTTAGTATAACATTTGTAAGCATGGATATATCACCTGTCATGTGCCTAGAGCAGCCACTATCAAGATACCATAGTGATGATTTTGCTCTTAGACACACCTGCAAAATTCAAATCAAGTAACAAGGAAAGGTACCCAATTGAGGTTGGATCCATAGGGGTTAGCTCTTCTCTTTTCCTTTTTCACCCAAACACATTCTCCATTAGGCACATAATATTTTCTTGCATAGAATTTAAAAGATGTATGTCCCTTTTTCATGCAATAGTTACAAGTTATAGTTCTAGATGATCTTTCAAAGTAAGCATTTTGATTGAACTTTGATTTATAAAAGCTCCTTTGATTCTTCTGTTTTGGTGGTACAAATGTGGTTTTTCCACTAGATTTTGAACCATGTTTGTATCCCAAACCAGAAGTATCTCCAGCATATTTTTGCACACTTAACATTTCAGCCAAGTTGCATTTGCCTCTATACAGCCTTCTCAAAATATCAACCAAATAGTTATTTTCTGAAATAAGTAACATATATTTTTCTCCTTGGCTTCTTTTGAAAGCATCAAACTCATCTTGTAACACTTTGCATTTTTCAACCTTAGAAGAGGAAGAAGAACATATACAGCCATTGGCCTTGTAACTTGAAAGAAATTTTTCATTCTCATCTTTCAACTTACAAAGTTCACTTTGCATTTCTGCAAGTTTGGTGATATGTCATTTTAGATCTCCTTTCAGCTTATTATTTGCCTTAGCTAGCCTTTGAGCCTCATCATGCATTTCATGAAAAGAAACAACAATGTTATCATATTGACAGCTTACCTCTGATTCAGCACTTGAGTAATCATCATCACTCAATGTTGAAGTGAAGCACACATTTGCTTCTTCTTCATTTTCACTGCTTGATTTAGAACTTGTTGATTCATTATCTTCCCATGCAATGTAGGCTTTCCTTGGCTTTTCTTCCTTCTTATTCTTCCTCTCACTTTGTTGTTTCTTTAAGAAGATTGGACATTCAGATTTGATGTGTCCAGGCTTTCCACATTCAAAGCATGTAAAGTTGATGGAGGTATTGCTGTCATTCCTTTTGTTGTTGTTGTTGTTGAACTTTTTGAATTTTCTGTTTTTGTTCATTCTCATGAATTTGATGAATTTTTTGACAATAAGATTCATGTTATCATCTTCATCTTCCTCACTTGAATCCTTTTCTATTTCAACCTTAGATGATGCAGCTTTCAAAGCTATGCTCTTATGTTTCTTTTCTGCATCTTCAGCATTGGTTAGTTGTAACATTTCAATTTCATATTCAAGTAGCTTACCAAACAATGTAGCCATGGATATCTTGGATAAATCTTTTGACTCCTTGATAGCTGTGACTTTTGGTTGCCATGGCCTTGTGAGACACTTCAGGATTTTGATATTCAACTCTTCAGTATCAAAGGTCTTTCCAAGGCCAAGAAGATGATTGACAATATGAGTGAATCTTGTTTGCAGCTGAGAAATGGTTTTTATATTGTTCATTTTGAACATTTCATACTCATGAATCAAGGCATGCATCCTTGATCTTCTGACTTCATCAGTACCTTCACGAGTTACTTCTAGCATTTCCCACATTTCCTTTGCACTCCTGCATCTTACAGTTCTAAAAAATTCATTAGAAGACAAAGCAGATGTTATCATATTTTTTGCTTTAAAGTCATATTGCACAATCCTCTTTTATGCATCTGTCATTTCATCCCATTCTTTGGGAACCAGTTTATTATCAATAGTTTTCATAGGAACCACAGGGCCTTTTTCAATTGCATTCCATGCATCGGGATCATTGGATTGAATAAAGATTTGCATCAAATTTTTCCAAAAACTAAAATGCTCACCCTCAAACATTGGTGGACGACTGAGAGAAGCTCCCTCTCTAAAGGTTATTTGAGTAGTATTCATTTTCTTTTAAAAAGAAAGTGATCTTGAATATCTTTCAAGAACCAGCTCTTGATACCAATTGAAAATACTATGAATACATTACAAACGAACCAAGAGGGGGTGAATTGGTTCAAACCGTAACTTTAAAACTTTCTGAAACAAATTGCAAAATTCAAACTTAGGATCGTATCACAAGCTCACCTTTATCAAATTCAGAAATATTTCTTCACCCAAAATCACCCTTAGTTATGAAACACACTCTTGAAAAACCTTCTTTCTTTAAAACATCTTCTCTAAAAACTCAGAAATCTTGATCACACAAGATGTTGTTTGAACTCAGAGTAAAACAGTGTTTTGGGCACTTATGAAAGCTCAGAAACTTTTGGGTAAGTCACTCTTGTAATGAGTAAATCGTTCAATGTTTATTTATAAGAAAAAGACTCTCCAAGCTTTATAAAAAATAGAAATAAGTGGCAATAATTGATTAATCCACTAGTGTAATCGATTAAATTGCCATTTGTAATTGATTAAAGCAACTAGATAATTGATTAAACTGTTCATCAGCTTTCTGGAAATGGTTTGAAGAACACAATAATCGATTAATTCGTACAGTAATCGATTAAGTCAGTAAAGCTGAAATTTAAAGAATAGCTTGTGCAATCGATTACTGGAAATGGTAATCGATTAAACCAGAATGCATCATTCCAAAATGAGTTAAGATAATCGATTATGTAAGGAGGTAATCGATTATTCCAGTAATCCATGATTTTTCATAAAACACTGTGTAATTGATTAAATGGAGCATGTAATCGATTAAACTGTTATTCAAGACTTTTCCAAAAAAGTTTGAATGTCTTTAATCAATTAAACTTCTTGCGTAATCGATTTAAAACAGTAAGTTTTGTTTTTTTAAACAACTAAGCCATTGAGAACTAATCTTCTTGTAAAACCATTTTGATTTCTTTTATGATTTGAAAAACATGAATGCATGATCATGAGAAAGCACATGCTAATGAAAGATCACAAGGCTTTTAACTTGAACCACTTAGACAAATTATAAATGCCATCAAAATGATTGGGCATGTAAAAAGCTAAAACAAAAAACAAGTCTTCAACCTTGGTTCAATCTCCTTGCAGCTTCCTTTAAACTCAACAAAATATACATCTCTATTCTTAAAGCAAATTATTTAATGTGACTTGCTGAGGGATCAGGAGTGAAATTAAGTAATTTAGGCTCTTTCATATGAGGGATCACTGTTAGAGTAAATTAGAAGATAAAGGTAATATGTAAAATAATATTAAATAGTGAAAAATCATTGGCATTGCATCAAGAGTAGTTTTGGTAGGCTGAACACCCAACATATTACATAATTTTGCATCTTGCCTTTAATCTATTTTTCAATTTATTTTATTTTGAATTTATATTTATATATAGTATCACTTACAAACACCAAAAGTATGTTGTTAATTGCTTACAAATAAACGTATACAAATTCTGAGTATAATCAAAGTCTCTGTAGACTCGACACTCGATCTTACAGTTTTATTTACTACATGGACAAATTTGTATGCTTGCCAAAGAGTTAACAAGTTTCTGGCGCCGTTGCCAGAGACTTTGTTCCTTGTACTCGATAGTATGTATACCCTTATTTTAAGCATTTGATTTGATTTTATTTTATTCGAAATTCAAAATTAAATCTTTTAGTTTTTATTTTATATTGTCTTTTAGGGATTAGATTAGGTAGTTGTCTTTAAATTTATTATAAAATTATCATAACTATTATCTTTCTAGATTTTATTGTTAGGTTGTTATTTATATTATATTTTGTTTGTATCTTATTAGATTTAATATCTTTCTAATTTATCTTTTAGAATTTCAGCATTTTTCTTTTATGATCCCTTTTTATAAACAAACTTTGAATTTTAAAAAAAATTCAAAAATTATTTTTTTATGTTTTTAATTTTTGAATTTTTTATCTTACTTTTTTTTTTCATTTATCTTAAATTTGTTTTTTAAAATTTTAAATCTGTTTTTATTTCATCTTAAATCTTTTTTTATCTTAAGTTGTTTTTTAAAATTAATCTTAATTTTGTTTCTTCATCTTAAATTTGTTTTTTTAACAAAATTTTGAGAAAAATAATAGTTTTTTATTTTTTTTAAAAATAAAATAAAGTTAAAAAGATTTTTAAAAAAACTTACCTTTTTCGTGAGAATCTATGCTTGCAAGGTGGAACCTTTGAAGAACCTAATCCATGGAAAATTCTTGGTGGGAGCAAGAGTTACACCCTTATAATCAATATGAAGAAAAAAGAAGCTCTAATCTTGATAATCTGTTGATGCAATTCATAGATATCAATCACCCACAACCTATCAATTGTGATTTTTGTGGAGGAGATAATTTAAATGATAATTGTCATCTTTACTCTTACAATCAATATGTAGAAGAAAGAATCTCTAATCTTGAGAATATGTTGATGCAATTCATGTAAACTTCCCAAGCTAGCTTCATAGCCAATCAAAAATCAATTCAAAATCTGGCGATTCAAGTTGGTAAGCTAGTAAAACAAGTGGCTGAAACATCTTTTTTGGTCACAAGGGAAGAAAATTTTGTAGAGGTTACAACACATGAGGAGAGTATTGCAGAAGAACTTGATTCACAAGAAAAAGATGATGAAAAAAAGAGAAAAGTGAGGAGAGAACACAACAACAATGGGAGGAGTGCTCACAAGTAGAAATTCAAAAAGAAAACCCTCTTCAAGCCAATACCTCTCCTCATCAATTGATTGACAAGAAAGAAAGGCATGGAGAATGTGACACATCCATAAGTACCATTTTTTCCTTGATCACTAACACTTCCCTTACAATGATATGGAAGTCGTTCCATGTATACTAATTGAGTATTTTTAGTTGAATATTTTTCTATTCTTCTTAGTTTATTTGACTTCTCTTGGATTTTTATTTTCCCATTCTAATTCAGTTTTTGCCTTAGGCAAACAAGTGGACTTAATTGATAATTTTTGCTTATTTTCGGATTTTTTTCTTACTTGACCTATCTTCCTTGTACAGGACCTAGAAAGCTCTACAGAACTCCAAATGGCACATATGAGTAGTCCCTAGAAAGATAAGCAAACAATCTACATGTTTGTCAGAGATAAGCCAAGGCCAATTTTGTCATTTTGAGGGTCATTTTAGGCTTTGAAGTTAGAACCACTACACTTGAATTTTGGGTTGCGAAATTGGTGTAATTAGTAATTAGTTAGATTAGTTAGGCTTCATTATGGCCCATCCTTCCCTACTGACTCAGTCACTATATTTTAGTGATTTTAGTTATTTGGATGGACACACTTCATTTTAGCAAAAACGTATTTTGTAGTGACTTTTAGAAGTTTTTAGAATTAAAACTTTTTCTCTTATTTTCTCTCAACTGTTCTTCATTGTTCTTCACTGTTCTTCATTTTCATTTCTGTTCTTTTATTTTCTTGCACTAATTTCATGGGACTTTCATTGATGATGATCATGGAAGGCTAAAAAATCAATCAATCAATCCAAGGATCCAAGCAAGGAGAATTTGAGTTCTGGTCTGGTATTTCAAATTCTGTGTGAATGTTCACTTTCTTCTTCAATCCTCTATTCGATTTTCATGATTATAAATGTGTTTAGGATTGAAAGTGGATTAGGTTATGGATTCATTTCTTAATTTTGAATTTTAATCACAGATTATTTGGATGATATTTCAATTAGGTTTGTGGTTTCAATTAATTTAGGGGTTAATTCTATTGAACTGCTT
>CM023955.1:30814014-30831269 GCA_013407115.1 Glycine latifolia
CTTAGTTTTAGCCTAAATATCCTTTTCTTATCCACCCTTTACCCAAGCCATACATTACAAGCCTATAAAGTCCTTTTGATCTTTTGATGCATGTGTATTTCAATTTGAATGAATTAGAGTCTTGTCAAAATTTGGATGTGCTAGTTACATATGGTGTTTGAGTGTAAACATAAATCCATACACATTAGAAGAGGTTGAGTGTTGCTCTTTGAGAGATTTCTATCACCTTGGTTCATTCTTAATTTTAACTTGACTACTTTTTCACTTTGCACTTGTGATCATATGTTCATGGATTGTTTGAAACCTTAATTATTCTTCCATTTTTCATCTTTCTCACTTTTGTTCATTGTTAGGATCCATTGAAAAATGTGTGTGCCTTGTTTTTACCTTTCTTTTAGTTTGTGGTTTACTTTAGTTTGAATTTTTCTCTTAGTCTTTCTTTTAGTTTTGCCCAGGAGTGCAAAAGTTTAAGTGTGGGGTATTTTGATTGAGTATTTTTAGTTGAATATTTTTATATTTTTCTTAGGTTATTTGAATTCTCTTGGACTTTTATTTTCTCATTCTAATTCAGTTTTTGCCTTAGGCAAACAAGTGAGCTTAATTGATAATTGTTGCTTATTTTCAGAGTTTTTGCTTACTTGACCTATCTTCCTTGTATAGGACCTAAAGAGCTCTACAAAACTCCAAATGGCGTATATGAGTAGTCCCTGGAAAGATAAGGAACCGATCTACATGTTTGTCAGAGATAAGCTAAGGCTAATTCTGTCATTTTGAGGGTCATTTTAGGCATGGAAGTCAAAACCACTGCACTTGAATTTTGGGCTACGAAATTGGTGTAATTAGTAATTAGTTAGATTAGTTGGGCTTCATTATGGTCTATCCTTTCCTACTGACTCAGTCACTATATTTTAGTGATTTTAGTTATTTGGATGGACACACTTCATTTTAGCAAAAACATACTTTGTAGTGACTTTTAGAAGTTTTTTGAATTAAAACTCTTTCTCTTATTTTCTCTCAACTGTTCTTCATTGTTCTTCACTATTCTTCATTTTCATTTCTGTTCTTTCATTTACTTGCACTAATTTCATGGGGCTTTCATTGATGATGATCATGGAAGGCTAAACAATCAATCCATCTAAGGATGCAAGCCCAAGGAAGGAGAATTTGAGTTCTGGTTTGGTATTTCAAATTTTGTGTGAATGTTCACTTTCTTCTTCAATCCTCTATTCGATTTTCATGATTATGAATGTGTTTAGGATTGAAAGCGGATTAGGTTATGGATTCATTTCTTAATTTTGAATTTTAATCACAGATTATTTGGATGATATTTCAATTAGGTTTGTGGTTTCAATTAATTTAGGGGTTAATTCGATTGAACTGCTTCTAATGAAATTGAATAAACTTTCATAACAAAATCATTATCTGAGAACTATGATAATTCGTATGGCTTGGTTTGGTGAATTGGATTGATGCTTTTTAATCTATTTTAGAATACCTTTTATCAATTTTGTTAGTTTCTATTTTGTTACATTTTTCTGCAATTTTTATTCTCGCATGCAAACTCTTTGATAAAAATCCCCCTATTATTTACTAGTGAATTGAAGTTGGAACCATATTGATTGTGTCTCTAAGTCTACCTAGGTTAATCCTGTGCTATAGAATTAGCATGGTTTAATTGTTTTGAAGCGATAGACAACGGTTATCAGATACATGATTTTCATGGAGTCTCTAGCTAACAAGCGAAAATGTAAGGAAGATGTGTTCTATGTGACCTTCATGCCACCTTGAAAGCATTTGGTCTGTCATGCTAGTGACGTTAAAGAAGCATTTATTGGGAGGCAACCCAACATTCTTACCCTTTTTCTCTATTTCTGTGAAGCATTTAATTTTTGTGTGAATTTAATTTTCTTTTATCCTATTTTTTGTCTGTCCTTTATAGATGGCCTCTAGAAAATGACGATCCATCAGCCGGTCATGACTCTAGAAGACTTTATCAAGCAAGTTTCTTGGCCTAGGGACAGGCATTCCTCTTTTAGGGGGGTACTGCCTCTTGAGCTGTGGAGGCTTGAAAGGATGATGATTACATTGCAAATGTCACAACGGCTTAAGGAGCGTGGGACCCATGGCCGACACAGGATTGAGGCCATCTTTTTTGTTTTTCTAGACTTATTCTATTATTGTTGTCTTTATTTATTTTATTTTCTGCATCTACCTTTAAATTTTTGCCCTCTAGTCATTTAAATTATGCAATTTACGGTTTCTTTAATTTTGCATAATAGATAGTTATATTGATGACACTGTTTGAGCATGTTTTGATTTAATCGATCATATGATTGAGATTTTGAGTCTTATTATGTGGTGAATTTATGATTGTTGATTGATTTTTTCATGAATTCAATGTGTGTGAGTGAATCGGTTAGCTTGCATGACAAAATCTTGTGAAAGAAATACTTTTGCTTCTTGTTACCGTGTGAGTTGTGTGCATCTAAACTGTGAGAGAATAATTGTTTTTGCTTTTCTGATTTTGCATGATTCTTGAACTATTTGAATGCATACACTATATGGATATGATCGAGGCCTTGTTGATAATTTAATTTCAGCCACTTAGCCAAAAAGCCAACCTATTGAAAATAAATGTTAAATCCTTTGCACCCCTTTTGAGCCTAACTGAGAATGAATTTGTTCTTGAACCCTAAACTTAAAGTATGTGTAATTATGTTCACCTTACCTTAGGTTATAGGAGAGCATCACTTATGGATCAAGGCAAACTTGTGCCAAATTTAGGGGAATATGTTGGTTAAATAAATCTTGTGCAAGAATGAAAGCAAGAAGCACACATAGGACCAAAACTATATTATACCTTGGTACACAAAAAAGAAAAGAAGAAGAAGAAGAAAAAAAAAAGAGGTTATGGAAATTAGTACTGAAAAACAAATTGATTTCAAAGAAACCTCTATGTTGCTGTTGATAGTGGCAAGTTAAATAAGGTTGGGAGAAAAAGGAAAATGGATCCCCTGCAGCGAGTAGGGAATAAGTGAAAGCTCTCCTAGAACCTAACTGTTTGAATTCCAAGAAAAACCATGATTTCTTTGTTAGCCCAGCCACGTTACAAGCTTAATAAAGTCCTTAGTGATCCATGTGGTGTGTGTATGATGGAATTGAATGAGATGATGTGCAAAACTAAGAGTTGTAACTTCAATTGGAATGAATGGAATATACATAACTGAAACACTTGTGTGCCTGAGAGAAACACTTGCCTTGTGAGGAGTGAAACAAAGGTTGATCTTTCTGAGATAATTGTCATTCTTGCTAACCTTTTTCTCTCTGAATGCATTCTTTACATAAATTCATCATGAAACCATGGTGAGTGTGAACTTAAGGATTGAATACTGAATTGTTTTTGGAAGTATGCATTTATCTCAGTTGTTGTGATTTGTTACAATCTTGACATTGCCAGTAATCTAACTAGTTTAACAATTGCTTACTTTTGCTTGAGGACAAGCAAAAATTTAAATTTGGGGGAGTTTGATAATTGCTAATTATACGTAAATTATGCATTTAAATTATATAGCAATTATTTTTTTCCTGTTTTTTAACGCTTTTTTTGTGATTGAAACGTAGAAATTTAGCTTTTCTGAGCTTTTATACAATAAATGCTAAAATTAGTTGATTTATAGTGTGTTAATTGTATTTTTTTTATAAGATTACATATTAAAGACTTAGAAGATGGATGCAGGATTTGGGCTTACAGTGCACATATGGGCTTAGAGAGTCACCAATAAAAAAACCCCAATAAAGCAAAATTTGGGTTATAAAAAGGGGTGAGTAGTCATAAGCAAAGAATAATAAGAAGCTAAATAGAAACAAAAGGCACAAAGGAGAGAAGAATCAACTCCACAGAATGTGGCTTATGCCCATTGTTTTACTATTTTTCTTCACTCTTTACCATTATCTTTTATTTTCCTTTCTTTTGTAAGTCTCTCATGATAATGAGAGGCTAAACCACTCATTGTTGGGGTTCAGCAATCAAACATTCTTGATGTAACAATTCTTACTATCTATATAATGTTATTTTCATATTATTGTTCTTTTCTAAATCTTTAGTCATGTTTGTGGTCTGATCATCCATATGCATGTAATATTATGAGAGTTTATGCATTGGGAAATGTCTATACTCTGAGAACTGGGAAAGAACATCTAAAAAATTCATATCTAGAGATAGAATGACTTTGTTTAGCCTTAAATATACATCTCTATTCTTAAAGCAAATTATTTGATGTAACTTGCTGAGGGATCAGGAGTGAAATTAAGTAATTTAGGCTCTTTCATATGAGGGATCATGGTTAGAGTAAATTAGAAGATGAATGTAATATGTAAAATAATATTAAATAGTGAAAAATCATTGACATTGCATTAAGAGTACTTTTGGTAGGCTGAACTCCCAACATATTACATAATCTTGCATCTTGGCTTTATTCTATTTTTCAATTTATTTTATTTTGAATTTATATTTATATATAGTATCACTTACAAATCCTAAAAGTATTCTGTTAACTGCTTACAAATAAACGCATACAAATTTTGAGTATAATCAAAGTTTCTATGGACTCAACACTCGGTCTTACGATTTTATTTACTACTTGGACAAATTGGTACGCTTGCCAAAGAGTTAACACTTCCATTATGCAATTGGGGGGGTGAAAAAACATAACAACAGAAACACGATTCTGTTATACACTTGCACAATGTAAACGTACTTTTGTTGTAATTTTTTTTCACCTTTTAATTGCACAATAGAAACAAGGTTACTTTGTGTGATTTTTCAAGGAACAGTTTTGGAATATGACTAAAGTGCACCTAGGTGGGTAGCGCCAACAAAATTGGTAGTGCTAATAGTAATATGCCTCCCTAAAAGGTTTAGGCCCAAAAGGTATTTGGGCCCAAATTGAATTTAGAGGCACTGGCACACACACACGAAGAAATTAACATGACATGCATGCAGATCCTTAAACTTTTGAATTCAAGTACAAGTTTAACATGGAGGCGGGCCATGAATATATGCCTAAATCAATTCCATTGATCAGAAGTATCACACATGGGAGCTTTCTGGTATTCTAACTAGAGCAAAGAAAGTTAGGGTCAAGTGGATCTTGAAGGCTAAGCTGAATGAACTTGGTTAAGTGAAAAAGTATAAATCAGGCTTGGTAGCTAAAGGGTATGCTTGATATCACAGACTCTCACTAGTTGTGATATTTCAGGCCCTCTCTCACACACTGGTGCACTCGCACAAACAGAAACACACACACATTTACTGGGGCAGAAACTCTCTAATATTATTGATAATAGTCTGCCAAAGCCACACAGAACTCTTTTACATAATGTGCTATTTATAAACAACAAAACCCTAAACAATTCAAATTCAAATCTAAACAATATCTTTTCCTAATATCTTTCTATAATATCTCTTTTCATATCTTATCTTTCCTCATATCTTATTTATCCATATTACTCCTTTTAAAATTCAAACTACATAAAACAATATTTATTTAAACGTTTATCCTAACAAAATCCCCCCATAAACTTTAAATACTTCCTCCATCTTTCATTCCCATCATCTTCTTGCAATTCTCCAGCAGCAATGTCGGTAGTGGCTTTGTAAATATATCTCCGACTTGTTCTCGGCTCGTCACATAACTCAACTCCACCTTCTTCTCTTTTACTTGATCTCGGATGAAATGAAACCTGACATCAATATGCTTGCTTCTCTCGTGATTAACCGGGTTCTTTGCTAACTCGATTGCCAACTTGTTATCTACCCGGATCTCGGTCGTACCGACTTGAACTTGCTTCAGCTTCTCCAACAAGTTCCTCAACCAGACTGCATGACACACACACCAGGATGCTGCAACATACTCGGCTTCACATGTTGATAAAGTCACAATTGGTTCCTTCTTTGACATCCAGGCAAACGCTGTGTTTCCCATGAAAAATACATAGCCAGCCGTGCTCTTCCTATCGTCCACGTCTCCACACCAATCATTGCCCGAGTGCCCCTTCAACCTGTAATTTTTCGACTTCGAATAGAAAAGTCCTTGTGTGATCGTCCCCTGAATGTACCTCATAATCCTCTTAGCCGCCTTCCAATGAGAATAGCTCGGCTCTTCCATAAACCGACTTACAATTCCAACACTCAAACACAAGTCTGGCCTCGTACACGTCAAGTATCTCAAGCATCCAACCAAACTTCTATAGTTTCTCGGATCAACTCGTTCTCCTCCATCATACTTTGAAAGTTTTGTACCGGGTTCCATAGGTGTTGAAACCGGGTTACAATCTGCCATCTTAAATCTCCTCAGTATTCCCTTCGCATAACTCTCCTGAGAAACAAAAATTCCATCTTCTTCCTGTCTGACTTCCAAACCGAGAAAATATCTCATCAAACCGAGATCAGTCATCTCAAACTCTCTCGACATCTTCTTCTTGAACTCTCGTGCCATTGCTTCACTGTTCTCCATAAAAAATCAAATCATCAACATACAAAGCTACAAGCAATAAATCATCACCTTTCTTCTTAACATATATGGCATGCTCATAGGGACATTGTTCAAAGCCGTCCTCCTTGAAATATGCATCAATGCGGGTATTCCAGGCTCTCGGTGCCTGCTTCAGACCGTACAAAGCCTTCTTCAATCTCAACACTTTCTTTTCTTCTCCGCCCTTCAAGTATCCCGGTGGTTGTTCGAGATACACCTCTTCTTCAAGTACACCATCCAGAAATGCCGACTTCACATCCATTTGATATATCGACCACCCAAACTGAGCTGCTTGCGAGATCAACAATCTGATAGTCTCCATTCTAGCAACAGGTGCGAACACCTCATCATAGTCTACTCCTGCCTTTTGCGAATACCCCTTAGCTACAAGTCGGGCTTTATATCACTCTATCTCTCCATCAACATTCATTTTCTTCTTGTAAACCCATTTAACTCCAATGGGCTGACTTCCTTTTGGCAGCTCGGTCAACTCCCAAGTATCATTACGTTCAATCGCTTTGATCTCTTCATCCATGGCACTTTGCCACTTTTCATCTCGGATTGCTTCCTCAAACCTTATTTCTTCAGAATCTGTCAACAAACAAACAAGATAGGCTTCGCTTGTTGACTCGTACAAATCCTGCAAACTCCTCATCCAGGGTCGTCTCATCTCGTCTTCATCTGTCTCGCTCCTCGCCGGGATCCAACTCGGTGATCCGTCTTCCTTCTCGTCTTGTATAACCATCTTTCCGGGATCTGATTTGATCTCGGATGGACTGTTCCAATTCCACTCATCGTCTTCATTCACTTTCACATCTCGGCTTATCATTATCGTCTTGGTGCTGGGATATAACAGCTTGTATCCCTTCGTCTTCTCGTCATATCCAATGAAGATAAACTTCTTGCTCTTGTCTTCTAACCTTCTTCTTTGCTGATCCGGGACGTGTGCATAAGCCACACTCCCGAAAACTCTCAAATGGCCCACCGATGGCTTTTGGCCCGTCCATAATTCCTGTGGGGTCTTTCCATTAAGTATGGAATGCGAACAGCGGTTCTGTACATATACAGCACACAGAACAGCCTCCCCCCAAAACTCCTTCGGCATTCTCTTCGTCTTCAATATTGATCTCACCATGTCAATAATGGTTTGATTCTTTCTCTCTGCAACTCCATTTTGTTGTAGTGAGTATGGTGCCGTCAAGAACCTTCTGATGTCATACTCCTCGCAGTACCTCCTAAATGCATTTGATGTGTACTCACCACCTCGGTCTGAACGTATCGACTTGATCCTCCTTCCAGTTGCATTCTCAATCATCATTTTAAAACTCTTGAACACTTCAAACACCTTTGATTTTTCCTCCAGCAAATACACCCAAGTTTTACGACTGAAATCATCTATGAATGTAACAAAATACCTCTTTCCACTGAAGGACCCGGGCGTAATCGGTCCACACACATCGATATGAATTAACTCTAGTGGTCGCCATGCTCGGTATCTGGCCGACCTCTGAAATGGACTCCTCGTATGTTTGCTTAGCACACAATCTTCACAGAATCTCTTCTCACAGTTCATTCTTGGCAATCCGTCCAACATATTCTTATTCACCATCTCGGCTAGGCCTCCAAAGTGAAGATGCCCAAACCGACGATGCCACAAGGATGCTTCATCATTCATCTCGGCTTGCAAACAGCCGACCTCCACACATCTCAGAATTAACTTGAACATTCTATTCTTCTCCATCTGCACTCGGGCTATCAGTCGTCCTTGCTTCTCCTTCAATAGAAGAACTCGGTCTGTCATAATAACCGAGTAACCTTTCTCCATCAGTTGTCCCACGCTCAGAATATTACTTTTGAGTTCAGGCACGTAATACACATCTTGAATACGTCCAATTCGTCCATCTTTCTGCAAGAAACTAATCGTACCTCGGCCTTTCACACCGACCTTTGAAGCGTCTCCAAAAGAAACATGTCTGGCTTTTATTTCTCTCAAACTACTGAAAAAATGCTTGTACCCACACATATGATTGCTTGCACTAGTGTCTATAAACCACTCCATCTCGGACGTCTGGTTGACTACACCTCCAGCCATCATCAAAAGTCCTCCATCTTTTACTTCTTCTGCAGCATAATTCGCAATTTCATTCGTTCTTCTCTCGGCTCGGCAGTCCTTCGCAAAATGACCAACTCGTCCACAATTGTAACATTTGTCCGAGTTGTTGCAATCTCTCGAATAGTGTCCGTACCTTCCACATTTAAAACATTCTATATTTGAATGTCGGCCTCTTCCACGTCCTCGGCCTCCTCGCCAATTCTGCTGACTTGATTCAGCTTGCTCCTTGTTCCATCCTTCTTGACCCCGGCCTCTACCAACTCGGTCATATCCACGTCCACCTCGGCCTCGTCCTCTACCTCGAAAATTCTGAGAATAGAGCACTTTCTCGTCCTTGATTGAAACTTTTGTCTGGAGTGCTTGCTCCAGCGACTCTTCCTTCTTCTTTTTCTTCCTCTGTTCATGAGCCTCCAATGAACCCGCAAGTTCGTCAACGGTGAACGTTGCTAGATCCTTTGACTCCTCAATCGCACATACTACATTCTCGAAGTTATCAGTGAGTGACCTCAGAATCTTCTCTACCACTCTGGCATCGGGCAGCATCTCTCCGCTTCTCTTTAATTGATTCACCACGGTCTGAATCCGAGTAACAAAATCGAATACACTTTCTCCTTCCTTCATCTTCATTGCCTCCAACTCTCCTCGGAGAGTTTGAAGTCTGACCTGCCTGACTCGATCGGCTCCCTTGTAGACATTTGCAAGAATGTCCCACGCCTCCTTTGACGTTGTTGCGCCGACAATCTTCTCAAATCCGGAATCATCAACAGCTCGGAGCATCATATACAATGCGCCTTTGTCTTTCAATCGCATCTCCTTCAATGTTTTGTTCTGCGCCGCCGTGTAGCCTGTCGTGGATTGTGGTTCTTCGAAACCATCTTGAACAACCTCCCAACTATCATTGGCTCCCAACAGAGCTTTCATCTGGATACTCCAGTTCTCATAATTAGCCTTCATAAGGCAGGGTAATGGCAGACTACCACTTGGACCACTCTCCATTCTCTCTAGCTCTGATACCAATTTGATATCACAGACTCTTACTAGTTGTGATATTTCAGGCCCTCTCTCACACACTGGTGCACTCACACAAACAGAAACACACACAAATTTACTGGGGCGGAAACTCTCTAATATTATTGATAATAGTCTGTCAAAGCCACACAGAACTCTTTTACATAATGTGCTATTTATATGCAACAAAACCCTAAACAATTCAAATTCAAATCTAAACAATATCTTTTCCTAATATCTTTCTATAATATCTCTTTTCATATCTTATCTTTCCTCATATCTTATCTATCCATATTACTCCTTTTAAAATTCAAACTACATAAAACAATATTTATTTAAACGTTTATCCTAATAATGCTCAACAACATGGGATGGACCTGAACTATAATGAGGTATTTGCTCCCATTGCCGGAATGATTATTGCACTTGCAGCACATAGAGGTTGGAACATATATTAACTATAGAAGTTAAGTCGGTCTTTAACTGAAAGTTATAAGTCAAACAACCAAAAGGTTACGAATGGAGATTTGAGAATAAAGTTTACAAATTGCACAGGGTGATTTATACGGCTCAAATGAAGCTCCACGAGCTTTGTTCAACGGCATTGAATCAATTTTTTTGTGGGATTCAAAATAAGTTTCGATATATTCATAAATATTAAAAATATATCTACTCCCCTTTTACTTTTAGGATCTGTACATGGAGCTGAGTTGATAATATTATTGATTACTCAGTTAATCTCATTCACGAAAATTTCAATTGATATTATACTTCATCATATTGTCTCGGTGTTGGAATAATGTAGGTAGATGTTAATACAGGATATAGGATACTCTAGGTGGATCAAATCAATTGTTCCCAATGTTCTCTACGTAATAGTTTTCATGATGTCTCATTTTGTTACAACAATGACATTTTAACCTATGATCTTCTGTGTATTAGAAAAATCCCTTGCCACTACTAGTCCACAAATCTTTTGTCATTATAGACGAACTTGCAGCACAAAATCCTTCATTTTGACCATTCCTGGAGTACCCTTGTGCAATGCTTTCTTTCTTGTTTCATTTTTCCTGTGTCATAACATGAAACAATATATAAAAGAGTTAAAGTTTGGTTTAACCATCAATAGCGACCGAATAAGTTGCTTAGATTTAACTTAGATAATTAAATAGGGAAGGAAGAATCATACCCTATATTTGAAAGCTTTTGCTTTGGTTTCTCTGTCCATTTGATTCACACCTGATTTTCTAGCATTCACTACTTTCTCTACCATCTTACTTCCCTTAAAATGTGATCTATTTTCATTAGTGCCTGCTGCTAGAGTGAATGTTTCTTTTTGTTCCCTCAATTTTTTCTGGGTCCTGTATAACTGGTTCAAGCCACCATTAGCCATGCTTGGTGATGGTGATCTTGATGGTCTGCAAGTTCGCGGAGTAGGATCGCGATTTTGAAACCCTGCAATCGTAGAAGATCGAGTTGTGCTTCTTCCCCGTGTTGTGGAACTTGACCTCTGATTCGTCCTTAGATTTGGTGGTGTCTCATTTGAGAGTTCTACAATGTTACTTAGTTTTACATCCCTTGACTTCACCGAAGGAGAAACAACTCTAGCTGATCTTGACTTTCTTTGTGATTCATTTGTTTCTATGCTTTTCTGGATATTCAAAGCATGGAAATCAACATTTTTGGTTTGCTTTTGGGGAGTGGATCTAGTGTTATTGGCTGCATTATGTTCAATTTTTGCATTACTGCCTTTGTTGTTAATAATGGTAGGAGGAGTTGTGCTTGTTTGATGTTGTTCATTTGTGTTCTTGATGATGCTTGGTCTGTGCTTGTTGTGACTTGTAGTCATTGATCTTGTTGGAAGTTTTGCTTTAGTTGATTTGGTATTTTCCTTTCCATCAATTGATTTGGGTTTTGGTGGTGCTTCCACATCCCTAGTACTCCATGCAAACTGTGTGGCATAACCAACCTTTATGTCATTGATTTGAACTTTAGAGGAACATCCGAACATACAAGCTAGAATAATCGTGCTTAGGTACAAACAAAACCCAAAAGGTACAATTAATTATGAAGATTGTCATAATGAAAATAAAATAAAAAATCATGCTTTGATAAAAATAGAAACTTTTGTAAGGTGTCCGGAATTCTTTTTTTGTTGTTGTTGTCCATGACACCTCTTCCTCTCTTGTTTTGGTCCTTATGACTTCCTCTTCATAAATGAAGGCAGGAAGTCCATTTGAGGGTAAAAATAAGATGGGTGGGACCCACACTAAGCAATATCTAAAATGTGACGGTTGGTTTTCCTAAAATATTCTATGAGCAGATGCATCAATGCTTACATGTCTTATAGTTTTTTTTTTTTTTAAGAAAAGCTTAGAAAACTTTGGCCTGATTATAATTTATGTTTAGTTCTTAAATAAAGTTCTTAAGAGTAAATTTGCATCTAAAGTAATGGTGTATCCTCTATTATTTGATATAAAGTATTGAATATTATTCCATTAGAATATAATGATACATTTATTTTGGAGTATAATGGCCGCAATAAGATTATAAGATTGCATGTAAATTATGAAAAGATACATCAAAAGACCAATCTTTGTGAGTTAGAATCTAATGATACATAAATCCTTTTAAAAATAAATTTGTTTCTGAGGAGGTTTTTTCTCTCCTTATTTCACATTTAATTTGCTTTTTAAAAATCTACTTGGTGGAACTTCAATAAAAAGTGTAAAATCGACGTACTTCTGTTGGTCTACTAAGACATACAACGTAGAGTACATAATATTTATATGCTTTATATCCACCTAATAATTTATTCCAACGAAGAATGATCTTTAGAGTTTATCAGCAACTTACGCATATAATGGCGCAGGTATATAAAGTCAGACAAAAATAGGGTTGCATATTATATTACATTATTCACATAATTTCTGTGCTTATTATTTGGAAATTAACATAAAAGTTCAGTGACGTACTCTTGAGATGACCTGAGAGATTGGTAGCTCCTTTTGAACGACAAGTTGAGGACTGGGTTCCATTTCAAGAGATGGAAATAGAGGAGTTGCTGGTGGTGTTTTCAACCTTTTTAGCCCATGCATGATGGAATGACTAAGTTATTTTCTGTATATTTGATAAATCAAATAATCATGCAATAAGTGTATGTACCAAACTTACCAATCATAATCATTTTTGTTTGTTTCCATAAACTCTAGTCCATATTCTTTTTTCCCTGACGAAATTCTATACAATGAAAAATTTCCTGAGATATTTTTTTTCTTCCGTTAGTTCTAATTAAGCAGTAACCCGGCCTGAGCCAAATTGTATAGAAAAATGAATTTTATATAACTGCATTGAAAATTAGAAACGCAAAAAAATACCACGGATCTAAATGGAACAAAATATTATTAAATTAGTGAATATTATGCACTTTGTACAGAAAATAAATTAGAATCTAAAATAAATAAATAATAACATGTTTAAGTTGAAAACGATAATATATACATAATTTGACTATAAGAAAATTTAAATTCCTTAATCAATTATCAGTTTTCTTAAACAAAACATAAGCACACGACTGCAATTAATACCAAAGCTAAGAAACTCTAGATCTATGATTCATGAGTAAGTAATAACCTACCACTTTCAGTATTAGTGTCACATTCAAACTCTTCAGAATTAACACAATGGAAGAGGCTGGATACACTTTCATTCTGGTGCTTCCGCAATTCCCTGAAAAGTGTTAGGTCCTCGTCTCGTTCCGTACGCGCTTTCATGTTGGCCTGCTTCATAACACTAATTGCCATATTCTCTAATCTCTAATGCTTCTAATTAATAAGTACAATTAATAATGATGTTACCCTTCTAATTAATATTCCTCTCCAATTCCCTCACACTACCTTGCTCCACTTTTTTAGATCCTATTTCTTGTGTTCTAACGATGCTTACTTTTGTAAACGACAAAAGGAATTTAATATTTTGGTAGTTTATGTCAGAAGAGGGATTAGTGTCATGTGGAGCTCTAGCCGGCTAGCTATTATAAGATGGAACACATTAAATTATGATATGTGATATATTGATAAGATGGAGTATATTATTATTTTCTGGAGCGCGGACTGCAAAATTGTCTCCTAATTAATTATGATTATAACCAATTCCTTTTTTATTAGTATTTAATATAGTGGGTGCATATATTAGATGTTAGTTTTACTTCTTAATAGTGACAACGAAACAAAATAAAGCTTTTCCTTAGGTTAAATATTGAATTAAACTATAAACGAATTCTGTAATAGTACTTATGTACAGCCTATGTATGCACAAAGTAAGATAAACTGATTTTTTTTCTTTAATTGAGTTTGATAAATTAGATGCAAACGAACAGGTTGAATTTCTTGATTAGACACCAATTACCTAAGAAGTTAATTGAAAGTTCAAATGTTAGCTGATAATTGAAAGTTAAAAGTTGGTAATTAAAAATTAAAATGTTAATTTATTAAATTATAAGTGATTTGTAAAACTAGTTGTTAAAGAGTAAAAAAAATGTAAAATGAGGAAAATAATAAAATCACACTTTACTTAAAAAGAGTAATTAAGAAATTTGATAAATATATTTAGAATAAAAATGAAAAAAATATAAAACTTAGATGCTAACTTTTAAAAAAAATGATATTTTAAATATCATTTCAAAAAAGGATGAAAATTAAAAAAAAACTTATTTATCAAATAATTAAATATATTTTTTAATTAATAAAAAAGTTAAGAATTTACTGAAATACCTTAACAACATCACTAAAGTAAAATCTTATCCGTGTCCAACTGTATACATGTCGGCTTCCACTTCGATGTATTTTTATTATTAATAAAATATTTTTTCATCATATATATGTTGATAAATCAATTTTCAACTGAAAATATATTAATTTTCTTGTGTTATAGTGTAACATCATTATTTTATTTTCAATCTAAAACAAATTGATGAAAATTTATTTTTTATTATTTACCCCGGGGACTTATTTTTCTCATTCTACATTAATTATGTGAAATTAAATTAATTTAAATAATTTTGAATATAGAAAACAACATAACATTATTTAAACCATACAAGAAGGCAAATTATTCCGAACCATAAAGTAAATATATTCAGATCCGTACAAGAAATCAACAAAAATCAAGGACAAATTATTCCCAAATCAAATCCAACCCTAGTGTCAAACCAACCCATAAACTAACCTGCGCTGGCGATATCACTGACAAACACCACTCTCCCTCCGACCCCCCCCTGGCTTTCGGATCTGCCGCCGCCGTCAACTTTGTCGACCCGGCTACATAGAGCTCAATGACGTTGAGTTGATCCATTTAAGGTGAGATAAGGCTTGGTTGTATACAAAATCACCAAGATAGGAAAGGGTAATAAACTAATATGTCTAATGTAAACCATACGTCAAACAAAGGTTGAATGTGAACATCAAGGTTCTGAAGTAGAACTATAATATGTCTTTGAAGACTAGAGAATCATTCCAAATAGAATATCTGAAAGTCTTCACTGAGTTTGTTCTCAATTATATGTATGAGGAAGAAACAGAGGGTTCACAAGAGAGTGTTTAATTTCAACCTGGTCTGAAGCACACCCTCATCGTTCGTTCGTTTGCGGTAGAATTATGAATGGATCTTCTTGTATATTTAAAATGTGAGTTTGAATCTAACTTAATTTTAAAAACTTGTTTAAAAGATAAGGATTATCCCTCACTTATATATTTTATCTTTTCATTTTTGCTTTAATTTTAGTCGATATGAGATTTGAATTTTTTCTAGTATACTTCCTCAAGCTTAACATTTTTGGACTTGATGGGTGAATAAGATAATGAATGACCATTTGAATAAATCATGAATATGTTTTCATTATTTATATATTCTATTTTGACTTTATCTTTAATCGATGTGAGATTTAAAATTTTTTCAATAAATCTAAAGCACCTCATCATAGAAGAAAAAGTATCGTTTTCTTCCCAGATTGAAATTATAAACTAATTATAACAGAGTCGCGGCCACGGAAAACAATGGAGAGAATTGGAGCGTCTGCGTGGGATCCAAGCTCCTCCAATTCCATGTGATTCAAAGCTCTCATTTGATGGAAGATAAACTTCCACAAGGTTTTCAGTATTTACATTCCTGATTTTCAAATACTGATTTTTTTTTCTTAAAAAGAAAACACAACTTGCTGAATTTCCCCATGGCCATATGATGTGATTAATTTGGGTAAAGTTGGGTAATATATCGTGTAAGTGATAAAACTCTCTATTAACTAGTCAAGTTGGGCGTATTATGTTTTTACTGAATCGATGCATGTAAGTTGGTTCAAGTTAAATGATTGATAATAACTTTCTAAAACTGGCCAATTGTTGAGTTTTTTCAACGTTCGGAATAAACTTTTCCCTTTTATTATGAATTTTATTCTTTTGAAAAATGTTATTGTCACTTCCTATGTATATGCACAAGTTAATGATATAGTACTGCTAAAGTTATTATTAGTCAATGACAACTTAATAGTTTTTTATGGCAAAAATAAAAAGAATTATGTTGCCAAATTTCATGACAAAAAATTTATCCATTGCTCTTTATTTTTGTCATGAAAAAAATTATATTAACTTTGGTATAAAGGTGCAGCAACCCATATACATGTATAGCTTAATTTCCCTTCAATCCTACTTATATTTAAGTCTACTTCTAGCTATTTACATTCCCTCTTTACAAAATATCATATTGCCCAAAGAAGTTGTATGGAGTCTCACGTGTAAAATCAAAACTACCTTTGACTGTAGAACACATACTTCAAACCAGTATGCTATATAGCTTTTAAGCATTCTACTAGCAATATATATAAGTCATAAAAAGAAAACAAGAGGTCTTTCATCCTAACCAAGTTCAAGATCAAAATTTAACCAATTGCATAACACTGCCGTACAATTTAATTTTTCGTTTTTAAAGATAATACTATTTCTGTGCTTTCATAATGACCATATAACAACGAACCAAACAAACCTTAACCTCCATTCCACATTACTTTCCTTCCGCACAAGCCCACTTACATGTAGAAAATGACTTTTAGGCTCTATGGGAAGCTTCGTTTGTATTCCTAATCATTCATAACATTGATTCTCAAAAGTCTAGTTGTCAATCTAGTGTAATAGAGCGGAGCGGCAACCCAAAATGTGGGATATCAAATAAATAGATAATCATTATTCTATTATTTTGTTTTTTTTAAATTTTCTTTTTATATATTATTGTTATTATTATTATTATTTAATTGATTATATTATACCATAGATAAAAATTCATTGTTGGAGGTAAGGGATTTGAGAAAGAGAAGGGTTTAGTGTTGGGTGCTTGAAGTACTACACCAATATGCATTAGATGTAGAATGTTCAACAGTATTATATCCATCTTAAGGAAAACCCTAGTAATATAACCAGCTATTGGGCTCCAGCCCATATGGGCCTATATAACCATACAATAACTTATTGGACTTATATGTGAATATATTAATATTTAATACATACATATATATATATATATATATATATATATATATATATATATATATATAT
>CM023955.1:30831369-30871280 GCA_013407115.1 Glycine latifolia
TATATATATATATATATATATATATATATATATATATATATATATATTAAATATATTCAACAATCTCCTCGTATGTTCACCATACAACACAATCCAATAAAGGTAGTTAGTATAATGTTCAAACAAACATGAATCATTCACATTCAGTCCAAGACAACCAACTCGGATCGGTCAAAGAGTTTTAATAATAAAATATTAAACTCAAACAACATTTGCAATCAAACTAAGTGAATCATCATTATCATGAATCTGTTTTGAGATCAATATATAAATACAAGTACCAAAAGCTTTAGATTAAATCTAAACTCATCCAAATCCTAACATCTAAAAAATTAATCACAAAATCAGTTTACAACCAACATATGCATAACAATCAAGTATAAGTAGGTCAGTCAAAATAGTCTAAGGCCTTACAAATATAAGAAAGATGCATAATAATCATAATGTTCACAAAATAGAAATAACAAAATGTGAGTATCAAGTAAATGGACTCCAACATAATGGGCAATAGCAAATGAACTATCAAGTTCCCTACAACTTTAAATGATATATTCATATATTAAGTTGGTCATCCTCTTAAGGATCCAACTTCTTAAGCTCTCCTCCATCTCTACCATCCCTTGTAGAATGTCAAATATGAGTTTCATATTATCATGAATTCAATCATTTGAATAAACTACTAAAAATGTCTAGTTCTACTAAAAGAACTTAGCATCATATCATCAGGCAAAAAAGAACATATATCAATGTCATAAAGGATCATAATATCATGTTCATAAGCATCAAGCCAGTTTCATAAATTATGCACAAGGCCTAAATAGTTTAAGTTATAAAGAGTCATCAACCTAAGTTTATTTGTAAGAGAGTAACGATTGTCTCGTTTCACAGAATAAGACTGATAGTCACATCACTTACGATAACCTGGTCTTGTAATATCAGGTTTCAATTAAAAACAAGACCAATAGGCTTCTTATATAATCAACTATTTCTATGTTTCAATTTGGAATGTCACAGTTACTAATTCCTTAAAGTCAAATAATCTAGCATCAAGTTTGGAATGAGATTATTTAACCAAAAGGATAAGCCAACCTGGTAGGATTGTATCATCAAGTTTGGAATGACACAAGCTTCCCAGATAGAACTTTTGAATTAGATTAAAATCATCCCATCAAATTTGGAATGAGATAACTCACCATTTTCAAAATAGTTAGCAACCACGATCATTGATGAAACATATAAATTGTGCTTATCATTTGGCCAGCAAAGGAAGATTCGATAATTCAAAACACACAATTAAAGGTAAGTAAATGATAATTAAGACTTGTCTACATAGTCTTTAACCCCATTTCCCCCACTGTTTTGAATAATCGATCTTTAGGCAAACCTTTTGTGAGAGCATCGGCCATGTTATCCTTCGATCTCACAAAGACCAAGGTGATAACTTCTTGTTCTCTCAGATAATTCAACAATGCATGTCTCAGTCTCACATGTCTTCTCTTTGAATCAAAGAGAGCATTCTTTATGACTTGGACTGCAGCTTGATTATCACAAAAATAAACTTAAAGAATTCATCTTTAGTTAAGTCAAAGGAATATCCATAATCAGATTCTTTATCCACTCTGCCTCTTCACCAGCTAAGAATAAAGCAAAAAATTCGGATTCCATTGACGACAACGCAATACAAGTGTCTTTTGGATTTCAAAGTAACAACAACTCCACCCAAAGTGAATATATATCCACTAGTGGATTTACTATTTCCAATTTCTGAACACCATGAGGCATCAAAATATCCATCCACAATTGGAGGGTAACCATAATAACATAAAGCATAATCTTTAGTACCTTTAAGGTATCTCATCAGCCTACTAAGGGCATCCCAATGCTTTTTAGTAGGATTACTCGTGAAACGACTCAACATGCTAACTGCAAAGGCTATGTCAGGTCTAGTGTAACTCATAGTATACATGAGACTATCTATCAGTTTTGAGTACTTTAACTAATCTACACTGGTCCCTTCATTAGGACTCAGTCTTTTGTTATAATCATATGGTGTCTCACTTGGTTTACACTCACTATATCCCCAGGTAGAAAGTAGCTGCTCAATATAATGAGTTTGGCTAAGTGAGATAACTTGCCTTTCAAAGCTTACTTTCATACCAAGAATGGTATTAGCTATACCAAGATATTTCATGTCAAATTCTTTAGCTAAAGCGGTTTTCATATCACTCACTATAGAATGATCAGAGCCAAGAATTAACATGTCATCAACATACAAGCATACGATGACTATCTTATTTGACATGAAACGATAGTAAAGGCATTTATCTGAATAACTGGACTGAAAGCCATAGCTATGTACCACCTTGTCAAACTTAAGATGCCACATCTTAGGTGCTTGTTTAAGACCATACAAATATTTGTTCAATTTACAAACTTTTTTCTCAAGCCCTTTCATGACATACCCTTTAGGTTGTTCCATGTAGATTTCTTCATTTAACTCTTCATTTAAGAAAGTTGTCTTTACATCCATTTGATGCATACAAAGTGTTCAATAGATGCCAAAGAAAGAAGAATTCTTATAGTTGATAAATGACATACAGGTGAATAAATGTCAAAAAAATATATTACACTCTGTTGTTTAAAGCCTTTAGCTACTAAACATGCTTTATATCTAGCTATTGATCCGTCACTATATGTAACGACCCCGTATGCATCCGGTTCATTAACATTATATTATGGTCGTAAGCGCAACAAATACTTAATATACTTAAGTAAACACGGAAGCATTTAAATAAACAAGACGTCATCGTACGCCATACAATACAACTAAAACATTATGTATGGAATTTGATATACATCCCGGCACCTGGGTTTTGTTCCATAAGGTACATCATACAAACGAACCCATACCGGTTACAAAATATACAATAAAAATGAGCCAACAAACTCTCCAAAAAGAACTGCTTTCCCAATCAGCTCCCTCAACCCGGTCTCGGCCTCTTGTCCGGGATCCTCAATTAGTGGCCAAACCGGCCTCAGCCAACTGGGCCTCTCAATTGGGATCCGCTGAACAACCCGTACTTGGGTCTCTTACCCCGGACCTCGTCCTCCACTTTTCGACTATCACCTGCAATAAAATATAATCCCCAACCGGGGTGAGATATAATCTCAGTAAACTCAGGGTTCTTGGAAACTCACGTCCCCCTGGTTCACTTCCATAGCACATAGCATTTATATTGGCATTATAAATAACATAGCCAACCCAGCCTTTAATAAATTAATACATGTACATAACCACACCAACATACCATTCCATCACCAATATGCAATTTAGCCAGCCAGTGTAGATATCATACACAATTGCATATAAGATATACAAGTTAGACAGCCAGTACACATCAAGTACACTATTGTATATCTTTCAGTGTACTCCATGTACACATCACTTATCTCCGCCTGAGGTCCCAGACCCCGGACCCCACGTGAATTCCACCAAAGACATGCACAAATGTATAACTAGATATACAACTTAGCCAACTAGTGCACTCCACGTACACAATTGTATATTCCATTTATACAAATTAGACAACCAGTGCACATCTCCATTACATGTATGTTTTCAATCAAAAAGAAATAACACACAATGTAAATACATGCACCATGATATCCAACAACCATCACTCCCTAGGAGTATGGTGGAACACAATCAAGGGAACCAACTTCCAAGAACAGAGAGCTTACCTTCTCTGATTCCCGCACCGACTACCTCAGCCTCGTGTTTTCGACCACTGATATCTTCTTATCAAGCCCTACACCAGGCAAGAAAGATATCAAGAACGGTTCTCAACCGTTTTAAGTAAAGAACCCAGTCTTTTCCAAATCTCAAGCATAAACTACCAACAAGTGACTTGTAAACCCCACAAAAGTCTATCTGGGCATAACAAAAATACCAAAAACCCAGAGAAATTAGCTTTCAAGGTTGAACCTTCATCACAACAACCACCTAAAGTATATTTTTCCAAAGAAACACCACTCAGAACCAAACCTAGCTCATATGGTTCATTTTTCCTTTTATAACCAAACCCAAAAGATACGGTGAAACTTATGTATCTTACCTTAAAACGTCAAGGAAGGCTAGAAAATAGCTTCTCCAAGCTTAGATGTCCTTAAAGTGCCTTCAAACTCTTAAAGATTGAAACTTTGCACTTTCTTTGAAGAAATGATCTCCTCACCTAATGGTTTTTATAACTAACAAAAGGTGGAAACTAGTTTGTATGGTGATTCTCTTCAATCCTTGCGTTGGATGTAAAGGTGCTTAGGTTAAGGAATGATTATCTAGGAAGCTTTTCTTACGTTAACAATGAAGGAAATATGGAATAAGAGAGAGAAAGTGTTTCATCACAGGCAGTGGAAATAAGGTTACTACTGAAATATCTCACTCATGCATATCTTAAATAGCCTATAAGTTAACATGAGTCCTAAAGTAATAGGAGAGTCTTCCCACATCAAAACAACCAGCAGGGAGTCAACACATGTAAAAAGACTAAATCAGGGTTAAACAGCAAATGTTGACTGTTTTAATCGCTTACAAAATTTATGTAATCGATTGCATAAGAACCCGTCCTTGGTACTATAGTACGTCTAATGTTCCCTCCTCCTCCAACCTCATCTGACCTAATCCAACCTATTCCGACTTCAACCGACCTACTCCAACCTCGTCCGAGTTCCTGCCTTGGTACTTCACAAGTCCAAGGTTCCTCCCAACCGCTTCCGGGATCACTAACCCGGTAACTATCAAAAAGGGATTGCGAGCTCTTTCGGTTTCCTTACTCGGTAGCTCTTACAAGTCAACAAAGTACGAGCTCCTCTGAGCTCATCCGAGCTCAACCAAGATCACTACCCGATTGCTCATCCGAGATCCCACGAGCTCATCCGAGATCACAACTCGGTATCACATCCGAGCTCATCCGAGATCACACACACGATCCCGGATTTGAAAAAGTATTATCTACACCCCTCCCATATCCGAGTTCCAAAATACACCCTGCCTATTGTGACAACTCAGTCATACAAACCCGGATATATCACAGGGTCATTATACTATTCAGTTTCTTCTTTAATACATACTTACAGCCTATAGCCTTAGCCCCTCTTGGCAAATTGACTAGCTGCCAAGTGTGATTCTGTAGCAAAGATCTCATTTCATCATCTAAGGCTTCTGCCCATAATAAGGATTCCCTAGATCTCATTGCTTCTTGATAGGAGAATGGATCATCCTTTATATGGTAAGTGACAAAGTCCTCACTAAAACTATTAGAAACATTATCTCTTGTAGATTTTCTAACTTGGATTGGTTTAATAGCCAGTTGTGTGAGATTACTGTCAGAAGGACAAGCTACAGATTCTACATGAGATTCTAAAATCATATTTATAGATCCAAAAACCTTTAAGTCAAGATTGCTAACAAACTTGTACTCAAAGAATTCTGCATCTCTAGATTCTATCACAATGTTAGTAGATAGATAAAAAAATCTATCTCCAACACTATCTTCTACACTACCTAGATATACACATGTAGTGGTTCTAGGTCATACCTTAGGCCTTTTAGGATCTTGTATCCTTACATAGGCAACACAACCCCAAGTTTTAAGGGTATCATATCTACAAGGACATTTGTGCCATATCTCATAAGGTGTCTTAGACAATTTAGAGTGCAGAAACCTATTTAAGATGTGATTAGCAGTTAAAATAGCTTCTTCCCAATAGAAGGAAGGCATGCTAGCTATAAGTAACATAGAATTTAGCATTTCAACTAAAGTTTTATTCTTATGCTCTGCAACACCATTTGATTGGGGTGAGTAAGGAGCAATAGTTTCAAGTACTATGCCCTCCAAAGCACAAAATTCCTTGAACCTAGTCATTGTATATTCTCCTCCTCTATCACTCCTAAACCTCTTAATTTTCAAATTAAGTTGATTTTCAACTTTAGATTTAAAAATCTTAAATTTTTCAAAAGCCTCATCTTTCGATCTTAATAAATAAACATGACAATATCTAGAAAAATCATCTATGAAAGTGATTAGATACTTCCGACCCCATTTGGTAACATAGTTTTTAAAGTCACAAAGATCAAAATGTATAAGCTCAAGAAGTGTTGTGCTTTTAGAAACCGACTTAAAAGGTTTTCTAGTGATCTTATTCTGTGCACACACTTTATATTTTTCAAATCAAATAGAAGTATCTAATGGAATTTTGTGAGTTTTAGATGAATGTTGCATTTTCCTATAGTTCACATGTCCAAGTCTATTATGTAATAATTTTGAATCAATCAAAGTAGAACAAACATGGTTTATGCTATCAGTATCTAAACTCAATCTATAAATGTCATTAATCATAAATGCATAACCGAAGTAGCATGAGTTAACAGATAAAGTTACTCTAACATTCATAGTTGAAAAGACATACCAGCTTTATCAAGTAAACTCATAGATATTAAATTATTTTTAAGTAAAGGTACTACTTTAACATGTTTCAAAGTTAATAACTTACCTAAAGAAAGCACCAAATTAGTAGTTCCAGCATTAGTCACCTTTGGCTCACCAACATTACAATTTTCCATGGTGTCTTTCACTTCTATGACCTTAGTGAGTAAATTCTCATCATTTGTCACATGACAGGTAGCACCACTATCCAACCCCCACTCAAAAGAGACACTGGCCTTTCCATTATTCATCATTCCAATGAAGGCTTGAGGCTCATATTCACTAATTAGCATACTAGCCTAATTTTGTGGTGTGTTGTTCTTTGACATCTTTGGTAGCTTACTGTTGCGAAATCGGCAAGTGTACCGTTCGTTTCAAGTAATAAAGTGAGTAAGTCAAGTATCGTCTCCACAAGGATTGAATGCAATTTTATTGTAACTTAATGTCTTAGAAATTGGAAGGCAAATATTAAGTTGAGAGAATTGGTTGAGTTTGTAATTACATAACATATGTGAAATAACAAGAAATTAACACGAATGTAAACTAAGGTTAAAATGATTTTACTGTAGTGTTGAGAGATAATTATGGTTAAAGCGCATTCCTCTATGATTCCTACCTTCTATACTTCAATTGATTATTAACTTGAATTATTTCTAATTGCTCAGCTGATGTATTCTCACATGATTAGCTAAATCCTAATCCCTTAGTAATTTAACCCTTTGGTGAAATTAAAAACCCTAATCCCTTAGTGATTCCTTCTTACACCAAGCATTTAGCAAACACATCCTGAAATTACTGCAACTACACATTCCTATCCCTAGGTAATGTATAAATTGTTGTTTTACTCATTTCAGAAACTAGAATCCCAATATCCCTATTGTGAATCCTAACCCTAAACATCTTAATAGAATGGTCAGTCCCAATTAAGAATAATGCAATGAAGAACAAAATAAAACAAAGCAATTATCATAATTCTCATTAAAACCAATCAAGACATAGAGGAGTTCACATAGGTTCTTGGCTCAACCACAATACAAGAATTTAGCCAAGCATACTCAAAACTGACATTACTCCCATAACTAACATGTTCCTAGAGAGGAATTACCAGAGGAAAAGAAGAGATTACACAGAGTTGCTATTCTGCAGTTCCCCAATGATTCCAATCTTCTCCAAAAGTTCTTCAATGGCTTCTTCTGCAAAATTCTTCAAGAGGTCCAGAAAAACTCTTCTTTGTGACCCAGAGGTCCCTTTTTATCCCCCATACGTTCTAGGTTTAATTTTGGTAACAAGGAACTGTTCCCCAAGCTAAATCAGTATCAAATCTTTTAAATCAGGAAATATCGAGCTTGTAGCGCGACTAGCGCGGAGTCCCACGCTGATCGCGTGGGGTGTGCGAATTGATTAAGCTGTTATGGAATTCTGGCGCTAATAGCGTGGGGGTCACACGCTGATCGCGTGGGTCATTCGAACTGAATACTTGAGTTTGATATCATGGCACTACTCGCGTGGATGGCCACGCTAATAGCGTGGCTTGTTCGAGCTGAGGGGTTAACCTTTGGTAGTCCCACGCTACTCGCGTGGATGGCTACGCTAATAGCATGGTTAATTCGAGTTGGAAGTTTGGTTTTCAGCATCTGGCGCGATTGGCGTGGTAGTTGGCGCTACTAGCGCGGGCTCTTCGAACTGAATATTTGATCTTGACACTCTGACGCTGATCGCGTGGGAGCCCACGCGATTAGCGTGGCTTGTTCGAGAGCACTAGCTTGCTCTTTTTGCTTCTTTTCCTCTCTTGTTGGTTCCTAACACTACTACAAAAAAGGCCTACGACGACGGTTATTTTACCCATACGACGACGGTTGTTTGGGTGTTGTTGTTATGCATGTCATTGAAAATGGGCCATTTTCGACGACGGTTCTAAAAAATCGTCGTCATTTATATTATTTTTTTAAATAAAAAACAAACGAAGACGGTTATTTACAAAATACCATCATCGTATGTGCGGATACGATGACGGTTTTTTCTTAATAACCGTCATTGTTTGTATTTTATTTTCATTTAATTTTTTTAAAAAAAATACAAACGAAGACGGTTATTTACAGAAAACCGTCATCGTATGTGCGGATACGATGACGGTTTTTTCTTAACAACCGTCACTGTTTGTATTTTATTTTCATTTAATTTTTTTTAAATAAAATACAAACGAAGACAGTTATTTACAGAAAACCGCCATCGTATATGCGGATACGATGACGGTTTTATTCTTAATAACCGTCATTGTTTGCATTTTATTTTCATTTAATTTTTTTAAAATTAAATACAAACGAAGACGGTTATTTATAGAAAACCGTCATCGTTTGTCCGGATACGATGACGGTTTTTCTTAATAACCATCATTTTTGTATTTTATTTTGATTTTTTTTTAATTAAAAACAAACAGAAGACGGTTATTAATAAAAACCGTCATCGTTTGTCTACATACAAAGACGGGTTTTTCATAATAACCGTCATTGTTTGTATTTTATTTTGATTTTTTGTAAAATTAAACACAAACAAAGACGGTTATTAATAAACAACCGTCATCGTTTTTCCAGATACGAATACGGGTTTTTCGTATAAATTTTCGTAATACACCTATGAATGCATAACAGACAATCGTTAAAACCACATCAAATATTAAAACCATTTAACATTTTCTGTTGGAATTACAGCATCATATAACCTAATAGAAACATTTCAAATTGCAGTTTATTGTACCAACACTATTAGCAAAAAGCTAGAAAATACAAAACACTACTATATATTCTGAAAGTTAACAATCCTGAGATGAAAAAAGGGACTTGTGAATGTTGTCCACTTGTGAGAAAATACAAAACACTATTAGCATACCAACACTATTATAATTTTTTCCACTTGTGAATGTTGTCCACTCAGAGAGTATCAGCTTAAGCACACTTGAGCAACCAACTCCAGCTGGGGACTCCAATCACGCTTCTTTCAGTGACATCACATGCTAATGAAGATCTTAATTTCCTGTCACGCTTCAAGATGAACCCTTGCTTTAACTCTAGCTAGCAGGTTCTCTCAGTGTGCTTGGGAGAGAAAGAGAGAAATGAAACCCAATTTTGATTTGATTCTTGGGTTTCTGAACAATTTTTTGAGATCAAAGTAAATGAGACTTCGTGTTCGTGATCTGTAAGAAGTGAAGTGAATGAAAGGTGCTATGCTTTTATAGAACGAAAAGGTGCTTTCAACCTTAACGGCTTCAGATTATTATACTTTAGTATAAAGAGTGAACCTAGTTCAAATACAACACATGCAAGTCTCAGGCACAAGTACAGGATACCAAAATAATATTCAGATACCTTGAGTGCAGGGATGAGTTTTACAGGCTCAATAAGAGAAATTTTGCCCAAACACTCTGCCACTACATTGCGCACTCCCTCTTCCTCACTTTCACAGTGGTTGAAGAGTAAATTAACTATTTTCTCCACACTGGACTCTTGAAACTCTGCTTTATCTACAGATTGTCTCACAATTACCTGTCAGGTAGGGGCAAGAGAATTGTATATATATTAAATGAGTTTTCATGAATGCGTATATATTAAATCTTAGAAAGAAATCAAACCAACCAGATTATTTTGTTAAGGCAACACACCTCTTTCAAAGAATGAAGCAAGAGATATTGTTTCTTCTGCTGATTATCAATCTGATCCAAGATAAATGGCAAGTATTTTGGAAGATTACCAACAGCAATGTTACCAAGAGCATATGAGGCAGCAGACTTTATCTCTTCAAAAGGGGACTGGAAAGATTCAATAACAATATTTTCTCTCTGTGCATGTGAACTTAGATCCTTCCTTCTCCCAATCTCCCCCAAGCATAAAAGGGCAAGGTGCTGCTTAGCCTTTCAAAATTAAAAGGAAAATGCATAATGATCAGTACATACAGAAGACAAGGAACAATCTACTGATGTGGCAATATATTTCATTTTATTTGAGAGGTGTTGGGAACAAGCAATTCCACAATTGATTCTAAAGATCTTCAGAAGATAATCAATATACACTATGATATTCTATATAAACTATAAAGTCTAAAATACTATGAAGATATTCTAACAGAGCATAGCCACTTAAAAAGAAAAGAAACTGGAAATAACAGTATAAAACTGATAGCAAACCAACACCTATAAACTGCAATATTGATTGAATTAGGCTGTAACTGCACAAAGAAGTAGTAAATCTTCAGCTTTTCTAGCCTCTGTTCTGGCAACTTCCTCAACTGGACCTTCAAATGCAGCATGTTCATCCATTCCTACAAGGGAAACCATGAAAATATACCTCCTGTGTTGCTTGAGCTCATTCCGTTCTTCAACTGTACAGTTAGGATCATAGCAACCTAGCAAGAACTCTCACACCTCTCCCTTGATTGAAGGATGGACACCCTAAATAATTTATAGAAATAAGTATAGGCACAAATCAGAAGGAACATAACTTAAACAATAATATGATAATGAATTTAACTTTTTTGATGTACATATGAAGACAAATATAAAGCACATGAAATGGTTATGGCTTATCACAAATCACAAGCTTATGGTGTCTCTTAATAGAGAAAGTGTCTTTAGAGTAGCCAAGAAGAGCAACAATCAACTCCTGAAAAGATAAAATTGAAATGTTAACAACTATATCTGTCTTTGGAATGCATGCCAAAATGAAATTTGATTTTGAAACCATTAGCAAAAAATTAAAAGATAAGAAACTAACTAACCTGGCTAAGGCACACTAACAAATGAAGATAGAAGATCTTCCTCGCATGGAAACTATGAGAATAGTTTTTAAAAACAAAAACATCTTCTTCCCGCGACTAAGGAGAAAGGAAGACATTCAAAGTCTACTTCCAGTTGTCCACGTCCAAGCATGAAACATGATAGGACCGCTTAGAACGCAGAGACAACTTAAATTTAACACTATACTTGCATTTCTCTTTCTTTGAAAATATTATATAAGCAAATTCCAATATTTCTAGGAGGAGAAAGAGAAGTCACGAATTGGACTTACTGGAAGAAGAGAAGTGAATAACATTGATTGCAGAGCTGTGGTAAGACAGGTTAATCAGCATGAGAATTTGTAGTTCTTAAAGTACTAACAAGCCAACAAACATCATAAGCATGTTAAAGAGGATAGAAATTAAGGTTACCTCGACATTGGGTTCTGGCATCAATTGGAATTCCACAAGCTCTAGTGACATAGACAGCTTTGTCCAAGCTAATCCCATTTCTCTCCTCAATACCAGGAGTACTAACAAATTCGCAGGCACATTCGGTATCAATATTTTGATCTATCAGTTCATTGCAACATTCTTGGGATGGGGGAATCGTCTCTCCTTCCTTTTTTATGAACTCCATACATTTCTCAAAAATGGCACTGAAATTACCTCCGCATTGAGCCGAGGCAAGTGGCATGTTCCCTTGCACTAAAATGCCAGCAAGCACCAACATTGCAAATGCCAAGTTTCCTCTAATTGCCATGCTCAAACTCACACTACAACTTTCAACTTTAACTATTATTATTTGTATGGAGGGTGGGTTATGCTTACAATTGTAGAATTGGGATCACATATTTATACCAGAAAGAATAAAGGGGCTACTTTTTATTAGTCAAATAATTTACGACATGCGTTAACCAACTCCAAGTTAATTTTCGTTTAGTTATTAAAATGTCATTAATTAAATAATTTCATATTGGATAAGCCTTACTTTGTCTTTTGTTTTAGCTAACACTAATTTTAATTAATATATTTTTTGTTACAAGAGGAAAGAAACAAAAAGAAACATAAACTACAGCCTAGGAAACAAAAAACACCCGACATATCTGCCTTAAATATAATAAGCCTTACTTTGTCTTTTTGGAAGTTACTGAATTTTGTTTTATATATAATAAGTTGCTGGATCTTATTTCTTATGACAAAAGATGAATGATAATAATAATAATAATGATAATAATAATAATAATAATAATAATAATAATAATAAATAGAATTCTTATCAAGATGAATATGAAGTCAAAATCTTCCGAAGAGAACTCACTTGCTTTGCAGAATTGAAAATGCAGTCAACCTAAACAGATAATAATATAAAAATAATAAGAAATAAATATTTATAAAGTTGCTGAGGGGCAAAAAGAAAAATAGAAGCGGGGCAGAGCTTTTATAATTCCATGTCATGTAATTTTCATATTTCACAATTTGTAATTCCCTAAAGGTGTGAATGTTGTTTTCCACTTGTGGAAATGTGGAAACAAAAATAATGAAATCCAATATTCTAAAAAAACACTTTTAAACTACCTATAATATATTTCACTCACCAGAGCCCTGAACCACATAACTTTTTCAACGCAATTATAGCTGGATGGTGGTTCAGTCATATGTTTTAACTTCTAAAGACTAACTGATTTAAATTTTAAAGATAAACTTTTACCTCATCAACAATCAGTACCCGCACAGTTTCAAGTGAAAAAAATGTCTTTCAAGCATTTGGCATAAACTCCCAACTGTTGCAACCACTATTGTTGGAGGCTCTGCCTGAAATTTGAGAAAGTCAAATAAGCAAAATGAGCAGAAAAAGGGTATTCTCTATACAACTTAAAGATGCCAGTGACTAGTTCAAGAGAATATAAAAATCAATGAAATATCATTATCATGCCATATATTGTAATAGGTTTGGGATGCATTTGGGAAAACAGCTTTATGAAGAATTTATTCAATAAGCTTTTATCAAACGAGAGTTTATTCATAAGCTAAAGCTTACTGAAATAGACTAAAAAGAGCTTATTTTAACAAGCTTTTCCATGAAGCTTATTAAAATAGGTTAAACAGAGCTTATAGGAAAGTCATAAGCAACGTCCATAAAATCAAATAAATACTTCTGTTATTACAAATTTATATTATTCAAAGCATAAAATAATCTGTCACATTATATAAGAATTAAGGACTACATGGACTTTTAGGAATTCAAACCATTTCCCTACAAAGGTCTAAAGTATAAAAAAAAATACAAACAAAGCACAAGAAATTAATCATTGATACCTAATCTGTGATGCCCATCACCCCCATCCACTAACCATTTGCACTATAAACATATAGAGAATGTGATTTATTTCACAAACTTTAGTATGTTTCAGAGTTTATTTATTGGGCCAAACAGGCAAGTCAATAGAAGATTTAAAATATCCCTAAGAGCATAGGTTCTCGCTCTGGCCAATTGGCCGCATCTACAAGATTAGATAACAACTACTCTCATTAAATAACTGTTTCTTAAAAATCACAACTGATTAACAAATTCAATTAACTTTCAGCTGTTGAATAATTTTTAGTAGTCATATACCAAAATTTAAGCACCCAAAAATTAATTGGCATTTGAGCATTGTCCACATTTGCAGTATTAACATCTAAAATAAGTTTTGTTCAGGCTTTTTGTCAAATAGGTTAGGTGCAGAGGAGTTTTGATGGATAATATGGTTCTTATTTTAACACTCAGCAGCATGTGTTCTTGGTTATGGATCAATAACATATATTTGAAATTCAAATTTAAGATGTGGGAGAGAGAAATAGAGTGATTTTGAAATTCAAATCTGCTTTGGTTATGGTTGCTCGTGTAAAAGGTGAAGCAAATGGAGGTTGACACCTGTGCTACGAAGCTGAGCTTAACCGTGAGATGGACACCTGGAAAAGCTCTAATACCTTGCTGCTAGCAATTTCCTTGGCGTGCTCCTTAGCTATCCATTCATCAGCTTTGCGGTCATTTGTTCAAATTGGTCGTGCTCCTAGATTTTTTCAACAAAGAAAGAAACCAACCAAAGTTATCAGTCTCAAATAGCAGCTAAAATCAAGAACAAAGAAAAAACCTAACACAACAAAACCAAAGCAGAAAAACCTTTGCCAGCATCTCCGCAACGCGCAAAGATGAAATCCGAAAATGGAGCAGAAGAATGATGAAAACGCAAAATGGAAAGCAAATAAAAAAAATTTTAAAAATTAAAAAATAGAAAGAAAGAAGAGATTGAGGGAGCAAAAGATATGGAAGGATCGAAGAAAGAGAGAAGATTGCGGATTCAACGGAGACCGACAAAGTCAACATGGGGACGAAGGTCGTCCTTGTGATAGGAAACCTTCTATTTCGTCGGTGTCGGAGTGAATAAATGCGGTTTATGACCAGAGCCACCTCGTTGTGGAGGTTGTATGTGGCCGGAGCAAAGAAGGTGAAGATGAGAGTGTGTTGATGTCCACACTCTAGGGCACGCAAAATAAAACTCAATTTCAAATTTGGTAAAAAAGGAACAAAGACAGTTATCAATATAACCGTCTTTGAAGCGTCCAAAACGACGACAGTCTTCTTATAACCGTCTTCGTTTATTCCTTTATTTTTCCATTATTTACAAAATTGCCACCGGCTAGCAAACGACGACGGGTTTCGAACAACCGTCGTAGAATCGGTGTCGTAAAAGCCTACATTTCTAGTAGTGTAAATGACACAATAAATAAGAAATTAAAGTAATATGCAATTAAGTAATAATTTACCAAATCCTAATCTAATTTACTCATTCTTAAACCATTTATTAATCAATTAATCCTAAAAACTAATATATGCTGGAAGCATATCACTTACACTCTACTGCCTAGTGACCCTACTTTCCACAGTTATGGCACTTGCCCTTCTTCTTCTTCTTGAAGACAATTTTTTTGGCATTTAATTGTGAAGAGGATTACCCTTTTTGTGACTTGGACATTTTTGATATTTATAGGAATGTGAAACTAAGTTGGCAACTAACTTTTGATGTCCTACTTGTTCTGAACTCGTCCTACAAATGTTTTGATCTTCAATATGAATATACCTTTTTAATTCATCCACCCTCATCTGTTCTTTTAGTCTGTGCATGTCAGTCTTAAAAGAATTCCATTCTGCAGGTAGCTTAAAATCCTTCAAAGTATACTAAATCTTCTAACTTTAAAAAAAAAATAGCACTTTAGAGGTGAAATTTGTCAAATTTGATCCCAAATATGAATCTGGAACGTCCAAAAACCTTAGGTACAACTATTTTTGGTCGCCGGAGACTTGCTGAAAACTCGCCAGAAAAGTTCACCGGAAAGTCATTGGTCATCGAAAAAGTTCACTGGAAAACGAACCAGTCGTCGAAAAAGTTACCAGAAAACTGCAGAAACTTCCAATGGCTATATCTCCTTCGTTAGACCTCCATTTTGCGCAAGTGACCAGTCAAAACAATCATCTCGAGGAGTAGAACAAAACCCACAAGGTTTCAACTCATGAAACCGGCTGAAATTTCCAGGATCTTGACTCAAAGGTTGCGGTTGCAGAGTTTTCAAACTCAGATCCCAGTCAATCCTTCCATCAAAACACGAAAGTGATCATACCCTTAAGTTCCTCTTGATGAGATCTTCGAAACAACACCTTACTCACTCAAATATGATACACGAAGCTAATACTTCAAGATTGTTGGAGGTAAGGAGTTTGAAAGAGAGAAAGGTTTAGTGTTGGGTGTTTGAAGTATTACACCAAAAGACATCAGATGTGGAATGCTCAACAATGTTACCTCCAGCTTAGGGAAAATCTTAGTAATATAATAAGCTATTGGGCTCAGCCCATATGGGCCCATATAACCCTACAATAACTTATTGGGCTTGTATGTAAATATATTAATATTTAATATATATATATATATATATATATATATAATATTCAACATTCATCAATAACAAGTTAAAAGCCCACCCATGAAAAAATACAACAAAGAAATGTTGGGCTTAAGGTCCAAGGCCCGATATATCATAAAAGAGAAAACACACCCTAAAATCCTAAGAACCCATCCCATCATTAATCAGGTTCTCTATTAGCTCACATTGTCCCTGTGAAAATGAAGTGTCCCTATGATAGAACACAAATGTAAGAGCGGGAGGTTTATGGTACAAGGATGGTTATAGAGTATCGGCTGCAACAAATTTCACTTGGGCTTCAGAGTCGCAACACTTAAACGCCCTGGAAGCACTACCGCAAGTGTAAGTATAAAAAAGAAACAAAAACATGACTCCCTAATAGTAGAACATCCAAACAATCAAGAAGAATATCGTAGGAAGTTTTGATGATGGGTTTTGATGAAGACAAAGCTAACAACTAAAGCACTCTCAACATAAGTGTAAAGGAAAATATCATATGAAAAGGGGTTGAATTGTGATTTTAGATATTTTTAAAGTCTTTTCACAAGAAAACAACGTTATCGTCTGAATGAAAACTTTACAAGACAGATAACAAATTTTCATAAACACGTTCAAACAATGAAAACTAAAACACAAGAGATTTTCAAATAACAAGATCAAATTCAAACCCTAGGTTAGTTATAGTAGCAAAGAGATAAGTAAATATCATACACAAAAAATTATATTGGTTCGTCTCTATCACTGAGACGGTGAGACTACATTCAATTATTGAAAAACCACCAAATTTCACTAACTTATCACAAGATACAAGTATTCTATCACGATCACTTTTGGTTACAAATCAAGTTCTACCCTAAGCTTGATGCAACCTAGTATTATTTGTCCTACCAAGCCATTGCTAGCTCTATATAATTGTGAAAGATTAATTGTTTATGTTTGCACAGTGACTAAATCTTTGAATGTCTTACAGATGGATATACAATCTCAACATTTAGTCTATTTTCTCAAGATAATCAAAGTGTTTTGAGAGCTTTTCTAAACTTTACAAGAATTTACAAAATTCTTTTAGAAAAAAAAATTGATTGAATGAACACAAGGTTCATTACCTATTTCATGAAAGCTTTTAGTATTTATAGGTCTTTATCTTCAAGTGTCTGTTGTCTCACATCATATGAATTTCTTCACTTAAGCTTCGCTTGATGCTTGTGGCCATTGGAGCATTTGATGCTTGCATTAAATACATGTCCTTCCTCATGAGTGAAACCACTTTGATTGATGTTTGTGTAGAACATTTCAATAGAAAACCACTTTGTTACACCCCGTATGCATCCGATTGTTAACATTTAATTATGGCCGTTAAGCACAACAATTACATTAACAAAATTAATTAGGAAGCAGCTAATAAGATGACGTCATCATATGTCCATAAGTAAAAAATGACTGTGCATTATGTATGGTAATTGTTCACGCATTTACAATACATGAGACCCTGAGTACGTCCTCCCCTCAGGGTCGGGTTACAAAGAGTACAAATACATGTACATAACAAAACAGGGAGCCAATGTGCTCGCAAAATAAACTAAGGTTCATTTGGAACTCATCCCGGCTCGACCTTATGTTCGGAATCCCTTAGACAGCGACACTACCCGGGTCTCTTGCCTCGGGATCCGCCATCTTCCCTCTGCTCAACACTTGCAAAGACATATGATCCCCAACCAGGGTGGATAGAAATCTCAGTAACCTCTGGGTCCTTGGAGGCTCCTCCTTCCCCGGGTTCACTTTCACGATACATAGCATCAAAACATGCATTACACAAGCTAGCCATCCCGGCTGTCAAAAAAATGCATCACATGTATATAATCACACGGATATAACAAGAGAAGATCATCCAACTTAATGGGCACATTCTCTGTATATCGTTGCCTGAGGAAGGTCATCCAAATTAATGGGCATAATCCCTCAAGACTTCCCGCAGACACTACCTAAGGAAGATCATCCAACCTAATGGGCACATTCCCTCAGGGGTCTGCTCGGACATATATGGCTCTTCCAAGAGAGGATCATCCTTATAAGGCCTTATAAGGGCACACTCTCTCAGAGTTTAGATATAAGTATATATTAATTGACCACTTAGAGTTGTTCCACATTACTTTGGCTCCAAAGGAAGTCCATATTTAGTCCATTCTATTGGCCAAAGAATCTCATACATCACAACATATCATCATAGTGCAAATAATATACATGTTCTCATTCAACAAGCAGTAACACACAAATTCAATACATGCATTATGTCATACAATAACCCTTACTCCCTCGGAGTATGGTGGAACATGTTGATTTTGAGGGAGAGATTGTTGATTAAGGGGAGCTACAAGAAGATTGAAGCAAGGATGAAAGCTTGATGTTTTAGCTTTTTGCATGCCCAATCATTTGAAGGCATTTGTAATTTGTCTAAGTGGTTCAAGTGTTTTGCCTTGTGATCTTTCATTTGCATTTGCATTCTCATTATCACGCATGCATAGTTTTTTGATTAAAACATCAAAGTTCTCTGGCTAAGTTTTTGTAAAAAAAAATGAAAACTTACTGCTTTAATCAATTACACAATAATTTTAATCGATTAAATACATTCATACTATTTCTGAAAAAAGCCTTGAAGAACAGTTTAAATCGATTACCAACTTCTTGTAATCGATTACATAGTTATATGTGAAAAACATGCATCACTGGAATAATCGATTACCATTTTCAGTAATCGATTACAAAGGCCGAGTTCGTGTTATACAAAGGCCGGGTTCGTGTTACACAAAGGCCGAGTTCATGTTTTACAAAGGCCGGGTTCGTGTTATACACAGGCCGAGTTTGTGTTTTGAGCTTTATTGATTTAATCGATTACCAGTCTTATGTAATCGATTATTTCTTCATATGTCAAAAATGCTAAGACTGCTTTAATCGATTAAGTATCGGTTTAATCGATTATCTTGTTCATGAAAAAATTTCCAGGAAGCTCAAGAACATATTAATCGATTATGTGATAATTTAATCGATTACATATGAGTAAATAATCGATTACATTGTCATTTTAATCGATTATTGTCAATTAAATCAGTTTTATGAAAAGCTTGGTAAGTCTGTTTTCTATAAATAGAGATTAAACGAATCATTTAATATACATGAGAGATTTACCCAAAAGATACTAAGCTTTCTAAGTGTTCAAGATTCTGATTTGATTTTGAGTTTGAAACACATCTTGTGAGATCAAGATTTCTAAGTTTTTTTGAAAAGATGTGTTAAAGAAAAGAAGTTTTATCAAGAGTTTGATTCTGAGCATTGAATTTCATACAACCTGATTGATTGGTAATCTCAATTCATTTCATTCATTCATACATGAAGGATCACAGGTTGTGTTTATCTTGAAACTCTTCTTTTTAGATGTTCTAATACTTTTGTTGTGTTGTAATATATCAAAGTGATTCTTTCAAGCTTTCTAGAGTAGGGTTCTCTAGGGTTTAAGATCTGAGGCAGAATCTTTGTGATTTGTTTTCTAATAGTGTTTTAGAATTCAGATTCTTTATCTAGGGTTGATAAAGATAATCACTTGTAAATTGCTTGTAAAGAATATTTTGATATAGTGAAAACTCTAACCTGGTTGGTTGGAAGACATTGGATGTAGCCTCTATGTTAGTGAGGTGAACTAGTATAAATTGCTGACTCTTTTATTCTGATTTTGTGTTTCTTTCATTGCTTGTATTTAGGTAATCAAAATATTATTAGCAAAAGAAAATATTTCTGTCATTTCATGCATAGCAAGGTGGACCTTTAATGAAAGAAAATTTTTGGTTTTACAAAAGGTGAAAGAGTGATACGATCCTGATTTCAAATTCTGCAAGTTATTTTAGAAAATTTTAAATATCAGTTTTGAACCAATTCACCCCCCTCTTGGTTTATTTGCAATATATTCATTGTGTTTTTCAGAACACAGCCAAGGGAAAAACTCCCAAGAACGAAGAGCTTACTTGTTCTAAGCGTAACACCAGGACTCTCGATGTCGCGGTCACGAACACCACTACCCTCTATGTCACGCCCTACATACATGCATGCAAGAGATCAATAACGGTTCTCAACCTTTGCATGTAAAGAAACTCTATACTTTTCCAAGTTACAAGAACTAGTCACCTACAGGTGACATGCAGACCCCTTCCCTTCAAAAGGGCCTATCATCATAGCCTAACCCAAAAATCCATAACAGTTAAATTTTAAGGTTAGACCGGTGTTTCATACCTCTAAAACTGTTAACGAGGCTAGAGAATAGCTTCTCCAGACTTGAACGTCCTAAAATCGCCTTCTCTCCCCTAAACTCGAAGTTTTCCCTCATTCGTCAATGGAGGAAACAGAGAAAGAAAGAAAGAGTGTTTTTGGCAAAGAGACATTGGAAGAAATGAGTCATGTAACAATTGACCCACACGCATGTTACTTATATACCCTGTGAGTTAACGCACGTCGCATACGTCACTTAAGTCAACATGTAACGCCCTGAAATTTCAATAACTAAAAATATATGGTTGAAATGTTGTGTGGATTAACCTTGTGCAACTACTTGATGTGAATGTTAGGTTATGTGAAGTTTATTTGATAGATGTTTGAATTATTTGTGTGAAATGTTAATTAGAAACAAAAAGAGAAATTATAAAAATATTTGAAGGGAAATGACCATATTACCCTTTCTCTTGATGTGAAAATTATCATAATGCCATTGAAGTAAAATTACCATAATGCCATTGAAGGAAAATTACCATAATGCCCTTAGATATTTTGAAGTGAAAATTACAAAAATACCCTTGGATTAAGTGACAAATTACACATATACCCTTAGATATTTTGTGAAAATTTGATGAAATTACAAAAGTGCCCCTGAGATGCCAAATTACCAAAATACCCTTAGTAACAGACAAATATCACAAGAAAACTAGGAGTACCTAGACTGGCTAAAAATTTATGATTAAGTAAGCCATAAGATAATTCTCTAAATTTTACTACTCAATATAATAAATACAAGAAAATAAACCTCACAGTAAAAAAAATAAAGAAAAATTTCAAGAATATCTAAAGCTATCATGAGCTATAATTTCAGACTGTGGATGATATGATGAGGAAAATTATCACATGAGAAATACCTATGATGGTTGTACAAGAAGGATAGGATAGAAGCAAATGGATCTAAGAGGCAAGTTTGGAAGTGCTTAGAATATATTTAGTTATGATTAGTTAATTTATGAAAAGAAACCAATTCTGACTGTGTAGGATTTGGGGTAAAGGCTTAAGATTTTAGATGAATGAAACATTAGTAGCTATCAATTTAATTGAAAATTACATGGAGTACACTTGGTTTAAATTAAAAGAAACAAAAACATAAACCAAAGCATGCTTATACATGAGAATTGGAACAAAATAATTGAAATGGAAGTGCAAATTCATGTGTATGTGTACGTAGAATTGGTACACTTAATCCAATTGTGTAGCCATGTATAAAACAAAGCAAAAATCTATCATTTCAGCCAGCATACCACGTGCCCTTTCAGCCATATGAGGGAATCTTTGATTTTTTTTGCTTGGTAAGAATGCATTTAATGCAAGAGTAAAAAAATATCTTCTTGGAATCAAAAACTGCACCTATAAGTGAACTTGTTCCCTAACTCACGGTCACTTGCTTCTTTTCCTCTATTCACTTTTGTTTCATTTTCTCTTCTCTTCTCACTCAAACTGCAGCTCCTTCCTCAAGCTCTTGAATCATTCCAGCCAAATACTTTGGTAAGTATAGCTGTTAAAATTCGTATGATTTTTAAGCTGAAGTTTTGGACTGTTTTGAAATTTCCATATCTTCCTCTATACTTCACCAAATGAGGTGTGTGACCACTCATTTTAAAGCTTAGGATGTCTACTATGTTGTTCTAAATTATGAGACCAAACTAAGTAGTGAATCGTGCCCAGAAATTATTTTATCTCAAGCTGTCCGAAACTGTCCACACCAAACAGATTCTGCCATCCGTTTTGAAAAATTTATTTCTCTCTCATTTCTTACTCAAATTAGGTGGATGATATATGTAATTAAAGATATGGATGTCAACTATAACATATAAAATTTCAGATAAATCTGGATTGTGTATTTCTTTCAGTCACGAAAACACTAAGGGATGTCAATGTAGAAATTGGAACTCGCTGGCAGCTTTGAAGTCTAAATTTAAAAATGCAATAGCTAGAGTTTTAGAAATCCAAATAAGGCATGTGATACCTTGTTAGAAAGCTTGACAAGTCTAGTTTGACATACTAAAATATGGGAATTTAATGACATGTAGATTAGCACGTGAACTTGAGAGATCTCAAAACGACGCTACAAGAAGCTAACAAAGGGACAAAGAGAGGTAAGGGGAGTTTGTTATTTGTTTAGGCTTTTGATACCATAGTTGGAGGTCAGGGAGTCCAACTATGAGGATATCTGTCTGTCCCTGCTGTGTACTGGTTTTTACTTATTTATAGAAAAACTGTGAATGATGTTGTTGTGGTAATGATTGGATTTTTGGAAAAAGTATTAATTACAGAGGAGACTCTGCCCAAAATTTTATAATATGTTTTCTTATTTAATTCTTTATTAAATTTTTAAAATGGGCATAAGAGTGTGATTTCTATATTGTAGTTCTCCTCTTTAATCTAGAATTTTCCTAAAATACCAGTCTCGTGATAATATGGATTGTGGATGGATGAGGTGATATTAATGTTGAAATGAGATGTTATTGATGTGTTGGTGATGATTGAATGAGATAACGATGATGTGTTTGATGATGTATAAATGATATAATGATGATGTGATTTATGATGAGATGATGATGAATTTATTGTTGATGTTGAAATGAGACAAGTTTAATATGTATGATATTGAAATTGAGATGATGTGATATTGATGTTAATAATGACATTGATGAGAGGTAATGTTGATGTGAGCAATGTCATTGTGTGATGTGGATACACATGGATACCCATGGTTGTATGTTGTGTATGTCCACGTGGGGTACATTGACCGGTTGGATAACTTTGCAAAGGTGGGTTTACGAATTTTAAGCATCCTAAGAGAGAAAAAAGGTTGTTTAAAATTCTGGTCCCTATCTATCCATGGTCAGTGTATCAGTGATGTTGTGTATGTACATGGGGGTGCATGACTGGATAACCTTGCGAGGGAGGGTTTACGAATTTTAAGCATCCTAAGAGAGAACAGGATTGTTTAAAATTTCGGTCCCTAGCTATCCATGGTCAGTGCATTAATGATGCCCATGTTTCATACTTCATATTTACATGGATGGAAATAGAATGGTGGTAGTAAGTACCGGGGGTACTAGGGGGCATCACTCTGTTTGGAACTCCCTTGAGACTCAGGGCTGATCACCATGGGGGGGAGTGACCTGTGCACGACAGGGTGACCTCGATGAGCTACTGCATCATTTACCTAGAGGGCTATTTCCATGAGGATGGTACCACATTGCATTCTGAGAATTGAGTTAGGTGCATACATCGTTCTAATCATGATTGATTTGAGTTGTGAAAAAGTGAATGACTAGTTAGTTGCGTGGGTGAACTTAACTATTATTGAGAATGATTGTGATTGTTATTATTGTTTCTTTCTAATTATTGTTATCTGGTGCTTATTGGTTTTGGTATAATAAACTCACCCTTGCAATTTTTGTATCGTGTGACTGATACTTGTGATGATCGCGAACTTTTGTTCGTGGGAGCAGATGATCAACAATAGGTGATATTGAAGAGAGATTTTTTCTGTTGGAGCCGGCAAGCCAATGTGGCAACTTTGGAATTTGCCATGAAGAGAGAGTTGTATTTGTTTTTAGTCGATTCCTTGTTTCTCTTGATCAGACATGTACTCTCAAATATATATATTTGTAAAAACTGAGTTATGTTCTGACATAGGAATAATATGTATATGTTATATATATATTTATGTAATTATTTACATATATATGTGCATTTTTAATGAATGTATTATCGCAAAAAAAAAAATTTACCTTCATTTTTCATAATCAAATTAATGAAGTTTTATTAATTTTTTTTTTAAAAAAAAATCACATTTAGAGTTATGATATCGTAGCGACGAGGCGGGTCGTTACACAACACGTGTCACTTAAGTAACCTGATAGTCAATGCGGATCACGTGCATAGGGTAGCTTGTGAAAGTACCAACTACCGGGTTGGCGAGTCAGATACATTTTACCTATTTTATGTGTGACTGCCAGGGTCTCTATATTCTTACTAACACTGTCGGGTTGGTTTAATATCATAGAATATGCACGGGATACGATCCTAAGTAGTCCACTATAGGTGAAAGCCAATGCCCCGGGTTCCCGTGGACTTATATTAACAAACAAGGGCGGCACCTGGGTTGGCGAGCCAAGGGCATTTGACTTCCCCACTTGATATGCACAGCCCAGACAACCTTGTCCGGGGTCCTACCTTGGCTATTTATAAAACCCGAGGTTTCTCATTTAACCGATTACAACGCTTATGTAATCGATTACATAGTGTTGAGGCCTCGTTCGAGTTCTTGTCTTGGCACTTCATAAGTCCAAGGCTTCGCCCTTCTACTGACTTCATTTGACCTCGCTTGGTTCTTACCTTGGCGCTACGACCACATCCGACCTCATTCGGGTTCCTACTCTATGTCAGCATTGTCCCATCACCTTATTGAAACGACATCTCGATCACACGAATCCGGATGCCTCATTAGCGCTGACTTAGGAAACGCGAACCCGGATTTTTTATAAACAATCAACTCCTAATCATAACATTATTATATTAATGTGCCAATGTGGACACCCAAAACCTTACACACTTCTCATCGGTCAGAGCATGTCTACATAATAGCGCGCACCTTTTGATGGAGTTTGACAACTTTCAGATCTTGAACTTCATTTATTCTTCATAGGATTTGATAGATCCTAGAAGAATGTCTCTACAAAACAAATCTCAGAGACAGTATTAAATGAAGTCTTAAATGCCAATTCTTAAATGTTGTATCAAATCATGCCTTTCGCTTACTATCGTCTAATGCTTCGGACACAGACTCGTGAAGCATGCTCTCATATCACATAAGATGTAACTTTTTACATTAGTATTTATTTTCATCTAATCAAAATAATTAGGAGTCATGATTTGTCTTAAGACACAAATATCTTTTGACACAAATATCTTTTGACTTAAAAATAATTCAAGTCAAAGTCAAAAGTTAATAGAAGAAAGATGCTAAGAAGTCAAGGCTTAAGATTGAAGATGCTAAGAACAAAAAGTTTGTGTCCTAGGTATATCTTGTAAACTCCTCAAGTATAATTAGGACTAGGATCAATGATCCATCTAGTACTTTAATAATCAATCTAGCCAGGTCAATAGCAAACCCACCAAACAAAGGTTTTTGCACGAAAATGGGCTAAGAACATTGAAAACTCATATTTAGTCCTAGTGAGTTGAGAAACTCAAGTTTGTAATGATAGAATCATCCCAGCATCCTAGCTAGACTCGAGTTTGGTATGTGAAACTTGAATCTAAGTAGGCTCAAACTCGAGTTTGGCATAGTAGACTCGAGTTACATGACCCTCAAAGCCCAAATTTGAATATAGCCTTTGAGTTACGAAATTGGCAAGTATCTTATGCCAAAATCAAGTAATCTCTTTGAATATGAGAAGTTTTTCAAATTGGAGTTGGATCTAATTTTTGAACTAGAGATATAAAAATATCTTTGACTGAAAACAAGAAGTTTCTCAAATTAAAGAAATAAAGGATGTTTTTTAACCAAATCTACTAAAAAGACCAAGTCCACATCCCTTGAGCATTAAAAATAAGAGTTTCTTCCAAGAGAGCAGTGTGCACCAAACAAAAAGTAGAAAATCTAAACAAGAGTTTAGTATCCAAGTTTTGAAAAAATAGCAAAGAAAGATGCACCTATAACTTGGATTATTGGTGTGTATCAAAAGTGAGAAAGAGATAGAGTTCTAAAGTGATTTGTTATTCCCACTATTACAAGTTACTATTAACAAAGTTGTTACTCGATGTATTGTATCCTTAAAGGTTTATATCATAACTAGTATGTAATAATGTGGAATAGAAGTTTACCTCATCTACAATTAACCACTTTAGCTTTAAACGAGCTTTGAAGGCATTTGTCTCTCTCATGGTCAATTAGTATAATTAAATCACCAATTATAAACACATGAAAGTAGAACAAGAGTTTAACATCATTACATCCAACCATTTAGCTTAGAATCTAGTCATATTGTCAATATGAGTGTCTCGTTGGATCAAATACGTATATAACCAAAAGATAATTGGTTCAACTCAGTTGGTTTTGGAAAAAACTGGTGATCAGATGAGTGATGCGAACTGGCTAGATGAAGGAAAGATGGAGAAGACATCATTGGAGTAGTCGTTTCCCATTAAACGACATCATTGAAGACACAAAACATGCACATTTAGATTCTCAAAGACTAAATAAGGCCAGGACACCACCAATGGTCAAATTCATATGGTGTGCTAGTAACATATGGTGTGCCAGTAAACCAACAATAATCAATTAAAATTATTAAGTGACTCGGAATGACATAGAAAGATAAAATAGCAATTAGGATTTTAAAGGCACTTGTGTAGCTTCAACATGACTCTGATGATGGCCATTCGGAAGGCTGTGCTAGCAGGCTTGGCATAGAGCTTGGGGAGGACCATCTTACACTCGACAATGGGGAGCACCACAATCATCTCCATGAGCTTGGGCGTGTGTAAGAGCCCAGAGTTGCGGCACGTCGTGGAGTTGAGTGAGTTGAGGTCCATGTTCTGGCCTTTGTGAGAGAGGTCCACCATGGAGCTCACGTTGCCCGCCTCGAAGAGTTACAAATGAGAGTGAGAGCTAGAGTGAGACTGACATCGGGAACGAGAACGAGAACGAGAGTGAGATTGAGAGGGAAGAGTGGTAGCACCGTGAGAGTGAGAGTGAGAGTGAGAGTGAGTAAGGTTGCAATGTCGAGGGTTTGGGCGCTAGAGTTTATTATAAAAGACCCAACAACAACGGTTCTTAAATAAAACTGATATTGTTCATGCATTCCACAACATCGATTTTCGAAAACCGATGTTAACTATGAACTAACAACATCAATTTTTTGTAAAATTGATGTTAACTATTAACTAACAACATTGGTTTTTAGAAGATTGATGTTAACATTATGCTAACAACATTGGTTTTCAAAAAAATGATGTTGATTTTCTACTCGTAACATCGGTTTTTCAAAAAACGGATGTTAACAATATCCCTTTATTTACGAAAATGCCACCACGAGTAGTTTAACATCGATTTTTCTTGTAACCGGTGTTAAAAGGGCGATGTTAAATGTATATTTTGTACTAGTGCATCTTCCTTTGGTTGACATGTTTTCCTTTTAACCTAAGCCATCTTCCCCAATCCTCCTTAATTACCTAAAAAAATCCCTATGAATTTAATCACCTTCCTTACTAGCAATTGTGACATTTTAAAGAAAGACAAAAAGTAAAGAGGTATGTTGGAGAGAACAAAATTTATTAAGAAAATTCTCTTCCAAAAGATAGGTTCTCACATCACTTTCTTCCTTGGTTTAACACCCACAAGTAGTCATCTCAAATACACAAATGGGATTGTCATAGTTCTATAATTCAATAGAGATTTATATACATCAATGAAATAATGTTACACCTTAACCCCTGTAAGTTTGTTTTTTTAAAATGTTGACTCTAAGACTTGAAACTAACTCGCAACACCTCAAAAGTCTCTTCAAACACACAATGTTCTACATGGTTGATTGCCCAAAAATAATGTGTCATCCACAAATTGCAAGAGAACAACCTCTACATTATCCCTATACCTACTTTAACCCTTGGGAATTTGTTACCACTAATTGATTGTCTCATCAAAACAGTCAACCCTTCCGTCTCCATAAAAAATAAAATAGTAGCTAAAGGATCCTCATTTCTTAACCCTTTCTAGGCTACAAATTCCTCGGTAAGGTTATCATTTACCAAGATAGAAATGGAAGATGATTGAAGAATTGTTTTATCCATCTTAGCCACTTATTATTAAAATTTAAACTCCCAATCATGAAATATAGAAACTCCCAACAGAGTCATAAGTTTTTCAAAATCACCTTTAAACACCATGCATATTTTTTACATCTCCTAGTTTCAGATCATTTTGTATCCAATCTATGGTAGGTCTTAGTCATCAGAGATCAACCATTATGTTTCTATTCATGCTGAGTCTTCAAGAATCGTTTAAGAAGATGGTTAACATAATCAAGATTAAGAAATTCATAGGGAAGAATAACTTTATTCCCTGGTGCATCAATATGTGTGCCTTGTTGAAAGAACAAGGGATTTGGGCACTGCACCTTTCTCTTGCTAAGCGATGAAGATTGATAAATTTGTTCTCAGGCAGCAAGAAGAGAAAGCTCATTTATTAATTCTCTTATTTCTTTCTGATGAAGTTTTTTATGATGTTTCTCTAATCAAGATGGTGAAACTCTTCATGACAAAATCAATCTGCAACAAGTTGATGTTGAAACAACATTTATATTGCCTCCCCATGAAGGAAGGTACACCTCTAAAAGATCACCTAGACAAGTTAAACTTTGTCATGTTGAAGCTCCATGACATTGATTTAAAATTAGAAGATGAAGATCTTGCAATGATTATGTTAGCCTCTCCCCCCACTCACTTGATATTCCATTAAGTTCTCTAAGTTTGGAAAGGATTGATAACACTTAAAGAAGTCAAGTCTAGTCTCTATTCAAGAGATCTTCAACACAAAGCATCTAGAAATGGTGATGAAGCCTTTTGCCTCTGGATTAATGGTAATCAATTTTGCAAAAGGGTAGAAAAAAAAGGTAAAGGATTCAAGAAGGGCAAAGTTGACCAAAGGATATTTATAATTATTCCAAAGAATTTTTCCATTGGAAGAAATATTGTCCTAAGAAAATCAAGAAAGAATCTGTTGCAATCATTGTTTAAAGTGAATCCTCATCAGAAAATGACTAGGTACTCTCGGTTGTTGATCAACAATAACATCATTTTGAACAATGGGTATTGGAATCAGGTTGTTCTTATCATATGTATCCACATAGAAGTTGGTTTGTGACCTATGAGAAGAAATCTGGTGGTAATGTTTTGATGAGTAACAATGACCCTTGCAAGATAGTAAGGATTTGTTCTATACAAATTAGAATGCATGATGGAACTGTTAGAATCTTAACCAATGTTTGTCATGTTCCAGAGCTTAAGAACAATCTAATCTTAGTGGGAACCATGGATTCAAAAGGTTTTACCTATTGTGTTGAAGGTGGAGTGATGCAAATCAAAGGGAAATGAAAGTCTATTGTAATGCAAGGAACCAAGCAAGGAAATCTATATATCCTATAAGGTTCCACTATGTCAAGCTTAGTTTCAACTATTTCACAAGTTGGAAGTTTTGATAATCCTTTGTGGCCAATGAGTCTTGGCCACGTGAGCGAAAAAAGAATGGAAATTCTAAGTAAGCAATGACTACTTGGAAATCACAAGGTGAAATTGTTGTGACCTCGGCAAGTGCACCGATCGTTCCAAGTAATAAAGTGATAAGAAAGTATCGTCTCCACGAGGATTGAGGCACTACTAATAGTTGTAATTTATAATTCTTAATATTGGAGAAGGAATGAAATTTTGTTGAGAGAATTGGTTTTGATTTTGAATTTAATGATTGTAAATGACAAAATATTAAAACAATGTAATTTAATGTTGATCAAGACTTAAGAATAATTATGGCAAAGCACAATCACCTTAGTTCACTCTATGTAATTGAATTGATAATTTAACTCTATTTAATATAATTATGCAGATTTATGCCTTTCTAATATAGTTAAACCCTGATTCCTCGGTCATTTAACCCTTTAACCTAAGTTAAGAATTCTAATTCCTTAGTAATTCCCTTTAGATTAAGCATGAAGATAGCATAATAAGAATCTGCAGTCCTTTATCCCTATCCCTAGATAATATCGCAACTGTCACTACTGCGTTCAAAAACTAAAATCCCAATATTCCTATTGCGAATTATAGCCCTAAGTAATCTAATAGGTTGATCAAGTCTAATTAGATATAATAATGGAAGAATAAAGTAGAGTAAAACAATTATAAGAAACTTTATTAAACTCAATTCAAGAAACACAGAGTTCACCTTGGCTTTTGGCTAAACCATAATTACAAAGGATTTAGCCAGACATAATGATGTCTGGCCTAATACAATGTGAAGAAAGGAGAAAAGGAAGAAGCTAAGGTATGCAGAGTTACAAACCCCTCAATCTTGCATCTTTCTTGTTCTTCTTGCTTCTTCTTGGCCTTGAATCTTTTCTTTAATCTCCCTCCTTTGCTCTGTTTTTCTGTGTCTAATATTCCTCTAATGTGTCCTACCTAGGTTCTATTTATACCTAGGTTATAAAACCCTAAAAACCCATCATTCTTATGTTATCTTTAAGCTAATTCTAAAATCCCGTAGCGCTCACGCGACTGGCGCGAGCTTCCAGTACTTCTAGCGCGAATAGCGTGAACTTGGGGCGACTGGCGCGAGACTCCAGTGTAGTTGGCGCGAATAGCGTGGACCTGGCGCGGTTAGCGTGAAGTCTCAGCCTCAGTTGACTCTTTCTTTTGCTTCTTTTCTTGCTTTTCTTGACTCTAAACATCAAAATAGCATATAATCAATGATAAACATAAGAATAATGAATTCTACACTTATTCCCGCATTTATTCACTTTATTCTTCCTATTTTCCTAATAAAACTATCCTAAAAACTATATATACTAACAGCATGTCAGAAATCTCTTTAGTTTTGTGAGCATTGTGTTTGTGGGAAGTAGCACAGGACGAAATTCCCAAAGGCAATGCACGCTACAAAGGACACACTAGACAATGTCCATTCTGATTGTTGGTGGCCTTCAAGAATTCCACCCTTAGGAGGAGGAAGGTACTTCTTCTCAATCATTAATGATTACTCAAGGATGACATGGGTATTCATGATGAAGTAGAAATCAGAAGCCTTCAAATTTTTCAAGCATTAGACAATCCTTATGACGAATCAAACAAGAAAGAAAGTTAAGCATCTTAGGGCTGGCAATAACTTGGAATTCTATTTTGATGAATTCAATGGATTTTGTAAGGAACAAGGCATAGAAAGGTAGCAAAATGTTCATCATACTCCTTAGAAAAATGGAGTAGCTGAAAGAATGAATAAGACCTTATTGGAAAGGGCAAGATGCATGCTATCAAATTCATGGCTGAATAAAAGTTTTTGGACTGAGGCAGTCAACACAACATGCTACTTAGTGAATTGATCCCTATCCATTGCCATAGATTTCAAGACCATTGTGAGGTATGGTCTAACAAACCTATTGATTACTCAATGCTGAAAGTGTTTAGATGTCAAACATACTATTATGAAAATGAAGGTAAGAAGGGCGTCTTTATGGGATATGAAAATGGAGTCCAAGGATTCAGAATTTGGTCTCCATCAAAAACAAAAGTCATTATGAGTAGAGATGTCACTTTTGATGAACTCTTTATACTTCATTTTATGTTTGTAGAAGATTCAAGTAAAGTAACTAATCTCACTAAGCAAGTAGAGTTCGAGAGCTCCAAAATCAGAAAATTTAGCTATCAGGAGCACTCTGAAGCATATGATGATATTGAACAAAATCATCAGACACAACCCCAATAATATCAATTTGAATCACATGAGGAGCCTGACCAGACAAGTCAGAACCTTCAGAAGAAGCCTAAGACTACTGCATTTAGGAAGTCTCAAAGGAAAATCAAAGCACTTAAAGATATGGCTTTGATGATATCGTCTCCTATGCACTCCAAGTAGTAAAAGAAGTTGACTCATTCTAACCAACCACTTATCATGAAGCAATTACTTGTTCTGAAGTTGATAAGTGGACGATGGCCATGAATGAGGAAATAGAATCCCTTCAAAAAAATCAGACTTGAGATTTGGGTGAGTTACCTGAAGGCAGAAGAGTTGTTGGATGCAAATGGTTCTTCAAGAAGAAGTTTGGGCTGTCAATCACTGAAGTCATCAAGTATAAAGCATGTCTTGTAGCTAAATGCTACGGTTAGAAAAAGGTGTGGACTACAATGAGATTTTCTCTCCAGTTGTAAGACACACCTCCATTTGTGTTTTACTTGCTCTTGTTGCAACAATAGACATGCAGCTAGAGCAACTTGATGTGAAAACAAATTTTCTCCATGGAGAGCTGGAGGAAGAAATTCTTATGAAGTAACCAGAAGGTTTTGAGGTGCAAGCAAAATACAATTATGTTTGTAGGTTAAAAAAGTTCTCTCTATGGACTGAAGCAATCTCCAAGAAAGTGGTACAAAGAGATTTTATCAGTTTGTTGTCTCTCATGGGTACAATATAAGTCCTTATGATTAATGTCTATCATAGCATCTATCTGTTTTTCTATGTGGACAACATGCTCAGAGTTTCGAGAAAATTCTGTTATTCAAAAATTGAAGTCACTGCTTAGCTATGAATTTGAGATGAAACATATGGTAACAACTTAAAAGATTTTGGGCATGGAAACTAGGAGGGATTGCACTCAGAATAGGCTTTTCTTATGTTAGAAAGAACACATTCATAAAGTGTTGAATCGCTTTTGGATGGCAATAACAAAACCAGTTGTACTCCTTTGATAGCATCCATTTGTTTCTCTGAACTAAATGCTACTCAATAAGAATCAAAAAAGGAATATATGTAGCATGTTCCTTATGCAAGTGCAATTGGAAGTCTTATGTATGCCATGGTATGCACAAGGCCATATCTAGCACAAGTTGTTAGTGTGGTGAGTAGATATATAGGTAAACCTAGGAAAGAACATTGGCAATAAATTAAGCGAATATTTAGGTACCTTAAGGGTACAATTGATATTGGACTAATATACCAAGGTGAAACATCTTGTGCACTTGCTGGATATTCAAATTCTGACTATGCTATAGATTTAAATGCAAGACGATCTGTTACAAGTTATGCTTTCAAAATTGGCAATTCCCTTATTAGTTGGAAAGCTACACTTTAGCCTACACTTGCTTTGTATGCAACAAAGGAAAAATACATGGCTCTAGTAGAAGTAGCGAATGAAGGTATCTAATTAAAGGGTCTTATCAACAATCTTGGGTTTCCTTAAAATAAAGCTATCATTTTTGGTGATAGTACGAGTGCAATCTATTTAGCCAAGGATCAAGTTCATCATGAAAGGACTGAGCACATTGATGTCATATATCACTTCATTTGTACTAAGAAGAGGATCATAGTCCAAAAAGTTGATACAAAAGAAAGCCCAGGTGATATGTTCATAAAGTTTGTTTCTAGAAGAAAATTTATGCATTGTCTAAATCTACTCAATGTAGATTGCTGGAAATAACTTTGCACAACTATTTTGAAATTGTTACTGAATCAAAGTGAAGACTGTTGGACAAAAGAGGTGACTGGATGACATTACTTGTATAATTCAGTCCAGTCCTCTATGTTGGGACTCTGACTACTGTCCTGAGGAGCGTCCAATCATGCCTAACGCATGTATCATCCAGTCTATTAAGTTTAGCTAGTTGGTTCAGATAACAAGTCAGTTGTAACTATTTTTTGTTATTTCGTTTTTAGTTACTCTCACTCCTATATAAGGGAGTTACTTAGAAAGTTTTAGATGTGAGAGGGCTAAGTCCCATTGATTTTAATTTCATTCTTCTACAATCTTCAATAACAACGATAATCTCTTTGTGTGTTATCTAATCTGTTTTCTTCTTCCCTTCTCTGAAGTCATTTTTCTGAGTCTTAAACCCAACGCTAATAAATAAGTTTGTAATGTTTTATTAATGCTAATATAAATAAGAATAAAAAATATAACGGATTCAACTATGTACTTATAGATAATAAAACCAAGCTAACTCATATTTTTTTTGTTCTGGGTCAGATACTATGAATGTTCCGCAATTATAGGGTTAAATACTAATTATGGTTGTGGTGTGTGACTGTTGCTAAAATTTTGCACACGAAAATAATTGAATACGGCTTCTCCGACTAAATAGATTGTTCCTCATATATGTGAAGTATTGAAAAAAAAAAATGATAGTATATGAAGAAGGCTAGGAAATTTTTTATGTTATTTTTAAATCATTTATTTTCTCTTCATATTTTATATTTGAATATTATGAAGTTTGAACTTTGTTCCCTATCTACTGACAATTTTCTTTTTTCCTTTTTGGGGATTTTAGATCATATGTTAGACTCAATTGTTTTAGTATATCTTTTTTTTTTCTTATTGTTTGATAAATATGCAGTTAATTGGAGTTTTTTTTGTTGTACACTTAATATTGGAGTTTGATGGTCAGAATTAAGAATTAAAAAAATGTATTCAACTATATATATATTTTTTCTTCCATTGTTTCTAACAATACGTTTTTCTTTTAATTTGATCAGTAAATTACCAAGTTATCTTCTTTCTCATCATCAATCTTCGCTTCATCCATCTGCAAAAGCCAAAAAAGAAACTAAACAGCACGCCAATTATCCTGGCATAATGATTTTCCTGGTCATGTCAAAGCATGTCATAAACATTTTATGTATCCAACTAAAAGAAAAGTAGTATATATTGCAGAAACATAAGAATTACATTAATTAAGTGCTTCCCCCTATATTCATACCCCTCCATATATCGAAGGGTTAAAAAATATCAGGTCTCTTTCGTTCCTACACAAGGGAGTGTCTTCTGCCTTCAAACATTCAACAATATTTTTATCCCCAGGCAGCACCTCCCTTCCTGATATTCAAACTCTCGCTCTTGGTTTTTGTCTTCAATTTCCTCTGCCAGCAGCACAAGGATCAAGGAATTTGTCTCAGGATATGAAATTGGACTGGTAACTCAATCTTTGAATTTAGTTATATATGCAGATCTATTCCTTGTTTTTGTCACTTTTGTATTTTTCCTCAATCCCATTGCTCTTTTCATCTTTTCCCCTCTTGGATCTCCCAAACTTTTTTATTTTAAACAAATCCAGTTGACAAAACCCTGGCTAAATTAATTATATTTTTTTAGTGTAGATATTAATTTGTTTCCCTTTTCCGTTCCAGTTAAACTAAAGTATCCAATTTTTGATGAAAAATAAGGATAGAAAAAACAATCATGGATTTGATATTAAGCTAGCCATATAAAATCAAGAGCAAAGTGTGGTGGTAACTATAATAAGAGAGAAGCAAAATTTATTAGGGTATAGTTTGATTTTAACATCAGTTAGGGTGGTTTTGATTTTAAATTGCAAAAAAGAAAGAAAGAAAAAAGGTAATAAAATAGGGAAGCTAGGGGAGGCAAAAGAGTGTGTAGCGTAAAATAATGGATTGTAGTACCAAAAATAAAGCGTAAAATAATGGATATTTGGCCATATAACACATTAATTGACCACTTCTCTTTTCTTGATAACATTTATTTATCATCAATATTTTACAATATAGTGATAACAAACATGGTGAATGCGTCACAGAAATTAATGGTGGTGTGAGAGAGAAAATGGAAAAAGGAGGTAGCTATAGCTAGGAAGAAGAGTAGCAAAAAAGAAGTACTAAGTGACTACTACTATGGCATCTTCAAATTCACCATGTGCAGCATGCAAGTTCTTGCGTCGCAAATGCCAACCCGAGTGTGCATTTGCACCATATTTTCCCCCTGACCAGCCTCAAAAGTTTGCAAATGTTCATAGAATCTTTGGGGCAAGCAATGTCACAAAGCTTCTCAACGACTTGCACCCTCACCAACGTGAAGATGCTGTCAATTCTCTTGCTTATGAAGCTGAGATGAGACTCCGTGACCCCGTCTATGGTTGTGTAGGAGTCATATCGCTCCTGCAACACCAACTTCGCCAGCTTCAGATGGACCTCTATTGTGCGAAATCCGAACTCTCGAGGTACCAAAACTTGAGCATCACCACCAATTTGAGCTCTCTAGCTTCTGAGTCTGCGGCCACGACCTATCACCACCATCACCAAAACACGTCTGGTAGTGGTGGTGGTTTTGGCCGTGACCACCACTACCATTACCATCACCACCACCAGTTCTTTCCCAGGGACCAACACCGGCAACAAGTGGTGAGAAGTTTCGATGCAGGCAACAACTATGATGCAAGCCTCTTGGCAATGAACATATCTACTAGCTTAGGGCAGCTCAATCAGCTTCAGCATCAGAGTGCCGCCAGCGGGGGCGACGACCGCAACCGCTCCTAGGGTTTCATGGGGGTGACATATTTAATGCAATAGGTAATTAATTAATTTTGTTAAACTTTTTTTCTTCTCTCTTCCTCTAATTTCAGCTATAATGGTTCATTTAATTTGTGGTTTGTTAATTATCATCATCACTGATACCCACATAAATGCTTATTTTGTCACTCACAATGATGTATAAACAAGGACTCATAACGTTGTCAGATTCTTCAATTCTATACATATAATGTAAGCATGTTCCTCACGTGCTTGCCTAAGTTAATTTCGAAATATTACTCTACAATGTGCTGTCTAGGTTTGAAAATCCCAATCTCTCTATGAATTGCCATTAATCTGGTGCGTTAGCTCATAATTCTTTTAATAATACTATACTTATACAGACACAAACATAAAAAGCAAGCTATTGGTGAGTCATAATGTGTTAAATAAAGTTCATCATAAATATATAATCAAAATGTATGATTAAGATTAAATGAAAATCGACTAATTTTATGTATGGTTGTACGATTAAAATTAGTTTTAAAATTATTATTAATGATAAAGAGTTTGGATAATACTAGATGGAGAAAAGAATCGTACCCCCAATCTTCATTTTTGACGGGCACTTCTTAAGACTAAGATACCGTGGAAGTTCCAGTTGTATTTTAATATGTTTTTTTTCTTATATCATTGCAAAACATCTAGGCAGAAATATGACGTCAGTATAAAGTACTAGCTGGTTCATATTTTATTAATGATTTTTTACTGTTTTTACCTATGGAAAAAATAAGAAGAGTCCACGGAAAGATTATGATTATTAATTAGGGAACAGTTTGTTCTCATCTCTTAATCAGTAGAGAATAGAGATAGTACAGTTTTGGTCAAATTTACGAAAATTTGTGGTCAAATAGCATGACATGGTGTTCATTAATTAGAATATTTGTTTATTGTTCTCCATAACCATGCTTTAATTAGAATAAACAACTATTTTGTATCTGAGAATGTATAGTTTTGTTACATTAATTTTTTAAATTAAGTTTTTTAAAAATAAAGCTTTTAAATTTTTCAGTTGTTTCATCAAGACAATAAACTTAGTTATTTATTATCATTTTGATTCTTAAAACTTAGTTATTTATTATCTGATTCTTAAACATATGTTAATATTATTTACTTATATCACACATGTTTGGAATATACTTTTAGAAAATTATTTAAAATTTTCTTAATTTTAAAAATTTCACGTGACAATATTATATATATTCTCAAAGACTAAAATCACGATTTACTCTTTTAATTAATTACTTAATTAACTATATCGATTTTTTTGGGTCGTGGGATACTTCGCTTTGCCAATACATGTTTCACAGTTGAACTATTAGATACGAGAAAATTAAAGATGATTAGACTATGCTGTAAAATTAACAGAATTGCATTTATAGCAGTTGCTTCAAGTTGCTTCTGAGTAAAGCTACTCAATCAACCCTACGTTTAATTCTGAATGCCATTCGCATTTATTAGACAGTGCCAACACTATGGACCTGTTCTTCTCTATCTGAACGCCTTTGTTAATTCCATTGGGTATGAAATGAATTCAATGACTATGACTTGACCAATTCTCTAACCTTTTTCCTTCTGCCTTATCACACTGCTATCCCCTCTTGACTATTCCTTGTTTCAATCAATACACCTTTTTCTTGAAGTTTGGCATTGCACGCTTTTCTATATATAACTACATATTCATATTTTCCAAGTTCAAACTGTTAAAGAAAAGAATAAAAGAATATATATACTCACAATCACAACAACACAAAAACTATGCCCAAGAAACCACCTACTGCATTTCTTTCTTCATCTTTCGTCTTTATTACTTCCTTAATTACATGCTGTTTGTCCCCTCCCACTTCTCTTTCTCTATTGTCTCATCCCGGAGAAAAGAAAAAGGAAACAAGTACTACTACTAATTAATAACACACTTTGATTGTCCGTGAGATGTGACAAATCGAGAACGTAATGAATTGCATTTTGCAAATGCATGGACACTCAATCAAAATTAAGTCTAACACCAATTGTTTATTATTATAGTAGTGACTTGTGTTTTATATTTCATGCATCGTTTATCTTTTTCTTTTGATTGAACAGCCGTGTACCCAATTTCTAATTAATTGTTATCACTTCTTGTTTACTGTTGAAATTTTTAGATAATTTTAAATATATAACAATATTAAATCAGTATTGTAACAGTTCTATATTGACTATTTGAATTTAAATTATGATAATTTTAAAAACACTTAAAAAAGAAAATAATTCAATTAATTTTTATATATAGAGACATACTCCCCATTAAATGGTTGTGTCTATAGGCGGCCAATAACAACTAATAAGATATATTTTGATATCATCTAAAAATTTAGACTCTGGCCTAACTTAATCATAAAACTTAACTCATGAAATAAAAATTATCCACACACACACACATATATATATACATATATATATAAAAGAGAGATCAATTTATTTTAAGAGTAATTTTTTTAGAATTACTTTTCATACTCATAGTTCATTTTCTTGAAATTTAATGTTTATACTAAGTAGTTAATCTTAATCATTAGACACTGCCATATATATAACTTTTAACAACATTAATATGTTTTTGTGACATTTTATCAGATCTTGTCATGTTGCTAAAGCCTTTTTGTGACATTTTTAGGCTTTAACAACATGGACGATACGCAACATTTAATAAAATGTCACAAAATATATTAGTAACATTTATTCAAAATTTGACGATATTTTTTGAATATTGTCATAGACTTTTAACAACAATTTTATTAAGTATTAGACTAAAAAATGTTACTAAAAGGTCACATATATATAGTAGTAAGATTTTAAGAAAATCATTGATTAGAATGAAGAGTAACTCTTTTAAAATTACTCTTAGAGCAACTTGATCTCTTCTATATATATGATTTGGTCATACCACTAAAGCATGTATGATCTTAATTAATTAACTATTTACTTAACAAAGTATCTCTATAACAATGTACGGTACTATAAAAACAAGTATGGGAAGCAAAATGGGAGAGTGGAAATCATTGGTAGGAAGTTCTTTGGAGGAGGAAGGCCCTTTAGATAAAACCATGTTGGTTCTTAGGCACACTTAGAAAGAAGGTGGGTGAAGAGAAAGAGACTTCTTTTTGGAGTAATGGGTGAAGGATGTGATTTTAAGTGAAAGTTTTGAAGATTGTTTAATATGTAAATTTTAAACATAATTATATACTTACTATTTGAGTTAGAGACCAAAATTAGTTAGATAATAATAATTATATAATAGTCAATCTATTTTGTATGTGATTTAAAAGTATAATTTTTTT